>JAANYP010004339.1:0-330193 GCA_020465985.1 Centrapalus pauciflorus
AGTGGAAAACAGAACTGCTCAGCCTGCCCAAGCTGTTCTGTAACATGAAGACAAAAGGTTATTTGAAAAAGGGTGACAGACCTTTTTCTTATATCAAAATAGGCCTTTACAAGGAAGAAAGACGCAAAGTTGACATTCCTAAATTAGTTAAAGGCAATGCAACAGTAGACAAAGTAAAAAGACAAAAGTTCTGCACATATGAAGACAAGTCTGCTTTTCAGAAAAGTGCAGAAAAGGTTATGTTGTCTTTTCAACAAGGCTTCTCCTTTTTCATTCCGTCCAATGAAGATGTTTCTCTTAGATCCTCTAAGTGAGTATAAAAGGAAGCTTCTAAGGTCAGAAAGAGAGGTGAAGAAAGCTAAGTGCTGAAACCCAAGAGTGAACGTGCAAGTGTGATTTTCATGCATGCAAACCTTCTGTGTAAACCAGCATCTGTGTGTATAAGCTGTTCTACATAAGCCGTTCCTTTAAGTCTTGTAAACACAGTGAGTGCTTCTTAGTGAGTGTATTCATTGTATACTAGTTTGAGTCTGTCTTAGACTAGTAAGCATACTGTTGTATCTGTCATCTCAGCTTGAACTATTCCGCATTCAAGCTTGTTTGTAATTAACAAATTGTTGATAATACATACAAACATTGAGAATAGAGTGTCTAGTTTTTAAATTGCTGTATTCACCCCCCCCTCTACAGCTTATAACTATATACTTTGGGAACCTCTCGGGACCTACAATTAGCAGTTAATCAAAGTGATTAACAAAGTTCATAAGGAAATTCAATTCAATTAGAAACGATTTCATTGGTGCGATGAATCGGCAAATTAATTAATCAGATCGATTTGCGATACGATTGATTAATTCAACTAAGTACATAATTTAATTAAGATTAGTATCACTAATCATGCACTATTACACTTACTTAACATTAATTATGCAAGACTAAAACAATTCATTAAACAAATGCATTAAAAAGTATTTATGAATTTACATAAAAAGGGAAATACAAGAATACATTCTAAATACTTTTATACAAAAAATAATAATAATAATACACCATAATTATACCCCATATGGCTGGACCATAGGTATAGTACACCATAGCTTTTGACTTCAATTTTTTTTATTAAAACACTCCATAACCCATCAAAATCATATCTTCCTTCATCTTACTCTTTTGCTTCAACCAAATCCCCAATCAACCTCCATTTGAAAGACCACTTTTCCATCTATAAATAAGAGATCATTTCATCCTCATTTTTCACACCTTGCAACACAAAATTTATCTCTTTCTGTTCTCTTTGAATCCGGCCAAGAGGCCACCACAAAGCAAAAACTTTGCAATTTTTGTTCTTGCAATATTTCAAGTGTTTTTGGGTGCAACTTCTCAAGAGTTTCAACTTCTTCTAGTTTGCATCTTTTAATACCCCAAAGTAAGTAAATACTAACTTATAATCTCTTATATTATGTTTATATAAGTCTTTCTTAATATATATAATCACCAACAACAACAAGTTTTATAAAAACTCAAGTTTATAAATAACTAGTTTTTTTTAAGTTTGTTTTCTTCAAATGTGTTTATAAATACATAAACACATAATGTAAGTATAAATAATATGAAAAAAAGTTATATAAATGTGTTTCATAGACTTTTATACATGTGGTTTTTGAATAAACAACAAAGATCACAAGTTGTTTCAAGGTTATGAAATCCGGATTTTCGGCATAAATATTACGTCGACTTTGAAAAATCAAATCTAATTCATAACTTAACGAAATGAGTTGATATTTTGTTTCAAAGTTAGTTCTATGTCTTAACTAAAAATCTAGAGTTTTTCATAATTTAATATGGAGTTTTGAACCCCCAATTATTATTTGGGAACCCGAATGTTTGACAGCTCAAAAATGGCATACCATAGGAGGGGAGGGGGTTTATGGCTGATCTATACAAGACCAGTAAGACGTTACGGTTACACAAGAAGGTGCAGGGTGGTCGGTGATACCTGGCTGGTCGGTAACACTCATAGAAGAGATGGAGAATAGAAGAGGAATTCAGCAAACAACACACTTAATTTTATTTCTCAAAAGAGTGGTGATCAGAGAGATCTCCTTACAATAGCTTAGTTCACTCACAAGGTACGATCACAAATGAAAGACTCAGCTTCCTTTTATAGACCAAGGAAGCTTATCTAGGAAGATTACATTGGATAAGGGAAATCTAAAACAACCAATCAAAACCACACATTACAAACGGATAAGATAAGATAGAATCTGCCACTTAGGAAGAGCAATTATTCAACCTTATGACGTAAGCGCTTACGTCATCTCCACCGAGAATCTGGATGTGATGGATCGTCTTCATATGGATCATAGTGGGGTCCATCTGGATTATCTTCATCTTGAAGATTCCATGGAGCGTAATGCACAGTGAAATTTAACTCTCCATAGTCCGAATCCGAATCTGACCTTTTCTCGTCATTTTTATTTATCCAATGCTCAAATGCCTCGATCCATTTTGATGATACAGGATGGTCTAAAGACCAACAGTTTCCTGCAACCATTATGTCCAGTGGTATAGATAATGGGCATACTCCATTTATCTGCGCCATATACTCTCTCATGAACATGTAAAGTTGACTATCGGCGTAGACAGGATTTATATCATGACCGTCATGGATGACAACTTTCGGAGAATGGGATACCAACGCTTGACCCTGCTGTGCGGTAGTTGGTGACGTAAATTTAGCAGGTCTTTTGAAGTCAATGGTAGCATATGTTTTTGAGCATTCAGACAATAATTCTACCCACTCTTCTGGTGTTTGGAACCATAGCAGCATAGAGAATAAATTCTTTCACTCTCGGGAGCCTGTCCTTTCTGGCAATGAAAGATGTAGGCCATCAGCTTGAGCATGTGAAAAGATAATCCTATGGCATATGTTTCGAATAGGTACCAAAAGAAACAGAGGGCTTCTTTGGGTAGGCTGTACAGGTCATGGATGTAGAAAATGCTAAGGAATGGGTAGTCTGGATGAAACATCAATCCTTTTATAACCGCTCCATGATTTTTCAGTAAAACAGTTAGAAAGGTTTCGTAATTTAGGGTAGCCTTTCCTTGAACGTGAGCTCAGCAATGATTTCAGTAATTTGCTCTGGGAGACTTTATTGTCTTCAAGGGGAGGGGGTTTATGGCTGATCTATACAAGACCAGTAAGACGTTACGGTTACACAAGAAGGTGCAGGGTGGTCGGTCATACCTTGCTGCTCGGTAACACTCATAGAAGAGATGGAGAGTAGAAGAGGAATTCAGCAAATAACACACTTAATTTTATTTCTCAAAAGAGTGGTGATCAGAGAGATCTCCTTACAATAGCTTAGTTCACTCAACAAGGTATTACAAATGAAAGACTTCACTTCCTTTTATAGATCAAGGAAGCTTATCTAGTAAGATTACATTGGATAAAGAAAATCTAAAACAACCAATAAAAACCACACAACTCAAAAGGATAAGATAAGATGGAATCTTATCTTTTACACATAATAAAGACATATCTGCCACCTAGGCAGAGCAATTATTCAACCTTATAACGTAAGCGCTTACGTCATCATCCATTGAGCCTTTTGGGTGCATCTTTTACTCGAACGGATCATCATCAAACGGATTATCAGGAGTATCTATGTGATTAGAATTTTCTGTGAATAACAGAATTAAATGTGTTCTTTTCCAATCATCGTATGCTTCTATCCATTTTGCTGAGACTGGGTCTTCAATACACCAATTATGAAATCCGATCATTTTGTGATATGGAATGGATGTTGTGTCCACTCCATTAGCACTTGCCATTGCGAATTTCATATCCATATACACAGGACTTGAAAAATCTACAGGGATTTTATCATGTTGTTCATGGAAAAATGCTGAAGGGAAATGGTAAGCAATTGACTAGTCCAGATTTGTGTAGGATGGTGGCAAGAAGGAAAGTGGTCGTTTGAAAATGACTGTTACGTAAGTCTTTTTGCATGCTGACAACTTCTTTGCCCATTCATGTGGTGGTAGAAACCACAAGAGCATAGAGAACAAGTTTTTGGCCCTTGGTTGCATATTGTCAAACTGACATTGAAGGATGTATGACAATAATTCATTGGCGTTGAACGAGATTCCGATGGTGTGAGCTTCTAAGAGGTACCAGAAGAAGCATAGAGCCTCTTTAGGGAAACGGAACATATCTTTAGTATGGAAGATGTTCAAGAAAGGATAATCAGGGTGGAACCTTAGCCCTCGCATGAATAAACCATGATTCTTTAGTAGGATGGTGAGAAACATTTTATAGTTTATTGAAGCTCTTTCTGGGAAGGTAAGCTCTGTTATCACTTCTGTGATCTGTTCTGGAAGGGGGTGTACCTGGGGAATCTCTGGTTGTGGGGTGACAGATGAGCCAGTCAATGAAACTCCTGCTTGTGGTGCATTGTATGCTTGGCTATGACCTTGAACAGGATTATGAAAAAGGGTATTTCTCAACGGGAGCACCATTGGATTGATACTGAATACTGGTATGATACTTTGGGATATCTTGCCAACTTCGTTCAGTCCAATGCTGTATTAATACTCCTTCGGGGGTCTAGATAGGAAGTCTGGGAGGACGTTGTCTTTTCCTTTGATGTGCTTAGCAGTAAACTTTGTCAAGATCCAAAATCACTACCAAAGATTAACTGGTTTGAATGAATCAGAGTATAAACCAATAGGCTTTGTATTAAATCAAAGTCCAATTAAGAAGTTTGCGGAATAACACTTGACTGTTTTAAGAAAAGCTTTCAAAACAAATAATCACATAAACACAATCAATAATCAAAAGTCACTTGTATTGCCAAACTCAATGAATACAATCACCTCTAATCTGTTTGATTAGACGAAGAACACAGATTGTTCTTAGGGTTTTTCAACCTTAGAGGCTTATGAAAACTTAATCAGAAAGACAATTACAACAGAATAAACTTGTACGTACAGACTTACAATAGAAAAACTTATTCTATGTATATATACTGTAACATCCTCGGATTTTAAAGACACCCTTGCCACATTAACCACCAATTACAATTCACCCAGGATTAATCACCAACAAACAGATAACATAATGATCTGATACCTTAATTAAAGTGCGGAAGCAAAATACATAAATAAAAGTATTACAAATGTGTCAAACACCCTATGGTGCTACATAGGTTATACATCTAAGTCTACAAATCCAAATGTATTACATCATCCCAAATTCATTACAACAGAATTTTCATAAACCAAATACCAAAGTAAGCGGTAGAAATCTTCAAATACTTCAATAGATTTCCTAGCTAGATGGTCCAGCTGTAGACTTCCCTTTTCCTGTAAAAATTCAACAACTAAAAGGTAAGCGAATGCTTAGTGAATACCAGATGATTTTCACACATTCAACAAATCTTTATGATGCCACCCAGGGTAACCGCGGTAACACATACCGTATACCCCACACGTACTCCAAGTACGCAAACCCGAGCCGCAGCTCCTTCGAGCTGACACTCGGCATAAGAACAACCAACCATCTGAGGCAGACATTACATCGGGGATGACTTACTGTCTATCCTGACCACAGAGGTGTCAAACTCTTGGTCATATAGCACAGTAACATCAGAGTACAGATGCCACCACGCAGGTCCATCGAAAAGATGCACAACAAATGAACAGACATGCAACAAATATGAATGTGCATCAACATAAACGCATGTTAGTAGAATGCCAAACGAACATGAAACAATAGGCCTCAGCAGGCAATGCAAACATAAAGCAGATGCAGACATGTTAAAAAATCAAAGGTACTCACAGTGGGTGCGTTATTAATCTTCAGTAAATTTTATTTCTCCTCGGAATTTCAACCGGATCAACCAAGTACCCCACTGTGGGTTAAACAACACCACAAGGGACCTGTAAGTCATTTGTAACAACACATTGTGTTAATATCTTGTTTAATTCCATAAAACTTAATTTTTATAAGTTTTTACCATTTTTGATCCCAATTTCGGATCCATGTCCGAATTCGGACCCCACCCGAATTCGGACCCCCAGTTCGGTTCTCATATGAACCCTAATTCGGTCCCAATATAAGCCCTATTTCGGACCACATGCTAGTTCGGACCATATCCGAATTCGGTCTCCAACCGAATTCGGACCCTCATCCGAATTCCAACACTTAGAAATATTTTCTTTTAGTTTTTATAATTCAACTTTTCAGGACACATCCGAATTTGGGCCATATCCGAATTCGGATTCCTACCGAAGTACAACACTTGTAAATTTTTCTATATTAAATATCCTGAAGTTTGGGCCTCATCCGAATTCGGACCTGATCCGAGTTCATCTCGGATACGAATTCGGATCCCACTGTGTTCATACTTGTGCAGTTTTGTCAATTTCAGATTAAATTCCATCGTTTTTGGTACTAATTCAATACATGGAATAACTTATACCAACTAAAATACATCTATTTTCAAGCATTTTAACACTAACATAACATGCTTTCATACCAAATTCAACCCTTTTTGGACCCTTTTTATCATCCATCGAACACACACACTAAAACACACACAAAATCCTCAAATCCATACTTTTAGTTCGAATCAGGAGCTGAAATTTAATATGTAGCATCATAAACACTAGATTTAAACTAATCCACAATAACATCATACATGCATCCAGGTTTGCAACACCAATCTAAGTTTCGGTTCTTATAAAAACCGACCCAAAAATACTTAAATTCGAAGAGTTCAAGTAATATTTACCTTAAATCGTCAATTGCAGATGTTTTAGTTCCTCGAATGCAAGCTAAATCCAAATTTTCAGCTTCAAAATCCAAGTTTTTATGATCTTGATTTTTAGAGAGAAAGTGAGCCGAGAGAGAGAGTTCTAGAGAGAGAGAGAGAGAGTTTGATGAAAATGAAAGACAAAATTGGTCTTTCATCCTTTTTATTCCAAATTTCCAACTTTGGCACCTTTAGTCCCTCAACTTAACCGGTTCCATTAAATACTGATTTTATAAAATAAAAGAATTCTATCTTTTATTTATTATCCTTAAATTTTTTAGTAATTATTTTCACTTAATAATTAAAATTTCTAAATTTTCCATAATCTGAAACCAACTTTATTATCAATCCAAATTTCGTACCAACTTTCATGATTCAACTTAAATTACATTAATTTAAACTTAATAAACTTCAATTATAATAATTTAAAATCCGAGGATGTTACAGCATGGGCTCCACCACGCTCAACTTCGTCCTCGAAGTTACTCGGATTCGAACAATTTTGGATACTTCTTCAACATCTCTGCTTTTGTCTCCCACGTATGATTCGCTCCCTTATGATGCTTCCAACGTACAAGCACCATTTCTATCTCTTTGCTCCTTAATTTCTTCACTTTTGTGTCCAACACACACTCCGGCTCTTCAACATACCGGAGCCTTTCGTCAATCTGTAGCTCGGTGTGATCAGCCCAATCCTCGTTTTCGGTTGTAAACGACTTTCTAAGGTTCCCCACATGGAACACCGGGTGTATGCCCGACATTTCTTCAGGTAACTCCAAACGATACGATTGATTTCTTATTTTCTCAGTAATCCTGAATGGTCCGACGAATCTCGGAGCCAACTTTCCTCTCTTTACAAAACGGGTAACACCTCTCATAGGTGAAACCTTCAAATAAACCCAATCATTTATATCAAAACTGATTGGTTTATGTCTCCTATCGTAATAACTCTTTTGACGATCCTGGGCCGCCTTCATGTTCTGTCGCACCAATTGTATTTTGTCGTTTGTCTCTTGAAGTAATGTCGGCCCAGCAATCGGTGTTTCACCGGTTTCCCTCCAACATGTAGGAGTCCTACATCTTCTCCCATACAATGCCTCAAACGGCGCTTTCTTGATCGTCGCGTGGTAACTGTTATTATATGAAAACTCGATCAGTGGCAAATGATCGTCCCAATTGCCACCGAGGTCTAACACACACGACCGCATCATATCTTCAAGTGTCAGGATAGTCCTTTCACTTTGACCATCGGTTTGTGGACGGTAAGCCGTACTCATTGCTATCCTCGTTCCTAACCCTTCTTGTAAAGCCGACCAAAAGTTGGAAGTAAATCGGCTGTCCCGATCCGATATAATGGACTTCGGTACTCCGTGTCTAGAAACGATCTCAGCCACATAAATTTGAGCTAACTTCTCCAGTGAATAACTCTCTCTTATTGGAATGAAGTGTGCCGACTTGGTTAATCTATCAACGATTACCCATACCGCATCGTGTTGACGCCTAGTTTTCGGCAATTTTGTGACAAAGTCCATCGTGATATGCTCCCACTTCCATTCCGGAATGGGAAGCGGTTGCAAACTACCGTAAGGTTGTTGGTGTTCGGCTTTCACTAACCGACAAGTCCTGCATCTTTCCACGTACTGACCTATGTCTTTCTTTAATCCGGGCCACAAGAAGTCTGCTTTCAGCTCGTTGTACATCTTTGTGCTCCCGGGATGTACAGAAAATTTCGATTGGTGAGCTTTTTCTATGATCACCTTTCTCATGCCTCCATACTTTGGCACCCAGATTCTTCCGTAGATGCCTTTCAATCCCGACTCGCTTGTTTCCATTATTTTCATCTGTGTTCTTATATCCTCAGCACCAACATTCTCGTCTTTCAAGGCTTCCTCTTGAGCGGCCTTGACATCATCAATGATAGTGGATGTTAACATAGTAGATGTCAACATGTAACAGCAATCGTTGGCATATGCTTTGCGACTCAAAGCATCGGCTACCACGTTAGCCTTTCCAGGATGGTAAAGGATTTCACAGTCATAATCCTTTATTAGTTCCATCGAACGTCTCTGTCTCATGTTAAGTTCTTTCTGGCTGAAAATGTATTTCAGGCTCTTATGATCCGTGTATAACTGACACTTAGTCCCATATAGATAGTGCCTCCACAATTTTAACGCAAACGTAACTGCAGTCAACTCCAAGTCATGAGTTGAATAATTCTTCTCGTGTTGCTTTAACTGTCTCGAAGCATAAGCTATAACTTTTCCACGTTGCATCAATACTGCACCAAGTCCCAACCTCGAAGCATCTGTGTATACAACAAAGTCCTCATTACCCTCTGGTAGGGCAAGTATCGGTGCTTCACTTAACGTCTTCTTCAAAACATCAAACGCCTCTTGCTGCACGGTTTCCCATATAAACGGTGCATTCTTCCTTGTTAATGCAGTCAGAGGAACTGCAATCTTAGAAAAATCTTTGATGAACCTCCTATGGTAACCTGCCAGACCTAGAAAACTTCTGACTTCTGTAGCTGAACGAGGCGACTCCCAATTTCTCACCGCTTCTACTTTAGCTGGATCTACAGAAATTCCGGCCCCCGATATCACATGCCCTAAAAACTGAATCTGTTGTAGCCAAAACTCACATTTTGAGAACTTGGCATACAACTTCTCTTTTCTTAGCAGTTCCAGCAATTCCCTTAAATGATCAGCATGTTCGGCCTCAGACTTTGAATACACCAGAATATCGTCGATGAACACAATCACCGACTTATCTAACATCGGTCTACAAACTCGGTTCATTAAATCCATAAAAACAGCCGGGGCATTGGTCAACCCAAAAGGCATGACCAGAAACTCGTAATGCCCGTAACGTGTCCTAAAAGCTGTCTTAGGCACATCTTCCTCTCTAACTTTTAACTGATGATATCCCGACCTCAAGTCAATCTTAGAAAAGACACTCGCCCCATGTAATTGATCGAACAAATCATCTATCCTCGGCAGTGGATACTTGTTCTTAACATTCAGTTTATTCAACTCCCGGTAATCAATGCACATTCTCATGGTGCCATCTTTCTTCTTAACAAATAACACCGGAGCTCCCCACGGCGACGAACTTGGTCGAATAAAGCCCTTGTCCAACAACTCCTGGAGTTGTGTCATCATCTCTTTCATCTCGGTTGGGGCAAGGCGATAAGGAGAACGAGCTACCGGTGCAGCTCCAGGGATCAGATCAATTCTAAATTCCACTTGTCTCTCAGGCGGCACGCCAGACAAGTCTTCCGGAAACACGTCCGGGAATTGTGAAACAACAGGCACATCAGCCAACGTCTTCTTCTCAGCCTTGGCATCTATAGCATATGCCAGGTAGGCGTCACATCCCTTTGCAACAAGCTTTCGAGCTTTTGCAACAGTCAACAAACACAGATCCCCACTTCTCCTATCCCCATAAATACAGATCTCACGCCCCTCCGGAGTAGTTATCTTGATCATACGCTTCTTACACACTATATGGGCTTCATTCTCTATCAACCAATCCATCCCGATAATCACATCAAATTCACTGAACTCGATCGGAATCAAGTCCAAATTAAAGACTACATCTTCAATCACTAAAGTGCAGTTACGATAAGCATGATCTACTTTGACTAAGGTGTTGCTAGCAGTTTCAATATCTAGTACAGCAGATAGCTTAGACAAAGGCATGGCAAGTTGTTGTGCAAACATAGTAGATACAAACGATCTATTGGCACCCGAGTCAAATAATACTCTTGCAGGTAAAGAATTTACAATAAACATACCCGTGACCACCTCCGGGTTTTCCCTAGCCTCCTCTGCAGTGATTTGAAAGGCACGAGCTGGTGCCCTTTGTGACTGACCCCGACCTCGGTTAACTGAACCACCGCTTGAACCTCCTGAAGATCGTGTTGATGTTGGAGCAGCAACTGCTGGAGCATTCTTTCGACAATTCCGACTATAGTGCCCCCAGACTCCACACTTATGGCAAGCATCAGATCTCCGTGGACATTCATTCTGAAAGTGGCCCAACTCTCCGCAGCAAAAACACGCACGCCCGTTGGTGCACTTGCCGAAGTGTTCCAGATGACACTTGTTACAATACTGTGGCTCGGTGTTGATAGAGTATGCACGAGCACGACCGGAAGAACTAGACTGTCGACGGAAGGACTGTTGCGGCGAGTATTGCGATGATCGTGAAGAACCAGAATAACCTCCTTCGCGTTGGCGTTTCGGTGGTGAAGGTTGAGTTGGGTTGACTGAAGCAGCAGCGGACCCCATCACGTATCCCGACATACCCAAGATCTGTTCCACATTCCTGGCGGCTTCCAGTAAACCAGCAAATGTGGGGTAGCGTACGTTGCTCATCACCCTTCGAATTTCCTTTCCTCGGTATCCACTTGATGAGGCGCGAACAAACTCAGCCTCGTAAACTCTACGGCATACTGGGACACAGACTTAGTCCCCTGAATCAGCGTCATAAATTTAGCCTCCAATCTTCGGCGCTCATCGGCCGGGCAGTACTGCTGAGTGAAAACTTCAGTGAACTCAGCCCATTTCATTACAGCAACCTTCTCCATTGTTAGTGCATTCACCATCGAGTTCCACCACATTATTGCGTCTTTGGTGAACATGGCAGTAGCGAATCGGACCATATCCTTCTCAGCACAATCGCTGATTCGGAAAGTCCTTTCTGTAGCTGTTATCCACTCCAGTGCAGTAACAGCATCCCCCAACCCAGTAAATTCAACGGCTTCATTTCCCTTAAAGTCCTTGAAACGACAACCCCTGGGCTTATTTGATGACCCAGTGTTGTCACCTTGTTCGTCATCGTTTCCCTCTCTTTCCTTATTCTTTCTCTTATCTTCTCTTCGTTTAGCTTCGGCCTCATCTCGAGCCCGAAACTGGTCTTGAATCATCCGATTTTGCTCAGCCATCATGGCTAGCATCATTTCTCTCGTCTCTTCTGGTGTCATTCCTCCTCCAGACATGTTCTGAAATATGAAACATATAACTTATTTAGTAACATGTCATTTATTTATAGACACCACCCAATTGTCCCGTATGATAGTCAATATTCTTATGATTACTAGATCGTAACCTATCTTAGTTCAGATCATTACTTAGTATCACTACATGTCAACACTTAATGTTTGAGACCAAGACCTCACGGACACTTGAATCTCAAACTACTTCTCTGATACCATAAGCTGTGACACCCTTGCCACATTAACCACCAATTACAATTCACCCAGGATTAATCACCAACAAACAGATAACATAATGATCTGATACCTTAATTAAAGTGCGGAAGCAAAATACATAAATAAAAGTATTACAAATGTGTCAAACACCCTATGGTGCTACATAGGTTATACATCTAAGTCTACAAATCCAAATGTATTACATCATCCCAAATTCATTACAACAGAATTTTCATAAACCAAATACCAAAGTAAACGGTAGAAATCTTCAAATACTATGGTCCAGCTGTAGACTTCCCTTTTCCTGTAAAAATTCAACAACTAAAAGGTAAGCGAATGCTTAGTGAATACCAGATGATTTTCACACATTCAACAAATCTTTATGATGCCACCCAGGGTAACCGCGGTAACACATACCGTATACCCCACACGTACTCCAAGTACGCAAACCCGAGCCACAGCTCCTTCGAGCTGACACTCGGCATAAGAACAACCAACCATCTGAGGCAGACATTACATCGGGGATGACCTACTGTCTATCCTGACCACAGAGGTGTCAAACTCTTGGTCATATAGCACAGTAACATCAGAGTACAGATGCAACCACGCAGGTCCATTGAAAAGATGCACAACAAATGAACGGACATGCAACAAATATGAATGTGCATCAACATAAACGCATGTTAGTAGAATGCCAAACGAACATGAAACAACAGGCCTCAGCAGGCAATGCAAACATAAAGCAGATGCAGACATGTTAAAAAATCAAAGGTACTCACAGTGGGTGCGTTATTAATCTTCAGTAAATTTTATTTCTCCTCGGAATTTCAACCGGATCAACCAAGTACCCCACTGTGGGTTAAACAACACCACAAGGGACCTGTAAGTCATTTGTAACAACACATTGTGTTAATATCTTGTTTAATTCCATAAAACTTAATTTTTATAAGTTTTTACCATTTTTGATCCCAATTTCGGATCCATGTCCGAATTCGGACCCCACCCGAATTCGGACCCCCAGTTCGGTTCTCATATGAACCCTAATTCGGTCCCAATATAAGCCCTATTTCGGACCACATGCTAGTTCGGACCATATCCGAATTCGGTCTCCAACCGAATTCGGACCCTCATCCGAATTCCAACACTTAGAAATATTTTCTTTTAGTTTTTATAATTCAACTTTTCAGGACACATCCGAATTCGGGCCATATCCGAATTCGGATTCCTACCGAAGTACAACACTTGTAAATTTTTCTATATTAAATATCCTGAAGTTTGGGCCTCATCCGAATTCGGACCTGATCCGAGTTCATCTCGGATCCGAATTCGGATCCCACTGTGTTCATACTTGTGCAGTTTTGTCAATTTCAGATTAAATTCCATCGTTTTTGGTACTAATTCAATACATGGAATAACTTATACCAACTAAAATACATCTATTTTCAAGCATTTTAACACTAACATAACATGCTTTCATACCAAATTCAACCCTTTTTGGACCCTTTTTATCATCCATCGAACACACACACTAAAACACACACAAAATCCTCAAATCCATACTTTTAGTTCGAATCAGGAGCTGAAATTTAATATGTAGCATCATAAACACTAGATTTAAACTAATCCACAATAACATCATACATGCATCCAGGTTTGCAACACCAATCTAAGTTTCGGTTCTTATAAAAACCGACCCAAAAATACTTAAATTCGAAGAGTTCAAGTAATATTTACCTTAAATCGTCAATTGCAGATGTTTTAGTTCCTCGAATGCAAGCTAAATCCAAATTTTCAGCTTCAAAATCCAAGTTTTTATGATCTTGATTTTTAGAGAGAAAGTGAGCCGAGAGAGAGAGTTCTAGAGAGAGAGAGAGTTTGATGAAAATGAAAGACAAAATTGGTCTTTCATCCTTTTTATTCCAAATTTCCAACTTTGGCACCTTTAGTTCCTCAACTTAACCGGTTCCATTAAATACTGATTTTATAAAATAAAAGAATTCTATCTTTTATTTATTATCCTTAAATTTTTTAGTAATTATTTTCACTTAATAATTAAAATTTCTAAATTTTCCATAATCTGAAACCAACTTTATTATCAATCCAAATTTCGTACCAACTTTCATGATTCAACTTAAATTACATTAATTTAAACTTAATAAACTTCAATTATAATAATTTAAAATCCGAGGATGTTACATATACTGCTTTCTGATTTGTTTCCTTG
Source organism: Centrapalus pauciflorus (assembly GCA_020465985.1). Taxonomy (NCBI): domain Eukaryota; kingdom Viridiplantae; phylum Streptophyta; class Magnoliopsida; order Asterales; family Asteraceae; genus Centrapalus; species Centrapalus pauciflorus. Next base: position 14,258 of record JAANYP010004339.1, read on the forward strand.
ATAAACTTTGATTTCTCTGATAGTAGATATGCTTGAATCTTCGAATATATCTTTTCCTGAATATCAACACTTTCTGTTTATTGATCTGTTGAGCAGCTTGAAGTCTATCTGTTGACCAGCTTGACTTTTAACACTGGCAGCTTGAACTTTTGAACTAGCAGCTCGAACTTCTTCAACTAACAGCTTGAACTTTGTACTTACACAGAAAATCTACTAACAGTTTGAGAAATCTAACTAACAGCTTGACATACTTAGAATATTTCCCAACAATCTCCCTCTAACTTAAATTCTTTACACAAGATTTTAAGTTTTTATACAAATAAGGAAATAAAACAAAGGAAAACTGTTATCTACAAACTAAGGCATCCAAAAACTTACAATTGTGAAAGTTTCTGATTAACTGCCTTCAAAAATTCTCTTTTCAACTCTTCTCTATCACAGTATATCTTCAGTCAGCTCATTTGTACCAGCAATGCCCTTGGAAGATTAAAGAATTCAAAATTGAAGAACATGCTGGATCCATTTGCAAATTTGAGTCTGTATGTCTTTGATTTTACATACAGATCAACCTATGCAATCTTCATCTCCTTGGCATATTCTATATCTTTTCTGATTGACTCTGGATCAAAAATGCCTTTTAAATCTTTTATAGCCTGCTTGACCTATGGAAGTGAATACCTGACTTGAGTCACAGATCCAACATGATGCATTCTGGTAAGCTCATCCCTGGTCATCCCTTGAACTATGTGCATTATACTCTTATATTCTTCCTCAGGACCAACTTCTCTTCTTACTACAAAATGATATCTTAAGTCAATGTCATCCATTGGCTTAGCATACCAGTATGTAATAGGAGGTTTTGAGAAGTCATGCTGGTCGAGGGTCTTTCAATCTCCATCACTTTCTGAAGTTGATGTTGAAACAGCACCCTTTTTACCTGATCAAGCTTTGCTTGAGAGATTGCTTCTGATTATGGATTAGTAGCAAGAGCATGAACAGGTGGAGAAGGATCAATGGCACCAGCTTGACTTGGTTCCTGTTGGCTTTGGACTTGAGGAGAGACTTTGGCTATTTTTCCATTTTCCATCTCCTTATCATGAATCTCTTGCAGCCTCTCTGTATTCAGGGAATGAGCCATCTTCTTTGGAATTCCAGCTGAATAGGCAAAATTGATCAAAAACCTTCTGTGCTCTGCCTTTGAATGCCCTGTTGGCATTTTCCTTTTCTTCTCATTCTGTTTAACCACAAACCCTCTTAGGTAATCACCTAAGGTTTCATCATCTTGCATTGGAGCATGGGTTTGCTGGTCTAGAAGTTCATCTTGTTCCTCTGCTAACTGTCTGGCAAATTCAGCATCATGGGCAACCTGGGCATCTCTGGATTAAAATTTGTGCTTTGGAGATTCTATTAGGATGCCCTTGCCCTTATCCTTAGTTGCAGAGGTTGTAGCTTGTACTGTACTGATAGGAGCTTGACTGCCTTCTCGGATAACAACTCATGTTGTTCTTATGGGGGCAGCTTGAGTTTCTAGGCAAACAGCTTGAGAAGCTGTTGGGACTGTTAGCCTAGAATCTTGGACTGTTGGAATGGGAGTTGGAGCTGCTTGGACTGAACTAGGGATCTCTTGATTCTCCCCCTTTTTGGATCCAATTGGTTTGGTCAGGAGGACCTACAACCTTTGCCATTAGGGTTCGAATCATCTTCTCAAGTTGAATGATTTTATTTCCACAGAGGGTGAACCCTTTATGAAAGTAATCCATTCTTTGATTCTGAGCTGATACTGTCCGTTGAAGTGCTCTGATTTGTGCCCCCTATGTAGCAATAATGGACTGATAATATTCCAATACTGCCACAACAGGTTTCAGCTGAGGATCTGTTAATAACATAAGTTGCAGACTAGCCTCAAGATCAGCAAAAGAGTGTGGTGTTTGTGATCTATCACTGGCAGGTATTCCAGAAGTAGAAAGTTCTGGGCCCCACTGCTCTTGGTTCTGGGGACTTCCAGAAGGTGCTTGCACACCCTCTCTTGCCATGGGTGTGGTCTTAATGATGTTGACACTGTCCTGTGCCATTTGTGCAGAAACAGCAGTAGTGTCAACCACAGAACCCATATAGACATCCTCTGTTGGGATGTCCACCTCCAAATTGAGGATGGGAGAGTCCTCAGTGGGTGCCCTTGGATATTCTGTGCAGGAGTGTCCTCCTCCACAGGGACATTTGGTTCTTGTATTTGGGCTGAGGAGGAAGGAGCTCTTGAAACCCTTTTTCTTTTGTATAGTATAAGTGGAGATGAGGGATTTACAGAAGGATCAGATGGATTATTTGTATCATGAGGAGTGGGTTGGGGTCCTGGGGGTGAAGCAGTGATGTTAGGCTGAGCCTGCTCAGGACCCTGTCCTCTGTTTAGCGGATTGATGCCCAACATTGCAGAAGGCAATGGGACATCTATACTCAAAAAATTGGCACTTGATTTTAGAAGACGTTTTATTGTTGGTAAAGAGTGCCTATGGGAAACATTAATCCTTTTATGTACATTGAAATTACTGCAAGTTCTTGCAATAATTTCAGCCAAAAATCTAGAATACATCAAAAATTTCCCATGTTTTAGGGCATGATGCCTTAACATACCCTGAAAAATCATATTAGAAAAATTGAACTGTTGGCCTATAGATAAGCACACTAAGGCGGTGGCTATGTTTGAAGAAAATTCGGACCAACCAGTTCTTTTAGGGCTTATGCATTGCTGTATATTATGTACAAGATATTTCCACTTAGGGGCAAAATGAGTTTTAAAGAAAGTATATGAATCAGTAGGGCCCCTATACCCTATAGCAAAAAGGCTTTCATGTAAGGCAGTAAGAGAAAGATCGGTTATACCTGTGGCATCTTGAAGATGCAAGTGTTGGCGAATGAGATCCTCAGTGATGGTGACAGTGGTTCCATCAATCTTGGACGTCAAAGAAGTGACTCCATTAATGGTTTGGACAGAGGCATGTTTCCAAAATTGCTCTATATGAGATATGTATATTGTGGGGTTTATGGTAAGAGCATGATGAATGTGGGAACTTCGATGGAAGTCCATCATGTCGTGGAATGGTTGAAGGTCAGCGTGTTTGAGAGAATAGGGGAGACAGTTATGTTCTTTGACAAACTCCATTGACGATCAATCGGTGATTTTAGGGTTTCAGAGAAGTGTGTGTGAATCGCTCAGAGAGAAAAGAAAGGTCGTGGAAGATATTTTGCAACCGGTAGTTACAATTGAACGAAACTGGGACCTTTAAAGGTTTCGAAAATATCTAATCCCGCTCACACACTTATGGAAGTTACCAAATTACCCTGCACACTTTGACAGATCAAGTGAAACAACTAGCAGTCCGAGAAAATGAACTAGCAGCTTCAGAAAAGACTCAAGCTGTTAGTTGAAAAATAAGCATATTCGAGTGAAACAGTGTCTCCCCCTTAAACAAGCATATGAAATAGATATATTTTTCATAAAATTAGAAAGAATGATGAAAAACAAATTAATCCATATTAACCATGCCAATATTTGATACAAGGAAGGTGAATCTTCCTACATCAAATGGTTTTGTAAATAGGTCAGCTACTGATCATCAGTATGAATTTTGGTAACTTGGATTAATTTCTTCTCATTACAGTCCCTTATAAAATGAAATCTGAAGTCTATATGCTTGGTTTTGGGAAATTTCACTGGTTTTTGTACAATGCTTATTGCACTTGAGTTGTCAATGTAAATAGGAGTGGATAGGAAGTTCATACCATAGTCTCTCAGTTGATTCTGAATCCACATCACTTGGCAACAGCAGCTTGCAGCTGCTACATATTCTGCTTCAGTAGATGAGGTGGAGACGCTTGTTTGCTTTTTACACTGCCAAGAGACCAATCTTGCTCCTAGATATTGACATCCACCAGTTGTGGACTTTCTGTCAATGTTGCATCCTCCATAATCACTGTCAGAATAGGCTTTTAGTTCAAGAGGAGAGTCTTTAGGATACCAGAGGCCCAAATGTGGTTGGCCTTTGAGATATCTAAAGATTCTCTTAACAGCAAACAGGTGTGAGTCCTTTGGAGCACATCGAAACCTGACACAAACAACAAACATTATATCAGGTCTAGAAGATGTGAGATACATAAGTGAACCTATCAAGGATCTGTATAGGTGAATGTCCACATTTACTCCATCTTTGTCTGCATCAAGCTGCATGTGAGTGTCCATTGGAGTACTAGCAACTTTGGTATCTTTGTAACCAAACTTTTCCAGTATGTCTTTAACATACTTTGATTGACTTATAAAAAGCCCTGCAGGCTTCTGCTTGACCTGCAATCCTAGAAAGAAGGTGAGTTCCCCCATTGAACTCATTTGAAACTTTTTGTGCATCAATGCCTCAAATTCTTTGCACAGACTGTCATTGGTAGACCCAAAGATAATATCATCAACGAACAAAAGTAAAAACGGGTTAAGTTGCAAATATAACTAGTTGAAGTATGTAAACGGAATTTAAGAACATAAAATCAGATCTGACTCTCTCTACTCTCTCTCTCTCTACCCTCTCTCTACTCTCTCTAAGATTTCTTCCAAACCGACCGTCCGATTATCAAGATTTATACATCATCGGGAAGATCTCGAAGAATACTACAATTATCTACCGTTGCATGAAGGATTACATACGAATTGGAGGTAAGAAATTACGTTTTTAGCTTTTATCATGTTCGGTTTAGAAGATATAAACTCGAATTTACCATTTTAGGTGATTAAAGCTGGATTAACTTGAGATTTAACTAGAAAATGTATAATATAATTGAATCTAGGCTTCATATTTAGTATATATATGATTTTAGACTTAGAAATACATGTTTTGAAGATATAACTTATGAACAAATTCGAAATATCAAGAACAAACTCGAAATGCTTGAACAAAATCGATCTTATAGCTAAATTCGAATTTGGATTCCAATTTAACCCATAAATTCGAAAGTATATTCGACTTTAATCTCCCTCATTCGACTTTAATCATCAAATTCGAAATGATGGATTCGAATTTATTATCATGCTTTGAAATTTGTATGTAAACTCAAAACCCACTCCCTAAATTTAGATATCTTGAATAAAATCACATGAACAACACATAGATTAACAAAGTAATTAGCTTAATGATAATATATATATATATATATATATATATATATATATATATATATACATTGAATTATTGAGAATATTATTTACAAAGAATACAAATGAAAGAAAGATTCTAATGAAATTAATGATCATATGATCAAGATATGAGATTTTGAGATTAAAAGACCAACAAACGAACCTTGAGCATTATTAAACGAATGAATACTGAATATACTATTCAGATGATAAAAAGACTAATAAATATCAGAAATGATATTATTAACAGATTGAGCAACAAGCAAAATGGCAAGTATCTGAAAATATGATATAAGTCAGATTGGGAGCAACAGAGCCAGAGCCAAAAAGTGCAAATAACAAGTAACTGTGAGTTGTAGATTTTACTTTAACTGCATATTATGTGAATTGAGACTTTTGTTGCGTGATCCTGATTTTATTGGCATTCTGATCTTATTGTGCATATTGATAATTGCCATGATTACTAAGAATTGTTGAGCAGATCATTTATTCTTCTAGCTTCAATTTTCATTGATGAGTCATTTGATTGTTAAGCTTAACTCCATCACTATCGCTCAGTGTTGGGTTAATGTTAAGCTTATGATGACAGAGTATCATACCATGCTCTAGGGGCTTGGTGGAGTCCATAGAGGGATTTGTCTAATTTGTAGACTCTGTCAGGATACTTGTAGTCCTCAAATCCAGGAGGTTGACACACATAGACCTCTTCTTCAATTGTGCCATACAGGAAAGCAGACTTCACATCCATTTGATATACTTTAAACCCTTTGAAGCTTGCATAGGCTAGGAACAGTCTGATGGCTTCAATTCTTGCCACTGGAGTAAAGACATCATCATAATCTATTATTTCTTCTTGAGTTTATCCCTGTGCTACAAATCTTGCTTTGTTCTTGATGACTATCCCTCTCTCATCCGTCTTGTTTCTGAACACCCAACATGTACCAATTGCTCTGTTGCCTTTAGGAAGATCAACTAGAGTCCATACATTCTGAATCTTGAATTGTAGTAGTTCTTCCTGCATTGCCTCAATCCAAGATGGATCTTTCAAAGCCTCTGATGCCTTTTTGGGTTCTAACTGTGACATGAAACAGGCAAGTTCAAAGGCAGCTAGACTGAATTCTGGAACTGATGAGTCAGCATCAGTAGATTCTTTATGAACCATTGTCCTTGTCTGCACAGGAGTGCGTGGATCACCCATTATTTGATTGAGAGGATAATACTTGTGAACTCTGAGTGTTGGATCTCTGTCTGTCTGGAAAGAAGTTCCTAGATTTGTATCATCTCCATCAGGACCACTTGATGGTTCAGCTTCAGGAACAGCTTGACTGGAATCTGGGACTGTTTCCCTTTGTGATGGAGCTGTTCCCTCAGGACTTAGGATTGGCACATCATAGTTTGAATTTGAATCATGTTGTGCAGCCAGTACCCCTGGTGGGTCACAAAATAGAATTGGTATGACCGTATACTCATCCCATTGACCATAATCTTCAACAGTCTGAAACTTTGTGCCAACAGCTTGAACATTTGTGCTACCAGCATGAGAATTTGTGTTGGCAGCTTCAACCCTGTTTTCATCAGTTTCTGCATTATACTCAACAAAGCTCAGAGAATTAGTTAGTGAATCTAAATCAAACAACCAATCAGGACCAGTGCCTTTGACATTTGCAGTGTTTTCATTAAATTCAACATTGGCGCTCTCTTTAATGGTTTTAGACACACTGTTATATACTCTATAGGTTTTGCTTTGTGTGGAGTATCCTACAAAGAAACCTTCTTCAGCCTTACTTTCAAACTTTCCTAAGTGAGTCTTAGTGTGCAGAATGGTGGAAGAACAACCAAAAGACTTTAGAAAGGCTATTAAGGGGACTCTATGATGGAATAACTCTTATGGAGTTTTCCATTGTGATTGAGCAACCTGTACCCTATTTAAAACATAACAAGCTGTATTGACTGCTTCTGCCCAAAAGGTCATTGGCAGTTTGGAATCAGCTAGCATGGTTCTAGCAGCCTCAATTAAAGTTCTGTTCTTTCTTTCAGCTACACCATTTTGCTGTGGTGTTCTTGGTGCACTATATTGCCTAGCAATACCTTTAGACTCACAGAAACTATTTAGGATATGGTTTTTAAACTCAGTTCCATTGTCTGACCTTATCACCTTAACTTTTAAGTTGGATTGGTTTTCTATCTCAAGAATAAATGATTTAACTAGCTCAACAGTTTCATCTTTAGACCTAAGAAAGTATACCCATGTGAATCTGGTGAAATCATCAACAATGACTAAACAGTAAGCTCTTTTATTCAAACTCAAAACAGATGTTGGACCAAAGAGATCCATATGAATAAGATGAAGAGCAGATGAGATTGAATTTACTTCTTTGGCCTTATGAGAAGATTTGTGTTGCTTGCCTTTAAGACATGCTACACAATGATCATCACAAATGAACTCCTTTTGTGGTAAACCTCTTACCAAATTCTTTTTGACCAGCACATTCATGGATTTGAAGTTCATGTGACACATTCTTCTGTGCCAAAGAGCAGACCCATTAGATGATGCTTTTGGATATCAAACAGCTTAAAGTACTTGATTTGGATAAAAGATATGTGTCCAAACAGTAGACATTGTCCTTTCTTGTTGTTCTAAGTAAAACATGATTTTCAGGTATTTTAAAATCTTTTGAAAGAACAATGCACTCAGAATCTGTGAAGACAACAATATTTTGTTTATCACAGATTTGAGACACACTTAATAAATTGTACTTCAGCTGTTCAACATACAAAACATCATTGAAAAGCATATTGCCTGCTTTGACAGTACCTTTACCTGTGACCTTACCTCCCTTGGAATTTCCTCCAAACGTAACAAAACCTCCTTCAAAGCCTTTGAAATTTGACATGCATTCAGAATTGCCTGTCATGTGCCTAGAGCATCCACTGTCCAAATGCCATCTTGTTTTATGTTGTGACCTGTGGTTGCCCTGCACAAATAAAAGCTTAGTTAGTAGTGGAGTAAACCCAAACCAAGTTGGTTTTGGGTTGTCCTTGTGCATTGACATAACTAAACACTGTCTTTGACTTCTTATACTTAGTGAGATCCACTGATGGATTCTATGGAGAGTATTTAGTTATCACATGAGGTATCCAGGTGTTTTGTCCATCCTTTGCAGTAACAGTCTCAGATGATCCATCGCCAGTCCCAGTTTTGAGCCTAGCGGTCTGAACTGAGTCTGTAGTGCTAACAGCTTCAGAATTTGCACTAACAGTTTCAACTTTAGGCTTGGCAGTTTCAACATTTGTATCAACAGTTTCACCTGAGTTTTTGCCTTTAACACACCATATTTGTTTAAAATTTGATTTTGGTTTTGCTAAAACTTGTTTTTGGTGTGTGAACTGTTTTTTATTGACTTTTGAGAACTTGTGATCAACTGTTTTCTTTGGAACTGGTGCAACAGGTGGTTTGACCTTATCATTTTTAGTGTTTTTAACAAATGCCTATTTCTGAACCACAGTTTATTTTGCAACAGATGGTTTGTACAAGCAATGTCTGGCCAAATGGTTTTTCCTGCCACAATGGAAACATCTTTTGACTGTTTAGATTGGAGAACCAGTTTTATTGGACCATAGCTGGTTCTTGTTCCTTTGATTTTCCCTTACTTGCTGTTGCTTGGGAAATTTTTGGACACCATGCTTTTGGCATGTGCAGATTGGAACAGTCTTACCCCTTTTATTACCTTTTGAGGAAGATGCAGTGTTACATTTAGAAGGTACAGAAACATGTGGAGCAGCATGGCATCCACTCATCTTCTCTTTTCCTTTCTTACTGGGGTTAGGGGATTCTATGGGTACACTCAATGTGTTGTGTACTTTCTCAACCTCTTTGCACTCACAGTCTTCTTTTGGAATCAGATCTTCTTTAGATTCAGAACTGTTTTCAAGGATAGGATCTATAGTGGTCATAGACTCATTTAATGGTTCATTAACAAGTGTGTCAGCAACTTCACTCATGGGATGAATGTATTTGTTGTTGTATGGAGGTGGAGTGGCTCTGTATCCTATACCTTCTTTGGGATTGAGCTGAGATTTTACCCTATCTTTAAATTGAACTTCCATTAGGTGTTCCAGCTTTTGATTTGCCAATTTGAAGGGTCCTAGCACTACTACAAAATGAGCCTATTGCAACATTTTCATAGCAACTTTTATACGATTAGTTGCATTTGATTCTAAAGCAAGTTAAAAAAAAATAAAGGTTGCATTAGAAGATCTAATGCAACTTGTAAATTAAAAGGTTACATATTTGATTGAAAATGGCAACATTTATAAGAAAGGTTACATATATTATAGGTTAAAAGTAACCTTTATTTTAAAGGGTTGCATATGTCTAAAGTAAATGCAACTTTTTTTCAAAAAGTTACATCTAAAATGTTATTGTAATTTTATTTTTTTATGTTTTCTATAAAATAAAATATATAACTTTTTACATTGTCAACCTTTTTATTTGATTAATAAATCTATTTAATCTAAATATTATAATTATTTTATTTATATATAATCTATTTAATCTAAATATTATAATTATTTTATTTAAGAAAAATTTTAAACTTTTAAAAAAAGTGAAAGGGTTTCCGTCAAACATTTTAAACAAGATTTAAGATGGATGAAAAGATAATAAAAAAAGACAGAAACCGCCAAGTAGACGATCGGCCTGTTCGAGTCCCTCAAACCCGTTCAACTCCCTCAAGCAACGTCCGTCAACATCGTCTCCCTCAAGCGTCGACTCCCGCCGGTGCTTTCTCAGGTATGTCGCTGGTGCTCTCCCCTAGTGTTAATATGTGATTTAAGTATGTGTGGTGTTCGTATATGTGTGACGGCCTGATGGCCAAAACCGCAAAACAGAGTAAAAAAAAGATTAAATTGATGCGTAAATCCCATAGCAAACATAATTTCCAGCATCAATGATCCTTATTTAGTGTTTAATTAGACTTTTTGTTGATGAATTTGGTGCTGAAATCACAGCATGGACCGAAGGTCAGGGAGACATAAGTCTCGGACCTAACCATGGCTTTTCTTGGTGTGCTTGCTAAGCCTTGAGTTTTTAATTGGTGTTTTAATTGTGAAAAGGCTGGGAAAATGCTTGCTAAGCCTTATGTATATAAATCATGATTCTTAAAGTAGAGTCTGGTCATTTATTTAAAAATTGTCAGTGTTAAGCAAAGAATTCAATCTGGAACATGCCTCATGACCACTGGCTAATAGTCTATAGTTTACTTGAAAAAGAAAATTTGGAACAAGGCTTATAGTTGTGTCTGCCTAAGGCTCTTTCCTGGCTAGTTTGGATCAATTTCGCATTAATCAATTGTTAATTAAATCCAATCTGCATCTATATATAGTCTATAAACCCAAATTATGACCATGAAACCAGGCCAAACCAATAACAAACACTTTAAAGTTCAGTTATCTGTTTATATTTATAGTCTCTATAACTAATGAAGTAATGATTATTAAAATAAGGACTGATCATATATTACTATGTTTTGAACACGGCTCTTGGCTACCGGCTAATAATCTCTGATTTAGTTTAAAAAAACATAATCATGGCTGATGGGAAATAGCATTACATTACAAAAAACCATTAAGAAGGCCAAATCTGATTTATTAAAAGCAACAAAACAGGATTAAATGGTTCCATTATAATAACAAGTCTGCTAGCTGCTGTTTGGTTTTTAATAATGAGCTGTTGGTTACCAGTTCTGATTTATTAAAAGCATACCTTCCACTTTGATACTAGCTGAGCCATTTTGTTGAGAAGATGGTTCACGATCTGTTTCAATCGAGGGCATACCCAAGTGACCGATTGCTTCAGCATGATGATCCTCATCATGTTGCTCCTCTTCAATTCCATTGTGATTTTGAGAATTACCGTTTGCCTCAGTTTCGGTATCATCCTCTATAGAGATCATACGCAGCCTCTTACGTTTACCCATCCTGTTCTAGAAATGTATACGTCATGAGCTAATAAATATTTATAAATTGAAAAAGATCACAATCGAAGATATATTCATATATTTCAAAAATACCCATATAAAATATAAACTAGATTAATGACTACAAGACATAGCAATAAGAATCCAACAATGTGAAAAAGTAAACTACGTCTTGAAGTTTTTGATGAGTAATTATATCTCCACAAGTTTTTATATATTTTCATATACAAATTATCATCAAACTCAAATGAGATGGTTTTTTAATTGTTTATGCCAACAATAATAATGAATGAGATGGTTTTTGAAACTAGTTAATTGACTTGATTAGCCATGCAGCTTATGCTTGGTTATTCACTTAATTATATGCCATGTAGTCGAAAGCTTTTATAGTTGTGCTATGGACTACATGATGGGCGTACATGTAATTGAAAGGCACCTGACAGCTTTTGATGAGATTGTTGGTGAACTGTTACAACCAGGAGGTTATCTCAAAGTAATAGACTTGGGGTTGGAAGGTGAATGAACAATATTTGGAGCTTCGATTGAAGATTTTTCTTTCTAGAGTGTTGTTTGAAAAAAAAGAGGCATGGAGCCAGTATGAATGAAGAATGAAACAGAATTCATTGCTGATTTGCAAACTTTAGAAAATGTGGCAACAACAATATAAATTCAAATGTGTAAATGTGCAGCATTTACATGTAAATATGTGTGTATTGTGTTGTGTCCTTGACAATACACATATTAGGGGTGCGTTTTATGGTAAATATGTGCAGAAGTATAGAAACAACAGTAGCTTACTAAGGGGTAAATATGTGCAGCAATATAGAAACAGCAGTAGCTTACTAGGGGTGCGTTTTATGGTAAAAACAGAAAACCAGCAGCAACAATACGCTTACACCTGTGTGTGTCTATTCATGTGTATGTCCATGTATTTGCATCTCATTCGTGTGTACATATTCATATAGAAATAACAGTAGGAACATGTGTGTTTGATGTGTCTTTGACCCGAGACACATAGTCTTGGGGTGTTTCTATAGTATAACAGCAGCTGCAACAGATTATATATATGTGTGTCTATGTTGTCAAAATTAAACAGCAGCAATTACATAAGATTTGGTGGTGAGGAGTGGTCTTGGTTATTTCTATTAGGCTAGGTTTACAACTAGTGTTTTCATATCTTAATTATTCCATAAGCTAATTAGGAGGTTTGACAATCTAATAGTGAAAATGAGCAACAATAGAACACAAAACAAACTACTGCTATAGAAGAAATATTGATTAGAAAATGCACAATATATCATCTTATAATATGCACATAAGATATCAAATCAGAAGATAACCACCAACAGAGACCCTAAAAAACCATCAATATTTCTCATAGACATTTCATCAAACACATAATGTGTGTGCCACTAAATGGCTATTTTTTTGTAGTGTCATTTATGTTTCTGATTTTATTTTTAAAACATGGATTTAAGCATTAAGAATGCTTACATAATCGATTGAACAACAAATATAAACATGCATGCACTTAAATAGGAATGTGTAAAGCACTAAAATTACCTTGATTTCTTTTTGATTGTAGCTTGATGTCTTGCTTTGAAGTATATCTTTGATTCTTGAATTTTTTTTTGTTTGCGACTTTAATGAATTCTTGATGAAAACATGTATATAAGAAGTTAGGTGTGTTATGTACTTGTATGATGTATAACTAGCTAGGATTGATGAGATTGACCATAAGCAACACTACATTCCACATCCCATGTTGCATATGTTTATTACTATAGTTTAATCTTGCTATAAAACTCCAGGATATCAGACACATGGAAAATGTTAGAGATTGGATGTATTTACCTAGAAGGTTACCAGAATTTGAAAGTGGAGTTATTGAATTTCTTAATGCTTCATTTGCTAAGGCATCAAAGGGAGGTCAAATTTATTGTCCTTGTAAAAGGTGCAAAAACCGCTATTGGTATCGAAGAAATGAAGTATTCGATCATTTAAAAGGCCATGGATTTGTAGACAACTACTATGTGTGGGTTTTTCATGGAGAAAGACCCTCACAAGAAAGATCGAATTTCGGCACTGATGATAATGAAGCAGATATGCATGACCATTTTGATGAGTTATTGCATGATAGGTTTAGAGATACCATAGAGGAAACAAGTACAGTGAATGAAGGCTTAAATGAAGAGGCTAAAAAGTTTTATAGTCTGGTGGAAGACGGAAAGCAAGAGTTGTACCCTGGGTGCAAAAGCTTTTCGAAGTTATCTTTCATCATTAGACTTTTCTTGTACAAGACACTCCATGGGCTTAGTAACGTGGCATTTGATGATCTCTTGCAACTTCTAAAAGAGATGATTCCAGAGGCAACACTTCCAGCTAGTTTTACAAAAGCTAAAAATATTGTAAGAGATTTGGGGCTTGATTATAAGAAGATTCTTGCATGTCCAAATGATTGCATGCTATATTGGAAAGAGTATGAACATGATGATATGTGCCACATTTGCCACACCTTTAAGTGGAAACAAATAATAGAGAAACAAGGGAGCAAACATAAGAATGAACACTCTCAAAAATCCTCAAATGTTCCAGCGAAGGTGGTGTGGCATTTCCCCTTAAAACCAAGGCTACAAAGACTTTTTATGTGTTCAGAAACAAGTAAACATATGACATGGCATGATGAAGGACGTCCCAAAGATGGAAATCTACGACATCCTGCTGATGGGGAAAGTTGGAAGAAATTTGATTCTTTGTAACCTGATTTTGCCAAGGAACCAAGAAATGTGAGGTTGGGGTTGTCAAGTGACAGATTTAATCCATTTCGGACAATGAGCATTGCTCATAGCACATGGCCTGTGGTGTTGGTTAACTATAATTTGCCTCCGTGGATGTCAATGAAACAAGAATACTTCATGTTGTATTTGTTAATCCCTGGACCTGAATCACCAGGTAATAACATTGATGTTTACTTGCAACCTTTAATTCAGGAGCTGAAGGAATTATGGGTTCATGGGTTGGATACATACGACAAATCTAAAGATGAGACCTTTAAGATGTTTGCAGCCTTAACATGGACGATTAGTGATTTTCCGGGTTATTCAATGTTGTCAGGGTGGAAAACAAAAGGAAAATTTGCATGTCCATGTTGCAATCATGAAACTAGTTCACTGTACTTGGAACATAGTAAGAAGACATGCTACATAGATCATCGAAGATTTTTAGATGCTCAACACCCATGGCGGCGTAATAAGAGTGCTTTTAATGATGAAATTGAGAAGAGGCTTTCTCCAAAACCTCTTTCAGGTGTTGAAGCTTTAAGAGAGTTGTCAGATTTTCAAAATCTCTTCGGAAAGACGCAAAGGAAGAAAAATGATAGCTCTTGCCCATGGAAGAAAAGGTCAATATTTTTTGAGTTGCCATATTGGCAATTTAATGCATGTCGGCATAATCTTGACGTGATGCACAAAAAATGTATGTGACAATGTGATAGGGACTTTGTTGGATATTACTGGGAAGTCGAAGGATCATGCAAAAGCTCGATTTGACCTTCTAGATTTGGGCATCAAAGAAAGGCTTCAACCAGAACTTTCAAATGATGGCGAGCACGTTCTCTTCCAGAAAGCATGTTTTTCAATGTCTTCAAAAGAGAAAGCCATGTTTTGTCGCGTTTTGAAGGAAAAAAAATTGCCTTATGGGTGTGCATCGAATATTGCACGTTGTGTTCATCCTTCAGAAACGAAAGTATCAGGTTACAAGAGTCATGATGCTCACATCTTGTTGCATTACTTGCTTCAAGTGGCAGTGAGAAAATCATTACCCAAACATGTTGCGATCCCTTTGATTAGGTTGGGTTCTTTTTTCCGTAGCTTGTGCAGTAAGGTAATCAAGCCCGAAGACCTTGATCGATTACAAATAGACATCACTGAAACGTTGTGTGAACTTGAGAAAATATCCTTGCCATCTTTTTTTGACATAATGGTGCACCTACCTATCCACTTAGTAAATGAAGTTAGGCTTGGAGGACCCGTTCATTATAGATGGATGTTTTTTATGGAAAGATACTTGTGTAAGTTGAAGTCATATGTGCGAAACAAGAGTCGGCCAGAGGGATCCATAGCAGAAGGGTATTTGATTGAAGAATGTTTAACCTTTTGCTAACGTTATATGGATGAATGAGTAAAAACAAGACTTAATAAGAGTACACAAGAGGTTGCTGAATTGGATGGAGAAAATGAATCTGGTGGACCAATATTTGTGAATGGCGGTCATCCTGTGGGAGGTGAAAAATGAAGAAAAGGCAAGATTTTCACTTTAGATGCTCGTCTAAGTGAACAGGCACATCGTTATGCCTTATTCAATTCTGATTGCACAGAAGTTAATGAGTATATCAAGTAAGTAACCATTATATAACCTTTCTTTCTTTCAACTTATCAATCAACATAAATTAATCACGTGCATATTCTTTTTGTAATAATGTAGTGAGCACCAAGTCTATGTTGACAATCAACTAGGAATAAGTAGATGGAGTCGAGCACAAAACCATAGTCATGAGTTTGCGAGCTGGTTGAAAGACAAAGCAATAATCAATAATGTTCCGGATCATATTTTTTGGCTTGCTAAGGGTCCTAGTCCTAGTCTTACGTCCCGAAGATACTATGGGTATTATATCAATGGATATCGGTTTCATACCAAATCACATGCTTGGTGCAAAACACAAAATAGCGGTGTTTCAATTACAGCTTTAACTCCTAGCTTTGCAAGCTCTAGGGACAAAAATCCAGCTGTTGGGAATGTTGACTACTATGGTAGAATTTTAGACATTATTGAACTTGACTACTGGTCAAAGTTCAAGGTTGTCTTGTTTCGCTGCGAGTGGTACCAAGTAGAAAACGATGATTACGGTTTATCTTGCATCAACTTGAACAAATTTTGCTCTTCAGATGATCCTTTTGTCATGCCTTCTCAAGTGAATCAGGTGTTCTACATACCGGACCCTATAGAAGATGGTTTGCATTATGTTGTCAATAGGGTTCCTAGAGATCTCTATAACTTTGAAGAAGAAACGGATGAAAATGTTGGTGGCTCTTATTGGTGTGAGCCGAATGAAGATACGTTGGGTTTTGTAGCACAAGCTAGTGAGAAGGAGATTCAATTGTCGAGAAAAGACATGCCTCCTCTTGTAGTCGATGCAAATACAGATTTAGTTGGAGTGGATGAAGTTGACAGTCAAAATGATGATTCTGATTATAATGATACATTATGGGATTGGATGCAAGCGGATGAAGCTGATGCTGACCAATGAGAATGTGAAATTGCTTTTTAAGTTTTTTCAAATATGTTGATTTGTTATATTTTGTTTAACATATTTGTTAATTAATTATATGTTTCTTTAACATGCCTGTTAATCCCATGTTTTTTGTAGTTAATTGATCATGATTTTAAAATTACAGGTTACTAATGGGAAACAAAAGACAACGAGATGAAAGTGCTCGAACACAAATGAATGATTATGAGAGGATGAGACTGCTGCGAGTTCAAGAAATTCAAGCAATGTTATGTGATATGGGAGTTAAGAGCATTGCAAAGTCGTTGACAAGTTTGGTATAAAGTAAAAAAACGAAGAAAGTAAAACCAACATATACCAATGATAAAGATGTAGATTACATTCCCGACATGGGTGGTGATAGCGAAGGAGATTCAATTGAAGTGCAAAATCAAGCTAAGGTATGTCACTTAGTTATGGAATATGAAATTTGAAATTACCAGATAGTTGTCTAATGAAAATTAAAATTATTATAGCGACATCGTCCACAATATATTGCACCAATGTCCATGAATAGATTAGCTACTTTAGCAAAACAACGACGAGTAGCTGCTCCAAGTTCCGCTCAAAATGTTACATTTGATTCAAATTCAAAGAAACGAAATCAATCTGGAGCAACAATGACCATGGGTGAACTAATCTTAAGTAGCAAAGGGTCACAAACACAAAGTGAAACAAGGAGAAAGTTATTTCTTGTTGATGAAGATGTTGAGGATTACGAGATACCTCAAGGTAATATATATTTTATTGGTTTTGAAATTATTTTATTAGATGAGTAATAACAAAGTTACTTGTAATACACCATTTCATATTGTGTTCTCTTCTATGCTTTTAATTGTGAATGGAGTAGATAGGGAACACCATCATGTGAACAATGATGAGAATGAAGGGGATACCATGAGATCTCAAGGTATTTATGTTAAGTGATTTAAGTAGTTGGTTTATTTGTTGCTGCTATATTTTTGTTGATTGGTATTTCTTGTTGGTCACATTTGCCAATGACAAAGATGAGGTTGATGAAGACGATGAGTATGAAGACATGGACAGGATGACATTTCCAAATGTTCAGAATGGGATTCAAGCGGATTATAGTGAGGATGATTTTGAAAAGGAGGATGATATACTTGTTCATGAACAATTTGAAGGCCCCCAATTGCAAAAAGGAGCAGGTTAGCTTCTATACATCGATCTTAACAACATTTATTTGAAAAGGAGGATGATATACTTGTTATGTTAAGTGATTTAATTAAGTAGTTGGTTTATTTGACAGCAACCCCATTTGGTCATTAAAATGCATCTTTCTAGTTTTGGGTGCTTTTATAATATTTAATACATGTATAATAAATTGTAAATGACCACACTATTGTATATGATATCTATATAAGGGTGTGCTGTGACTGTGTCAAACAGAACAACAGCAACCATTCTTTCTCCTTTAATTCAA
Organism: Centrapalus pauciflorus; assembly: GCA_020465985.1. Taxonomy (NCBI): domain Eukaryota; kingdom Viridiplantae; phylum Streptophyta; class Magnoliopsida; order Asterales; family Asteraceae; genus Centrapalus; species Centrapalus pauciflorus. The sequence goes on from JAANYP010004339.1 coordinate 32,179, forward strand.
TGAGCACACACACTTGATTTTCGTCTTGATTGAAAGGTTGTTGGGGCTGCTGTGTGCTGATATTTGCTACTGGTTTCCAACAAACAAATGGACCTGCACATATACACACTAATAGACCTGTTGCACCTTCTAAATGCATATAAAACACACACATATACATCTTAATGTTGCTGTTTCATTTTAAAAAACACACACAAGTCTATCTTTTTTTGTTGCTGCACTATAGTAATTGCCGCACTGTTGCTGCACTGTAGTATTGCTGCACATATACACACAGATGGTTGTGTTCAGCACACTTTTCCTTCTCTTTAGGTCGTCGGTATATGTTTTATGTGTGCTTTCGAAAGATGTTATAATGGTACGGAAGATCTGAACTTCAGTACCTCATATCTGGCTGCTTTTGACATGGTTTTAATTTGAAGATTGATATGGATTTGAATCAGACATGATAATGTAGCTAGTATCTTTGAATAGTGGGAGTATGATTGAATCAGACATGATAGTGTAGTTGCATATATATATCTGCACTGTTAAGCAATATATACACATTGCTGGACTGTAAAATACATTCAGGAGTTGTTGTGGTTGTACGGTGGTTAAATACATTCAAGAGCAGAACCATTTAGGACTGTTAAACACATTGATGCATTGTTATGTATATATATTTGCTGCACTGTTATTGATAATATATACACATTGCTGGACTGTTAAATACATTCAAGAGCAGAACCATTTTGTTGTCGTTAAATCCAAAAGTGGCACACAAGCAATGTTGCTGCACTGTTATATATATTTGATGGTTCTTTTGTTGTCGTTAAATCTCAAAGTGGCACACAAGCAGTGTTGCTGAACTGTTATATATATATATATATATATATATATATATATATATATATATATATATATATATATATATATATATATATATATATATATATATATATATATATAGCTGCATTGTTATATATAGATAGATATATTGCTAGATTATTGGACTGTTATATACAACTCAGAGACTAATATATACATATATTGTTGGACTGCATGTACAATAGACTTTTGATATATTCTAATATATTTTCATTTTAGAAATTTCTAAAACCAAGAAAAGAGGGCCAACGATGATGCATGACGTGCATGTGCGAAGTGCCAATGAGCGCGAAGTCATCATATGCAATGAAATTGGACATCCCATTGGACCTGTAACCGAGGAGAAGGACACAGTGGGACAGTTTTCTCGTTTTTTGGGCACAATAGCTCGTAACTACAATTATGCACCATTGATTTATAAATCATGGCATAAAGTGCCGCAAAAAGACAAGATGTGGGAATATGTCTTGGTAAGGTTTTAAGCCCTTTTTTTGTTTGTTAAGATTCTGATTTTGTTTAGTAAGATTCTGATTTTGTTTATATATACTAAATCTTCTCAAGGAAAAATACATTGTGCCCGATGATGCTAAACCTTGGGTTTTAAAGTCTATTGGATCTTGTTGGAGCGTATACAAATGCCGAATTAAGAAAAAATACTTCTATGAGCAAAAGGACAACAAAACAAGATGGAAGAATCGACCTAAAAGTATTCCAGAAAATGATTTCTCACGATTGTTGAGCTTATGGAATAATAAAGAAGAGATGGTAATTTGCTACGCAATTGGCTTATTATAAAGTTTGTTTATATTTAGTAGGGTTTTATTAGATGTATTTATATGAAAAGTTGTATATGTTAATGTATGTGGAGAAGCGTTGTTTGCGAGCTAAAGAGCTACGCATGACTCAGAAAAATAATCACACAGCCGGTCCAAAAAGTTTTGCGAGGATTCGTGAAGAGATGGTAATGCCTTTCTTTTGTTTGTAATTTATGTTTTCCTTGTCATTCCATATGTTGATATTTCTGTTATTATAAATGTAGAAAAATGATGACCCAACTAAGGAAGCTCCTAGCTTAACCCAAATGTTTGAGCGTACGCGTAAAAGGACAGAAGGACGTGTATATGTTGATACATATGATGACACAGCAAAGAAAATTGTAAGTTCTTATTTTAAAATCACATAGTAGGTCTTTTTAAAGATATCAAGTAGCCATTTTTTTGACAATATTTTCTCATTGAAGGAACAAATGAAGAACTACAAACCTTTAGAAGATGGAAGTGCTTCCGTAGATGCTTTTCAGTTGTGATGAACAAGGAGAATGATAGATATCGTAGACTTTATGGTAGAGGTGTGACGAACAAGTTGATTAAAAGATTGGATGGTGGTGATACATCACTCAAAGGTGCTAGTCTTGAAATGGAAAAAAATGACTTACTTGATTTGCGAAAAGAGATAGAAGAGGATCATGAAAGAAAAAAGGCTGAGTTAAAAGCTATGAAAGAAGATATTGACAACCAACGAGATAAATTAGTTGAAGATGCGATGAAGAAGCTTATGGAAAAATTGCCTCTTCAAGTTCGTGAGTTTCTAACATGAGTTATCTTCTATGTTTGGTTCAAGGTATGATGTCATTACGATCATATACGACAAGTATAATTATTTCATCAATTTGATTATTTTGGTTTGAGTCACTTACCTATTATTGTTTGTGTGTAACAGGCATCTTTGTTTTGGGATATCCATATATATACGAAGACCGGTGTTTTTTGGAGGATTTATATACATTTTGTCCTTATATTTAACAATTATATATGGAATATTGTGTTTTGAGATTATTGTGTAATTGGTGAAGGATTTTGATGCCTTTTATCTATTGTAATCGACATTTTTTGAATTGGTGATGCTTATAAATTATATTCGTGTATTAAAAGGTTGTACCTATTGTAACTAAATTCATAAATGTTGCATTTAAAAATTTAAAAAGTTGCATTTGAAAGTTGAAAAGGCTGCATTTGAGCATAAAAAGGTTGCATTTGAGTTTTAAAATAGTTGTATTTTAATGTGAAAAAGTTGCATTTGAAAATAAAAAAGGTTGCATTTGAGTTTGAAAAAGGTTGCATTTGATGAAGAAAAGGCTGTATTTGATGGAAAAGAGGTTGCATTTGAGTGTGAAAAAAGTTACATTTGGTTATAAAAATGTTGCATTTAAATATAAAAAAGTTGCAATCTAAAAAGGTTGCAATTCTATAATACATGCAACTCTTTCAAAAAAGGTTGCATATTCTGCCTAAAAGGTTACCTTAGACCTAATGCAAGAGGACATAATGCAACTCTTGGTAAAAGGTTGCTTTAGGCATAATGCAACTTTTTGGAGGCCTAATGCAACATTTTGCCAAGGTTGCAATAGGCTCGTTTTGTTGTAGTGTAGATCTATATTGACAGATTCTATTTTCTTATTAGCTTCCAACACCTTCTGTTCAGCCTCATATAATTTCTTATTTAGGGACTCTATTTTCTTATTGAGCTCCTTTTTCTCCCACTCATGATATGTTCTGTCATGTCCCATTTGAATCTCATTATCCTTATAGTCATTGATCTGTTTTTCAAGATCTTCTATGGCCTGCATAAATTCATGTCTCCTTTCTTCCATCTTAGCTAGAGTTTTGCACATGCTCTCATTATGATCTCTGTACTTTTTAACCATATTTTTGCATGTTTGAGAGCAGAGTTTAGCATTACCTCAAATGGTAGTTCAGTGGAGGTGACAATTGATGTTTCTGCCATTAGAGCTGGATTTTGAAACTCTTCCTCTGTCTGATCACTCCAGTCAAACACATTGTCTTCTTGAGAGACAAGTGCTTGTGATGATGAAGCTTGATTGGTTTGCTGGGGTCTTGGTGACTGTTGACTTTGGGATCTACATTCTCTGGCAAAGTGACCAAGCTTGTGACATTTAAAGCATTCAACTTTGGATTTATCAAATGCTGGTTTCCCTTTTGGTCTTGCTTGAAAGTTGGATCTGCCAGTTCTTTCAGAAACCTTTTAGCCCTCATAGTCAACATTGCATGCTGCCATTTCAAGTTCATCTCTTCAAGATCATCTGGATGGATTTGTTCTAAATCTTCAGCATTTAGAGCAAACAGACCATTATTGGCAACAAAAGCTTCATAATGAATTTAAATAGAATTTCCATCAGCACCTGAAAAAGACTCACAACAGTTAGGTTTGTCAGATGACAGAAGAGCAGTGTTATGATTATAAGAAAAGCATTTCTTTTTGGTTTCAATCTCAGTTTCAAACACTCTCAGACTGTTGTAAAGGTCATCCAGCTCTATTTCATCAAGAGTGTCTTTGGTTCTCCATTGGGCAGCATAGATTGTCCACTCTTCACCAAGAGATCTAAGAAATTTTCTGTTTACTTCATCTTGATCCAAGTAGACTTTGGCACTTTCTAATTCACCTATCAGTTTGTTAAAACCTGTCAAATATTTGAGTAAGGTTTTCATTCTTGCCACTAGAAAAGTTCTCATACTGCTATTTCAAAAGATCCTTTTGATTTCTCTTGGTGCTAGCATTGCCAGCAAATCTTTTCTCTAAAGCAATCCAAAGAGAATGCGCAGTGTAAAACTTTTTAAACTGGTGTTGATAAGCATTAGGAATGGCTATCTGTAAAAGTGTAAGAGGTTTCACTTCATTCATTCTAGCCTTTCTTGCAAGTTCAGTTTTTGGAGGAGTTTTTATAGGTTTTCCCTCAGCATCAAGTTCAGGATCAACTACAGGAGGAAATTCAACAGCTTCCCATATGGCAAAGTCAATAAATTGAATGTGCTGTTGAATCTTGAGTTTCCACATCTCAAACTCAATGGGTTTGAGCATAGGCACTTTGAGTCCTTGCCCAGATCCAGTACTGCTATTATCAAATTCCACTGCAGAAAATTGAAAATTTTAAAAGAAAGCTTCTGACTTTGAAAATAAAGAAAAACCTAACTCTGATACCACTTGTCAAGATCAAAAATCACTACCAAAGATAACTAGTTTGAATGAATCAGAGTATAAACCAATAACCTTTGTATTGAATCAAAGTCCAATTAAGAAGTTTGCGGAATAACACTTAACTGTTTTAAGAAAAGCTTTCAAAACAAATAATCACATAAACACAATCAATAATCAAAAGTCACTTGTATTGTCAAACTCAATGAATACAATCACCTCTAATGTGTTTGATTAGACGAAGAACACAGATTGTTTTTAGGGTTTTTCAACCTTAGAGGCTTATGAAAACTTAATCAGAAAGACAATTACAACTGAATAAACTTGTACGTACAGACTTACAATAGAAAAACCTATTCTATGTATATATACTGCTTTCTGATTTGTTTCCTTGATAAACTTTGATTTCTCTGATAGTAGATATGCTTGAATCTTCGAATATATCTTTCCTGAATATCAACACTTTCTGGTTATTGAGCTGTTGAGCAGCTTGGAGTCTATCTGTTGAGCAGCTTGAGTTTTAACACTGGCAGCTTGAACTTTTGAACTAGCAGCTCGAACTTCTTCAACTAACAGCTTGAACTTTGTACTCACAGAAAACTACTAACAGTATGAGAAATCTAACTAACAGCTTGACATACTTAGAATATTTCCCAACAAACTTCCACAGTGAGAACCGATTAGACCACCTCAAAAGTTGTGCCTGTGGAAGCATCTTTCGTTTGAACTGGAGCATCCGCGGAAATGATGACATATCCATCTCTACTTGAAACTCGTGCCCTATCAAGTGGAACTGGAACTTTTCCACTCCTCTCTTGACAGCGAGAATCTCTTTGAACGTAGAGTGTTAATGCTTCTCAGAATCTTTGAACGTGCCACTTTTTTAGCCACACACTTCTCTGGCATTATTCTCGTTGAGGACGATTAAGACAGCTGCCCAATGTTTGTCGCTTGCGTCTGTCTGAAGGATTCTCTTTTCTGACGAAGTGGGAATCTTCAGAGGGGGCATCTTGTCAGCTAGCTACTTTATAGCCTTGACAGCTAGAGTCTGTTCCGAAGACCATTGTGAGGGATTCTTTTTCAAAATGGGGAATAGGTGTTTTGTATGATCAGATAATTTTGGTAAAAAATCTGCCATATAATTCACTAATCCAAGAAATTGTTGAATCTGCTTTTGGCTCGTTAGTGTGTCTGGGAACTTATGAAGTTCTTGCGAAACATGTGGCTGGGGTTTATACTTGCCATCTGATATCTTCATTCCAAGGAAATCAATTGTAGTAACACCAATTTCCATTTTCTTTTCTGATAGCATAATACCATACTTGGTTACCAAAGCATGAAACTTTGATAGCAGCTCCACGTGTGAGTCGTTGTCTTTTGAAAACAACAGAATATCATCAATGTAAACCAGAACGTTAGATAAAATTGGCTCTAAATTCTTTACCATGGCTTTCTGAAAAGCAGGCGGTGCGTTTTTTAAACCAAATGGCATAACTTTCCACTGATAATGATGATCAGGGATGCAGATGGCTGTCTTTGTAAGGAGATCTCTCTGATCACCACTCTTTTGAGAAATAAAATTAAGTGTGTTGTTTGGTGAATTCCTCTTCTATTCTCCATATCTTCTATGAGTGTTAGCGACCAGCCAGGTATCGCCGACCACCATGCACCTTCTTGTGTTTGGTGAACCATCAGGTAAATATGACTAGTACGTCATTTATGGGGACTCGCCAACCAAACCTCCATCCACCACCAACCCATGTAAACAACCTCCGCCACCAAATCTCCCTCCATATTACCAGAAGGCTTTGTCCATCATCCACAAAGAAAAGAAGGTTCATCCACCTCCACCAATAGATGGATACAACATGGTTTTGCCAGATCCTTCATCATCCAGACAGGCAGAACAGTACAACGCTGAATTTCCCCGGTTAAGTTCTTTTGATCATCCAGAACAAAGAAGGAAACATGATTGGAAGGTTAAAAACCCAACAACCATAATTTCAGCTGGTGTCACGAATGCAGTCAGTGCTGTAGAAAAGACCTTAAATTGACAAAGTGAAAATGCCGTTGCACAAAACAAGGTTCTTACCCGGATCCTGTCTCAACAATACAAGATGGCAAAAAAACCAGGAAGTTTTGTCCTCCAAGATGAAAACATTGTATGCCTTGAAAAGTGAAGTGAGAATCAAGATCCAAAACCTTCATAATGAACTTCTCCAGATTGTACGAAGTTCATCACCATCAACCTCTCTCTTAAAGAAAGAAGCAGAAATGAAGTCTCTCAAGATTCAGTTACTTGACCTTGAGAAACCACATAAGCAAAAGAGATTGGTAACTCTTGCTGATGACCCTTGGAGACTACCATCTACACCTTTTGTCAGTACATCCTTTGAGCCACAGCCAATCCCGCAACTTTCATCTCAAAGATCACCATCGTTGGCATTATGGGAAAAGGAACAAACCCAGATTAAAAACAAGGCAAAAGGAAAAGCAAAAGCTGTAGCATTTCCAGACAAGCCAAGTACTTCTTACGGGAAGTCATCTGAAGACAAAGCTACACCCTCTTCAAAAGACCCACAAGTTCTTGCAATTGGTAACCCAGTTACAACATTACTCAAGAACCTCTGTGCAGATTCTCCACCAACACCATCCTTTGTCATGCCAGTATCTCCCCAACCAGACGAGGATTTCGATCCTTCTGAAGCATTTGAACATTTGTTCATGGCAGGAAACGACGAAGATGAATCTACTGTCCAAAATGTTGTTAGTGACAGTGACTCAGGGGAATCAGAAACGCAAGAAATGCCACCCAGGAGACAGAATCCACCAAAGTCAGATACTAAACAACAGTTCACATTTGATGATATCCCTCCATCAAGATGGAGAGAAAGAAGTGTGGAAATGCTAACTTGGATGTCTGCAGAACTTCAGTTTTACACCATAGACATGGTTTTAAGACGATTTGCAACCAGACAACACGGTAGACTCCGTGACTGGTATCTTAGTCTTGGAGAGTATCGCCAACTACAGATGCATCAGTCTCAATCTCCTGAAGAATTCATGAGTGTCATCTACTCAAAATTCATTGGCAATCCAGTTGAGCATACGATACACGCAAGAGAAGAATTCCTCAAAATGAAGTGTTGTTCCTTCCTCAAAAAAGATCTTGAAAAGCACTACAATAGAATGTCTGAAAGATTCTATTGTCTTCAAGGAATAGATGATGTTAACCTCAAACATATATCTTTGAATTCATTCCCTGAATCACTTGGAAATGAGGCATACAGATTTCTGAATCAAGGAACGCAACAGTCACACAAACCTCTCTTGGTGAGTTGTATCAACTCATTCTCAATGCTCTAGCCAAGCTTTGCAACCAGAAAAAATTCCTGGTAGAGTTTGAGAAAACTGGAAAACGACTAGGCAAAGCATGTGATGACAAACATCTGCAGATTAAGTGCAAAGACAAGTCATCGTGTGTTTGTTCTCATACAAAGAAGAAATCACACTCCAAAAGATTTTCTAAATCTTTTGATTCTCACAGGAAGAAGAATTTCAGGCCAAAGAAGAAATGGAAGTTCCTAAGAAGTAAATTCAAACGAGGCAGAAATTCAGATAAGTGTTACGTATGTAACAAGAGAGGACATTTTGCTAAAAATTGTCCAGCTAAAAGAAGACCAATGGCATTTTTGCAGACTCTCAACAAAATAGAGCCAGTTGACATCTCTGATATTGAGTCAGTCTACTCTCTTGATGATGAACCAAATGACAGAACGTTGTGTACATTACGTTATTCCTATAGTTCATCAGAAGAAGACTCAAGAGATTCAGAATCATCAGATTATTCTGATATAGGTTTGTTTATGGTCAGTCATGCACCTCATGTCTTGCCATTACAACAAAGTCAACCAGTCCCCATTGCCAAAGTTCATCTTCTGACGTCAGCATACGCAAAGCCAATACCAGTCGTAGCACTGTTCGACACTGGTTCAGCAGTCTCCATTCTAGATCCAAAGATCTTACCAACGAGTTATTGGAGACCACACGAGCAAACCTTCTTAGCTGCTAATGTAGAAAAGTTTGTGATTGACAAGATCAGTATCCCGGTATACATACGTCTTTTCCCCAAATGCGTGATCAAACACAAGCTGCTAGGATCCAGCTCTCATGGCAAGGATATGCTCATCGGATTTGATTTGCTTTCAAAGCTGCCAAATCTGAAGTGGACACCTCAAGGATTAAGCTATAAAAGTTTCATGAACCCACGGAGTACAATTCCTAAACTACATATGATGTTTACTCCTACTCTTGAATCCTTGAAGCAGCAGATTGTCCAAACCTCATACGCTTCTACACACACTGAGTTCCTGAAAAAGCATTCATCACCACTATGGCTTAACGAGTCATTCTTTGTTTAGCTACCGTTCAAACAAAATCAGGATGATAACCCCACAAAAGCAAGCCATCCAGGTATGAATCCAGATCATTATCAGCTTGCAATTGAAGAATGCGGTCAACTCGTTGACCAAGGAATTATTGAGCCTACAAACTCCCCATGGGCGTGTGAAGCATTCTACGTAAACAAACGTAGTGACCAAGTCAGAGGAAAGCTAAGACTAGTCATCAACTACCAACCTCAACCATTTTTTGGCAGATGACAAGTTTCCTCTCCCACAGAAGAAGGCATTGTTTCAGTCATTGGAAAACGCTAAAGTCCTGTCCAAGTTTGATCTTAAGTCCGGATTTTGGCAGTTAGGAATTCGTCCTGAAGATAGGCCAAAGACAACCTTCTGTATCCCTGATCATCATTACCAGTGGAAAGTTATGTCGTTTGGTTTAAAAAACGCACCGTCTGCTTTTCAGAAAGCTAGGGTAAAAATTTTTGAGCCAATATTATCTAACGTTCTAGTTTACATTGATGATATTCTGTTGTTTTCAAAAGATAACGACTCACATTTGGAGCTGCTATCAAAGTTTCATGCTTTGGTAACCAAGTATGGTATTATGCTATAAGAAAAGAAAATGGAAATCGGTGTTACTACAATTGATTTCCTTGGAATGAAGATATCAGATGGCAAGTATCAACCCCAGCCACATGTTTCGCAAGAACTTCATAAGTTCCCAGACACACTAACAAGCCAAAAGCAGATTCAACAATTTCTTGGATTAACGAATTATATGGCAGATTTTTTACCAAAATTTTCTGATCATACAAAACACCTATTCCTTATGTTGAAAAAGAATCCCTCACAGTGGTCTTCAGAACAGACTCAAGCTGTCAAGGCTATAAACCAGCTAGCTGACAAGATGCCCCCTCTGAAGATTCCCACTTCGTCATAAAAGAGAATCCTTCAGACAGACGTAAGCGACAAACCATTGGGCAGCTGTCTTAATCGTCCTCAACGAGAATAATGCCAGAGAAGTGTGTGGTTAGAAAAGTGGCACGTTCAAAGATTCTGAGAAGCATTACCACTCTACGTTCAAAGAGATTCTCGCTGTCAAGAGAGGAATAGAAAAGTTCCAGTTCCACTTGATAGGGCACGAGTTCCAAGTAGAGATGGATATGCCATCATTTACGCGGATGCTCTAGTTCAAAAGAAAGATGCTTCAACAGGCACAACTTTTGAGGTGGTCTAATTGGTTCTCACAGTGGAAGTTTACTGCTAAGCACATCAAAGGAAAAGACAACATCTTCGCAGACTTCCTATCCAGACCCCCGAAGGAGTATAAATACAGCATTGGACTCAACGAAATTGGCAAGATATCCCAAAGTATATCATACCAGTTTTCAGTATCCATCCAATGGCGGAACAGAAAGAGCAACCCCATGACATGCCACAAGAAGAAGGATCATCGTCCATCACCGCACAACTAGATCAACTCCAAATATCTGATCTCTCAGAGCAAATTACTGAAATCATTGCTGAGCTCACGTTCAAGGAAAGGGCTACCCTAAATTACGAAACCTTTCTAACTGTTTTACTAAGAAATCATGGAGCGGTTATTAAAGGATTTATGTTTCATCCAGAATACCCATTCCTTAGCATTTTCTACATCCATTACCTATACAGCCTACCCAAAGAAGCCCTCTGTTTCTTTTGGTACCTATTTGAAACATATGCCATAGGATTATCTTTTCACATGCTCAAGCTGATGGCCTACATCTTTCATTGCCAGAAAGGACAGGCTCCCGAGAGTGCAAAGAATTTATTCTCTATGCTGCTATGGTTCCAAACACCGGAAGAGTGGGTAAAATTACTGTCTGAATGCTAAAAAACATATGCTACCATTGTCTTCAAAAGACCTGCTAAATTTATGTCACCAACTACCGCACAGCAGGGTCAAGCGCTGGTATCCCATTCTCCGAAAGTTGTCATCCATGACGGTCATGATATAAATCCCATTTACGCCGATAGTCAACTTTACATGTTCATGAGAGAGTATATGGCGCAGATAAATGGAGTATGCCCAGGATCTATACCACTGGACATAATGGTTGCAGGAAACTGTTGGTCTTTGGACCATCCTGTATCATCAAAATGGATAGAGGCATTTGAGCATTGGATAAATAAAAATGACGAGCAAAGGTCAGATTCGGATTCAGACTATGGAGAGTTAAATTTCACTGTGCATTATGCTCCATGGAATCTTCAAGATGAAGATAATCCAGATGGACCCCACTATGATCCATATGAAGACGATCCATCACATCCAGATTCTCGGTGGAGATGACGTAAGCGCTTACGTCATAAGGTTGAATAATTGCTCTGCCTACGTGGCAGATTCTATCGTATCTTACCCGTTTGTAATGTGTGGTTTTGATTGGTTGTTTTAGATTTCCCTTATCTAATGTAATCTTCCTAGATTAGCTTCCTTGGTCTATAAAAGGAAGTTGAGTCTTTCATTTGTGATCGTACCTCGTTGAGTGAACTAAGCTATTGTAAAGAGATCTCTCTGATCACCACTCTTTTGAGAAATAAAATTAAGTGTGTTGTTTGCTGAATTCCTCTTCTATTCTCCATCTATTCTATGAGTGTTACCGACCAGCCAGGTATCACCGACCACCCTGCACCTTCTTGTGTAACCGTAACGTCTTGCTAGTCTTGTATAGATCAGCCATAAACCTCCTCCCCTCCTATGGTATCATACCCAATACCCTTCGTTCCTAACCTAAACCCGTGTTCTTATTCTTACTATTGTTCACGTTGTTATGCTCTCTGACTGCCGTTTTTAACGGGTCCTTCTCATCAGAGAACTGTTGAACTTTTAGTTTTGAATTATAGAACTGTCCAGTATAGATCATAATGAAGATCTTGAAATACTTATTAGTTTCTGAATTGCTTGTTAGTTCGAACCAAAAGAGTTCTGCGTGCACATTGTAAGTCGGCAAGGTGACCGCAGTAAAGTCCTTTCGAACTGAGGTAGATTCTAAAAGAAATTCAGATTTCTATATAAGAAGTTCAGATCTACTATTTTCTTAGCCAGATTTTTCTATTAAGCCAAAGCTATGAGTTTAGAACTGTTTTCCTCCTCCCCGTCATCATCCAGTTTCCACTCCTCATCTGCACTAAGATAGATCAGTTATATGAAATATCTTATGTTTCAGACGAATCAAAAATACCCCTAACCCAGATGCCCGACGTAGACCCCTACCGTGTATTTTCCAGACGAACAAATTCTTGCAGTAGACGAGTCAAAAAATTGGTTGGATCTTCCACCAATCAAATCGTTAAAGAATATGTTCAAACTTCAAAGTTTGATTCTTACCAACTCCCAGCCTCTTCAGCAGAACACTTAGTTACACTATCTCTCCCATCAGATCTCCCACGTCACTGTATAGCTCAAGGTTACATCCATATCCACTTCGGAGCAATCCGTCTTGCCCTAACCTTTCATGGAAGAAAAGGCCTTCCGGCTTTCTCAAGAATAGCATTAGTGGATACAAGATTTGTAGAGTTCCAACATGCTTGTATTGGTACGATTCAAAAGTATATGGCGCAGATAAATGGAGTATGCCCAGGATCTATACCACTGGACATAATGGTTGCAGGAAACTGTTGGTCAAATGATGTACTGACAAAAGGTGTAGATGGTAGTCTCCAAGGATCATCAGCAAGAGTTACCAATCTCTTTTGTTTATGTTGTTTCTCATGGTCGATTAATTGAATCTTGAGAGACTTCATTTCTGGTTCTTTCTATAATAGAGAGGTTGTTGGTGATGAACTTCGTACAATCTAGAGATGTTCATTATGAAGGTTTTGGATCTTGATTCTTACTTCACTTATCAAGGCATCCAATGTTTTCATCTTGGAGGACAATACTTCTTGGTTTTTTGCCATCTTGTTTTGTTGAGACAGGATCTGGGTATGAGCCCTGTTTTATGCAACAACATTTTCACTTTGCCAATTCAAGGTCTTTTCTGCAGTACTGACTGCATTCGTGACACCAGCTGAATTTATGGTTGTCGGGTTTTTAACCTTCCAATCATGTTTCGTTCTTTGTTCTGGATGATCAAAAGAACTTAACGGGGGAAATTCAGCGTTGTACTGTTCTGCCTGTCTGGAAGATGAAGGATCTGGCAAAACCATGTTGCATCCATCTATTGGTGGAGGTGGATGAACCTTCTTTTCTTTGTGGATGATGGACAAGGCCTTCTAGTAATATGGAGGGAGATTTGGTGGCGGAGTTTGTTTACATGGGTTGGTGGTGGATGGAGGTTTGGTTGGCGAGTCTCCATAAATGATGTAATAGTCATATTTACCTGATGGTTCACCAAGTAATCCAATAGAAGGGTCTCCTTCTTCGTATCTTTTCCTTAGTTTCCTTTGAGAGGGTTTCTCTTTCTTAGGCATATCTTCATCCATGGAAACTCTGTAATGTTCTTCCAAGCAAACTTTACAGTTGCATACATCATACCATATGTGATCTGATGTAGGTAAGGCTGGAGAGACCATATTTACAGTAGGAAAGACCGATGGTGGCTCTGCTGCTTGTGCAGGTGAAAACTTGACTTCCACTTGTCCGTTTTCATGTCTGATAAAATCAGGAGCCATGGTGGTTTGTACCGGTGCTTGATGGATCTGTTCCTAATTCGTTATCCATTTCTCTGGTAAAAGTTTTACCAGTTCTTCTCTGGATAACTGCCTCGGGACATAGGTATATGTTGGCGTCACCTTTGAATCTATCTCAAGGAGCAAAGCATCTCCTAAGTTGTCTCTTCCTGGAACCATAATGTCTAGTGAGTGGTTCTGTACCCTGTATGCCATTTGGTAGTGAAACGTTGCTTGAAACGTATTCACCTATTGGGTGCCTCCGATCTGGATCTGAGCTTTTAAGGCTGTGAGCAGTGAGGGGTCATTTAATGGCATATTGAAATTTGGGTAGAAAGTGACAAAGATTGTGCCAGCGTTCAAGGTAGTTTGAATCGTACCAATACAAGCATGTTGGTACTCTACAAATCTTGTATCCACTAATGCTATTATTGAGAAAGCCGGAAGGCCTTTTCTTCCATGAAAGGTTAGGGCAAGATGGATTGCTCCGAAGTGGATATGGGTGTAACCTTGAGCTATACAGTGACGTGGGAGATCTGATGGGAGAGATAGTGTAACTAAGTGTTCTGCTGAAGAGGCTGGGAGTTGGTAAGAATCAAACTTTGAAGTTTGAACATATTCTTTAACGACTTGATTGGTGGAAGATATAACCAATTTTTTTACTCGTCTACTGAAAGAATTTGTTCGTCTGGAAAATACACGGTAGGGGTCTACGTCGGGCATCTGGGTTAGGGGTATTTTTGATTCGTCTGAAACATAAGATATTTCATATACCTGATCTATCTTAGATGCAGATGAGAAGCGGAAACTGGATGATGACGGGGAGGAGGAAAACAGTTCTGAACTCATAGCTTTTGCTTAATAGAAAAATCTGGCTAAGAAAATAGCAGATCTGAACTTCTTATATAGAAATCTGAATTTCTTTTAGAATCTACCTCAGTTTGAAAGGACTCTACTGCGGTCACCTTGCCGACTTACAATGTCCACGCAGAACTCTTTTGGTACGAACCAACAAGCAATTCAGAGACTGATAAGTAATTCAAGATCTAAACTATGATCTATACTGGACAGTTCTATAATTCAAGACTAAAAGTTCAACAGTTCTCTAATGTGAAGGATCCGTTAAAAACGGCAGTCATAGAGCATAACAACGTGAACAATAGTAAGAATAAGAACACAGGTTTAGGTTAGGAACGAAGGGTATTGGCTCTGATACCATAGGAGGGGAGGGGGTTTATGGCTGATCTATACAAGACCAGTAAGACGTTACGATTACACTGGAAGGTGCAGGGTAGTCGGTGATACCTGGCTGGTCGGTAACACTCATAGAAGGGATGGAGAATAGAAGAGGAATTCAGCAAACAACATACTTCATTTTATTTCTCAAAAGAGTGGTGATCAGAGAGATCTCCTTAGAATAGCTTAGTTCACTCAACAAGGTACGATCACAAATGAAAGACTCAACTTCCTTTTATAGACCAAGGAAGCTTATCTAGGAAGATTACATTGGATAAGGGAAATCTAAAACAACCAATCAAAACCACACATTACAAACGGATAAGATAAGATAGAATCTGCCACGTAGGCAGAGCAATTGTTCAACCTTTTGACGTAAGCGCATAAGTCATCTCCACCGAGAATCTGGATGTGATGGATCGTCTTCATATGGATCATAGTGGGGTCCATCTGGATTATCTTCATCTTGAAGATTCCATGGAGCGTAATGCACAGTGAAATTTAACTCTCCATAGTCCGAATCCGAATCTGACCTTTGCTCGTCATTTTTATTTATCCAATGCTCAAATGCCTCGATCTATTTTGATGATACAGGATGGTCCAAAGACCAACAGTTTCCTGCAACCATTATGTCCAGTGGTATAGATCCTGGGCATACTCCATTAATGTTTTTGAGCATTCAGACAGTAATTCTACCCACTCTTCCGGTGTTTCGAACCATAGCAGCATAGAGAATAAATTCTTTGCACTCCCGGGAGCCTGTCGTTTCTGGCAATGAAAGATGTAAGCCATCAAATTGAGCATGTGAAAAGATAATCCTATGGCATATGTTTCGAATAGGTACCAAAAGAAACAGAGGGCTTCTTTGGGTAGGCTGTCCAGGTCATGGATGTTGGGAAATAGTCTAAGTAAGTTTAAGCTGTTAGTTAGACTTCTCAAACTGTTAGTAGAGTTTACATGTAAATACAAAGTTCATGCTGTTAGTTGAAGAAACTCGAGCTGCCAGTGTAAAAGTTCAAGCTGCCAGAGTAAATCAACTCGAGCTGCTCTGTTCAAGCTGTCAAGTGATTCAAGCTGCTCAACAGTTTCATAAACAGAAAGTGCTGATTTTCAGGAAAAGATATCTACACGAAGATTCTAGCATATCTACTATCAGAGAAGTCATAGTCCTTCAAGGAAACAAATCAAGAAGCAATATAAATACATAGAATAGGTCTTTCTATTGTATAGGAGTTTTCTGCATATTCAAGTTTGTAATTGCTTTTTGTTTAAGTTTTCATAAGCCTCTAAGGTTGTAAAACCCTAAGAACAATTTGTGTTCTTCGTCTAATCAAACAGATTAGAGGTGATTGTAATTATTGAAATCAGTAATACAAGCAGTCTTGATTATTTCTTGTGTTTATCTGTTATTGATTCTGAAAGCTTTTGTTAAAATAATTAAGTGTTATTCCGCAAACTTCTTAATTAAACTTTGATTCAAAGCAAGATTATTGATTTATACTCTGATAAATTCAAATCAGTTAGTCTTGGTTAATTACTTTTAGATCCTGACAAGTGGTATCAGAGCCACAGGTCGTTCTTTGTTTTTCAAAGTCGAAAGTTTTTCATTTAAATTTTTAATCTTTTGCAATGGAATTTGAAAATAGTAGCAGTGGATCTGGGCAAGGACACAAAGTGCCTATGCTCAAGCCCACTGAGTTTGAGATGTGGAAACTCAGGATTAAACAGCATATTCAATTTATTGATTATGCCATATGGGAAACTGTTGAATTTCCTCCTGTAGTTGATCCAAATGTTGATGATGAGGGAAAACCAGTCAAAACTCCTCCAAAAACTGAACTTGAAAGAAAGGCTAGAATGAATGAAGTGAAAGCTCTTACACTTTTACAAATAGTCATTCCTAATTCTTATTAAAATCAGTTCAAAAAGTTTTATACTGCTCATTCTCTTTGGAATGCTTTAGAGAAAAGATTTGCTGGTAATGCCAGTACCAAGAGAAATCAAAAGGATCTTTTGAAACAGCAGTATGAGAACTTTTCTGGTGGCAAGAATGAAAACCTTACTCAAATTTTTGACAGGTTCAACAAACTGATAAGTGAATTAGAAAGTGCAAAAGTCAGTCTGGATCAAGATGAAGTCAACAGAAAGTTTCTCAGATCTCTTGGAGAAGAATGGACAGTTTATGCTGCACAATGGAGAACAAAAGACACTCTTGATGAGATAGAACTGGATGATCTGTACAACAGTCTGAGAGTGTTTGAGACTGAGATTGATACTAAAAAGAAATCCTTTTCTTATAATCACAATACTGCTCTTCTGTCTTCTGAAAAATCTAATAGCAGTGATTCCTTTTCAGGTGGTGATGGCAACTCTGCTGAAGCTCACTATGAGGCTTTTGTCGCCAATGATGGACTATTTGCTCTAAATGCTGAAGATTTAGAACAAATTCATCCAGATGATCTTGAAGAGATGGATTTAAAGTGGCAACATGCAATGCTGACCATGAGGGCCAAAAGGTTTCTTAAAAGAACTGGAAGGACCAACTTTCAAGCCAGAACAGAAGGCAAACCAGCTTTTGATAAGTCAAAAGTTGAGTGCTATAAATGTCATAAGCTTGGTCACTTTGCCAGAGAATGTAAATCTCAAGGTCAACAGTCATCAAGGACTCCTCAGCCCAATCAGACATCATCATCAACAGCACTTGTCTCTCAAGAAGACAATGTGTTTGACTGGAGTGATCAGACAGAGGAAGAGTTTCAAAATCAAGCTCTAATGGCAGAAACATCAAATGTCTCCTCCACTGAACTACCATCTGAGGTAAATTCTAAACTCTGCTCTCAATCATGCAAAAATATGGTTAAAAAGTATAGAGACCATAATGAGAGCATGTGCAAAACTCTAGCTAAGATGGAAGAAAGGAGATATGAATATATGCAAGCCATAGAAGATCTTGAAAAATAGATCAATGACTATAAGGATAATGAGATTAAAATGAGACATGATAGAACATATCATGAGTGGGAGAAAAAGGAGCTAAATAAGAAAATAGAATATCTGAATAAAAAGGTAGAAGAGACTGAACAAAAGGTGTTAGAGGCTAATAAGAAACTAGAATCTGTCAATATAGATCTAGGTAACTTCAAATTGGCTAATCAAAAGCTGGAACACCTAATGGAAGTCCAATTTAAAGATAGGGTAAAATCTCAGGTTAACCCCAAAGAAGGCATAGGCTACAGGGCTACTCCACCCCCATACAACAACAAATACATTCATCCAATGAGTGAAGTTGCTGATAGACTTTTCAATGAACCATTAGATGAGTCTATGACTACTGTAGATCCTATCCTTGATACCAACCCTGAATCTAAAGAAGATCAGATTCAAAATAGAGAGTATGAGTTCACAGCAGTTGAGAAGGAACACAAAACAATGAGTGCACCCATAGAGATCCAAGTCCCCAGTAAGAAAGGAAAAGAGAAGATAAGTGTATGCAATGCTACTCCACAAGTTTCTGTACATTCTAACTGTAACACTGCATCTTCTTCAAAGAATAATAAAAAGGGTAAAAATGTTCCTGTCTGCACATGCCAAAAGCATGGTGTTCAAAAGTTTCCCAAACAACAGCGGGTAAGGGGAAATCAGAGGAACAAGAACCAGAAATTGTCAGATAAATCTGGATCTCCAATTCAAATAGTCAAAAGGTGTTTTCACTGTGGCAGAAAGAATCACTTGGCCAAGGATTGTTTTTATAAACCAGCTGTTGCAAAACAGACTGTAAATCAAAAAAAAATCAAGTCCTACTCAGGCAAAACATTCAAAGGTCAAACCTTCTGCTACACCAATTCCAAAGAAAACAGTTGATCACAGGCTTTCAAAAGTTAATAAAAAACAGTCCACACACCAAAAACAAGTTTTGGCAAAGCCTAAATTAAGCTTTAAACAAATATGGTGTGTCAAGGACAAATCTTCAGATCAAACTGCTGATGCAAAAGATCAGACTGCTAAGCCAAATTCTGAAGCTGTTAGCACTAAAACATAGATCAAGCTGCTAAGCATCAATCTGGAACTGTTAGTGAATCATCTGAGACTGTTAGAAGAAAAGATGATCAAAATACCTGGATACCTCATATAATCACTAAATACTCTCCAAAGACTCCATCAGTAGATCTCACTAAATATAAGAAGTCAAAGACAGTATTTAGTTATGTCAATACACAAGGCCAACCCAAAACCAATTTGGTTTGGGTTTACTCCACTACTGACTAAGCTTTTATTTGTGCAGGGCAACCACAGGTCACCTCATAAAACCAGATGGCATTTGGACAGTGGATGCTCTAGGCACATGACAGGCAATTTTGAGTGCTTGTCAAATTTCAAAGGCTTTGATGGAGGATTTGTTGCATTTGGAGGCAACTCAAAAGGAGGTAAGGTTACAGGTAAAGGTACTGTTTATGCAGGCAACATGATTTTCCATTATGTTTTGTATGTTGAACAGCTTAAGTATAATTTATTAAGTGTCTCTCAAATTTGTGACAAACAAAACATTGTTTTGTTTACAGATTCTGAGTGCATTGTCCTTTCAAAAGATTTCAAAATTCCTGAAAATTTTGTTTTACTAAGAACACCAAGAAAGGACAATGTCTACTGTTTGCACACAGATCTTTTATCCAAATCAAATACTTTAAGCTGTTTGATATCCAAAGCATCATCAAATGAGTCTGCTCTTTGGCATAGAAGGATGTGTCACATGAACTTCAAGTCCATGAATGTTTTAGTCAGAAAGAATCTGGTAAGAGGCTTACCACAAAAGGAGTTCATATGTGATGATCATTGTGTAGCATGTCTTAAAGGCAAGCAACACAAAACTTCTCATAAGGCCAAAGAAGTAAATTCAATCTCATCTGCTCTTCAGCTGATTCATATGGATCTATTTGGTCCAACATCTGTTTTGAGTTTGAATAAAAGGGCTTACTGTTTAGTTATTGTTGATGATTTCACCAGATTTACTTGGGTTTACTTTCTTAGGTCTAAAGATGAAACTGCTGAGCTAGTTAAGTCTCTTATTCTTAAGATAGAAAACCAATCCAACTCAAAAGTTAAGGTGATAAGATCAGATAATGGAACTGAATTTAAAAATCACATTCTAAACAGTTTCTGTGAGTCCAAAGGTATTGCTAGACAATATAGTGCACCAAGAACACCACAGCAAAATGTTGTAGCTGAAAGAAAGAACAGAACATTAATTGAGGCTGCTAGAACAATGATAGCCGATTCAAAACTGCCAATGACTTTCTGGGCAGAAGCTGTCAATACAGCCTGTTATGTTCTGAATAGGGTTCAAGTTGTTCAATCTCAAGGAAAAACTCCCTATGAGTTATTCCACAACAGAAGTCCCCTAATAGCTTTCCTCAAGCCTTTTGGATGTCCATGTACTATTCTTCATACTAAGACTCACTTAGGGAAGTTTGAAAGCAAGGCTGAAGAAGGATTTTTTGTAGGATACTCAAATCAAAGCAAAGCCTATAGAGTATATAACAGTGTGTCTAAAACCATTGAAGAAAGTGCCAATGTTGAATTTAATGAAAATACTGCACAAGTCAAAGGCACTGGTCCTGATTGGTTGTTTGATTTAGATTCACTAACAAATTCTCTGAGCTTTGTTGAGTATACTGCAGAAGCTGATGCATACAAGATTGAAGCTGCCAACACAAATTCTCATGCTGCCAATACAAATTCTGAAGCTGTTGGCACAAAGTTTCAAACTGCTGCAGATTCAACAAATTGGGATGATTACACCACTATACCACTTCTGTCATGTGACCCTCCAGGGGTTCTGAATGCTCAACATGATACAAATCTAGATACTGAAGTGCCACTCCCAAGTCCTGAGAAAACAGCCACATCACAAAGGGAGCCAGTCCCAGATTCAAGTCAAGCTGTTTCAGAAGCTGAACCATTCACTGGTCCTGATAGAGATGATACAAATCTTGGATCTTCTTTTCCAACAGAGAGAGAGCCTACACTCAGAGTTCACAAGTATCATCCTCTCAATCAAATACTGGGTGATCCAAGTACTCCTGTACAAACAAGGAAGATGGTTCACAATGAATCTGCTGCTGCTGAACAAGCAGTTCCTGAATTCAGTCTAGCTGTTTTTGAACATGCCTGTTTCATGTCTCAACTGGAACCTAAAAAGGCATCAGAAGCATTGAAAGATTCATCCTGGATTGAAGCAATGCAAGAAGAGCTTCTACAGTTCAAGATTCAGAATGTATGGACACTGGTTGATCTTCCTAAAGGAAAGAGAGCAATTGGTACAAGATGGGTGTTCAGAAACAAGAAAGATGAGAGAGGGATAGTCATCAAGAATAAAGCAAGGCTAGTAGCTCAAGGGTACACTCAAGAAGAAGGCATAGATTATGATGATGTATTTGCTCCAGTGGCAAGAATTGAAGCCATCAGACTATTTTTGGCCTATGCAAGCTTCAAAGGTTTTAAAGTGTATCAAATGGATGTGAAGTCTGCTTTTCTATATGGGACAATTGAAGAGGAGGTCTATGTATGTCAGCCTCCTGGTATTGAGGACTACAAGTATCCAGACAGGGTCTACAAGTTAGACAAGGCTCTCTATGGTCTCCATCAAGCCCCAAGAGCATGGTATGACACTCTGTCATCATACCTTCTACAAAATGGGTTCAAGAGAGGAACTCTGGACAAAACACTTTTCACTAAGTCCATCAAAGCTGAGATTCTGCTTGTCCAAATCTATGTTGATGACATCATCTTTGGCTCAACAAATGATTGTTTGTGCAAAGAGTTTGAAGCTTTAATGCACAAAAAGTTCCAAATGAGTTCAATGGGAGAACTCACTTTCTTTCTAGGATTGCAGGTCAAGCAGAAACCCACTGGTCTCTTCATAAGTCAATCAAAGTATGTTAAAGACATCCTGGAAAAGTTTGGGTATCAAGACACCAAAGCTGCAAGCACTCCAATGGATCCTCACAAGCAGCTTCATACAGACAAAGATGGCATAGATGTGGACATTCATTTATACAGATCTCTAATAGGATCACTTATGTATCTAACATCTTCTAGACCTGATATTATGTTTGCTGTCTGTGTGTGTGCTAGGTTTCAATGCTCTCCAAAGGATTCTCATTTGGTTGCTGTTAAGAGAATCTTTAGATACCTAAAAGGCCAACCTCATTTAGGCCTCTGGTATCCTAAAGACTCTCCTCTTACATTAACAGCCTACTCTGACAGTGACTATGGTGGATGCAATATTGACAGAAAATCCACAACTGGTGGATGTCAATACTTAGGAGCAAGACTGGTCTCTTGGCAATGCAAAAAGCAGAAAACTGTTTCCACATCATCCACTGAAGCAGAATATGTAGCAGCTGCAAGCTGCTGCTCACAGGTAATGTGGATTCAAAATCAATTGAGAGACTATGGTATGAACTTCTTATCCACTCCTATTTATATTGACAATTCAAGTGCAATCAGCATTGTGCAAAACCCAGTGAAATTCCCAAAAACCAAGCATATAGAAATCAGATTTCACTTTATAAGGGATTGTAATGAGAAGAAGTTAATACAAGTTGCCAAAATCCATACTGATGATCAGTTAGCTGATCTATTTACAAAACCTTTTGATGTAGGAAGGTTCACTTTCCTAGTATCAAACATTGGTATGGTAAACATGGATTAACTTGTCTTCATTATTATCAACTTTATATGCTTATTTAAGGGGGAGTCACTGTTTCATTAAAAGATGCCTAAGTTTTAACTTACAGCTTGAGTATTTTCTCAAGCTGCTAGTTCATTTTCTCGGACTGTTAGTTATTCACTTGATCTGTCAAAGTGTGCAGGGTATTTAGGTAATTTTTAAATGTGTGTGCGCGGGACCCAACCTTTTTCAAAACCTTTAAAGGTCCCAGTTTCGTTCAGTTCTAACTACCAGTTACACAACTTCATACCACGGCCTTTCTTTTCTCTCTGAACGATTCACACACTCTTCTTTGCAACCCTAAAACCTCCGTTCAATCTTCAATGGAGTTTGTCAAAGAACACAACTGCCTACCATACTCTCTAAAGCACTCTGAACTTCAGCCGTTCCATGACATGATGCTTTACATACTGGTCTTTACAATATTGGATATAGGGGTCCTGCTGATTCATTTACTTTCTTGAAAGCACATTTTTCACCTAAGTGGAAATATCTTGTACATATCATTCAGCAGTGTATGAGTCCCAAAAGAACTGGTTGGTCAGAATTTTCCTCCAATATTGCCACTGCCTTAGTGTGCTTTTCAACGGGCCAACAGTTCAATTTTTCAAATATGATTTTTCAGGGGATGTTAAGGAATCATTACCTAAAGAATGGGAAGTTTTTAATGTATCCTAGATTTTTGGCAGACATAATTGCACACACTTGCACTACTTCTCCTATACATAAGAGGATACATGTTTCCCATAGGCACTCACTATCTTCCATCAAAAGACTTTTGAAACAAAGTGCCAATTTTTTTAGTGTAGATGTTCCATTGCCTTCTGCAATGATGAACATCATTTCAAGAAACAGAGGAGAGGGTCCTGAGCAGGCTCAGCCTATCATTACTGCTACACCCCCAGGACCCCAACCAACTCCTCATGATACACAAATTCCTTCTGATCCTATTGTACAGCCCCCAGCCCCACTAAAATTTTGATATAAAAGGAAAAGAGGACCAGGAGCTCCTTCCTCCTCAGCCCTCAGACAAGAGCCATATAACCCTGTGCAGGAGGACACTTCTGCACAGAATATACAAAGGGTACACATTGAGGACACTCCCATCCTCACTCAGGAGGTGAACATCTCTCCAGAGATCGTTCATATGGGTTCTGTGGCCGGCACTACTGCTGTCTCTGCACAAGAGGCACAGGACAGTGCCAACATCATTAAGACCACACCCATGGCAACAGCAAGTGTGCAAACACAAGCTGGAAGTCCCCAGAACCAAGAACAGAGGGGCCCAGATGTTTCTACTTCTGGTATTCATGCCAGTGATAGATCACAAGCACCACAGGTGTTTTCTGATCTTGAGGCTAGTCTGCAACTTATGCTTTTGACGGATCCTAAGATGAAACCTGTTGTAGCTATGTTGGAATACCAAAAGTCCATCATTGCTGCACAGGGTGCACAGATTATAGCACTAAAGCAAGCAGAAGTGGCTCAAAATCAGAGAATGGATTATCTCCATAAGGGGTTTACCCTTTGTGGAAATAAGATCATTCAATTAGAGCGGTTGATTCAAACCCAAGTGGCAAAGGTTGTAGGTCCTCCTGACCAAACCAATGCTTCCAAAAAGGGGGAGAATCAGGAGTTTCCTAAAGCAGTCCAAGCAGCTCCAACAGAATCAGTCCAAGCAGCCTCAATCCAAGCAGTCCAAGCAGCCTCAACAGTTCCACCTTCTAGGCTAACAGTCCCAACAGCTTCTCAAGCTGTTAGCCTAGAAACTCAAGCTGCTTTTTCAAAAGTAACTGGAGTTGTTATAAAGGAAGGTGTTCAAGCTCCAATCAGTACAGTCCAAGCTACAACCTCTGCTACAAAAGACAAGGGCAAGGGCATTCTCATTGAGTCTCCAAAGCACAAATTTTCTTCCAGAGAAGCCCAGATTGCCTTTGATGCTGAAATTGCAAGAAAATTAGCAGAAGAACAGGATCAAGAGTTAGACCAGCAAACCCAGCCCCCAATGGACGATGATGAAACCTTAGGTGATTACCTAAAGGGGTTTGTGGTCAAACAAGGTGAAAAGAAGAGGAAGCTGCCAACAGGGCACTCTAAGGCTGAGCATAGAAGATTTCTGATCAATTTTGCCTTTGCAGCTGGCATTCCAAAGAAGATGGCTCAGCCCATGACCACTGAAAGACTGCAAGAGATCCATGACAAAGAAATGGACAAAAGAAAGAAAACAAAAGTCTCCCAAGAAGTCCAACCATCACAAGAACCAGTTCAAACCGGTACAAGTCATGTTCAAGCTGCTACCAGTGCACCTGCTCCTTCTGATCAAGTTGTTGCTTCCATTCCTACATCTGAGTCATTATCACAAGCAAAGCTGCATCAAGTTAAAAGGGTGTTGTTTGAGCAACAACTGCAAAAGGCCATGGAGATAGAGAAATTGATTAACCAGCATGACTTTACAATGCCTCTTATCAACTACTGGTATGCTAAGCCACTGGACAATATTGACTTAAGAGTTCAGTTTGTAGTGAGAAGGGAATCTGGTCCAGAAGAAGAGTATGACACATTCTGGCATATGGTTCAAAAGTTGACCAGAGATGAGCTAACAAAGATGCACAATATTCGGTCTGTAGCACAACTAAGATCTGCTCTACCACAAGTGAAACAAGTCATCAAAGATCTGAAGTCCATTGTTGACCCTGAGTCTATAAGAAAAGATATAGAGGATGCCAACAAGAAAGGAACGAAGATCAAGCAAGTTGATCTGTTTGTCAAATCAAGGACTTACAGAATAAAATTTTCAGATGGATCTGGTATGTTCTTCAATCTTGAATTCTATGATCTACCAAAGGAAATGCTACTCAAGATGAAATCTGTTAGGATATCTTGTGATAGAGATGAGATGAAAAAAGAATTTTTGAAGGCTGTAAATCAGAAACTTGCACAGTTGTAAGTTTTTGAAAGCCTTGGTTTGTAAATAACAGTTTACTTATTCATTTCCATTTTTGTATAGAACTTAAAGTCTTGTGTAAAGAATTTAAGTTAGGGGGAGATTGTTGGGAAATAGTCTAAGTAAGTTCAAGTTGTTAGTTAGACTTCTCAAACTGTTAGTAGAGTTTACATGTAAATACAAAGTTCATGCTATTAGTTGAAGAAACTCGAGCTGCCAGAGTAAATCAACTCGAGCTGCTCTGTTCAAGCTGTCAAGTGATTCAATCTGCTCAACAGTTTCATAAACAGAAAGTGCTGATTTTCAGGAAAAGATATCTACACGAAGATTCCAGGATATCTACTATCAGAGAAGTCATAGTCCTTCAAGGAAACAAATCAAGAAGCAATATAAATACATAGAATAGGTCTTTCTATTGTATAGGAGTTTTCTGCATATTCAAGTTTGTAATTGCTTTTTGTTTAAGTTTTCATAAGCCTCTAAGGTTGTAAAACCCTAAGAACAATTTGTGTTCTTCGTCTAATCAAACAGATTAGAGGTGATTGTAATTATTGAAATCAACAATACAAGCAGTCTTGATTATTTCTTGTGTTTATCTGTTATTGATTCTGAAAGCTTTTGTTAAAATAATTAAGTGTTATTCTGTAAACTTCTTAATTAAACTTTGATTCAAAGCAAGATTATTGATTTATACTCTGATACATTCAAATCAGTTAGTCTTGGTTAATTACTTTTAAATCCTGACAATGGATGTAGAAAATGCTAAGGAATGGGTAGTCTGGATGAAACATCAATCCTTTAATAACCGCTCCATGATTTCTCAGTAAAACAGTTAGAAAGGTTTTGTAATTTAGGGTAGCCCTTTCCTTGAATGTGAGCTCAGCAATGATTTCAGTAATTTGCTCCGGGAGATCAGATATTTGGAGTTGATCTAGTTGTGCGGTGATGGACGATGATCCTTCTTCTTGTGGCATGTCATGGGGTTGCTCTTTCTGTTCCGCCATTGGATGGATACTGAAAACTGGTATGATACCTTGGGATATCTTGCCAATTTCGTTCAGTCCAATGCTGTATTTATACTCCTTCGGGGGTCTGGATAGAAAGTCTGCGAGGACGTTGTCTTCTCCTTTGATGTGCTTAGCAGTAAACTTCCACTGTGAGAACCAATTAGACCACCTCAAAAGTTGTGACTGTTGAAGCATCTTTCTTTTGAACTCGAGCATCCGCGAAAATGATGACATATCCATCTTTACTTGGAACTCGTGCCCTATCAAGTGGAACTGGAACTTTTCTATTCCTCTCTTGACAGCGAGAATCTCTTTGAACGTAGAGTGGTAATGCTTCTCAGAATCTTTGAACGTGCCACTTTTGTAACCACACACTTCTCTGGCATTATTCTCGTTGAGGACGATTAAGACAGCTGCCAATGTTCGTCACTTGCGTCTGTCTGAAGGATTCTCTTTTCTGACGAAGTGGGAATCTTAAGAGGGGGCATCTTGTCAGCTAGCTGCTTTATAGCCTTGACAGCTAGAGTCTGTTCCGAAGACCACTATGAGGGATTCTTTCTCAACATGGGGAATAGGTGTTTTGTATGATCAGATAATTTTGATAAAAAATCTGCCATATAATTCACTAATCCAAGTAATTGTTGAATTTGCTTTTGGCTTGTTAGTGTGTCTGGGAACTTATGAAGTTCTTGCAAAACATGTGGCTGGGGTTGATACTTGCCATCTGATATCTTCATTCCAAGGAAATTAATTGTAGTAACACCGATTTCCATTTTCTTTTCTGATAGCATAATACCATACTTCGTTACCAAAGCATGAAACTTTGATAGCAGCTCCACATGTGAGTCGTTGTCTTTTGAAAACAACAGAATATCATCAATGTAAACCAGAACGTTAGATAAAATTGGCTCAAAAATTTTTACCACAGCTTTCTGAAAAGCAAACGATGTGTTTTTTAAACCAAACGGCATAACTTTCCACTAGTAATGATGATCAGGGATACAGAAGGCTGTCTTTGGCCTATCTTCAGGACGAATACCTAACTGCCAAAATCCAGACTTAAGATCAAACTTGGACAGGACTTTAGCATTTGCCAATGACTGAAACAATGCCTTCTTCTGTGGGAGAGGAAACTTGTCATCTGCCAAAAAATGGTTAAGAGGTTGGTAGTTGATGACTAGTCTTAGCTTTCCTCTGACTTGTTCACTACGTTTGTTTACGTAGAATGCTTCACACGCCCATGGGGAGTTTGTAGGCTCAATAATTCCTTGGTCAACGAGTTGACCGCATTCTTCAATTGCAAGCTGATAATGATCTGGATTCATACTTGGGTGGCTTGCTTTTGTGGGGTTAACATCCTCATTTTGTTTGAACGGTAGCGAAACAAAGAATGACTCGTTAAGCCATAGTGGTGATGAATGCTTTTTCAGGAACTCGGTGTGTGTAGAAGCGCATGAGGTTTGGACAATCTGCTGCTTCAAGGATTCAAGAGTAGGAGTACCATCATATGCAGTTTAGGAATTGTATTCCATGGGTTCATGAAACTTTTGTAGCTTTATCCTTTAGGTGTCCACTTCAGATTTGGCAGCTTTGAAAGCAAATCAAATACGATGAGCATATCCTTGCCATGAGAGCTGGATCCTAGCAGCTGGTGTTTGATCACGCTTTTGGGGAAAAGACGTATGTATACCGGGATACTGATCTTGTCAATCACAAACTTTTCTCCATTAGCATCTAAGAAGGTTTGCTTGTGTGGTCTCCAATAACTCGTTGGTAAGATCTTTGGATCTAGAATGGAGACTGCTGAACCAGTGTCGAACAGTGCTACGACTGGTATTGGCTTTGCGTATGCTGACGTCAGAAGATGAACTTTGGCAATGGGGACTGGTTGACTTTGTTGTAATGGCAAGACATGAGGTGCATGACTGACCATAAACAAACCTGTATCGGAATAATCTGATGATTCTGAATCTGTTGAGTCTTTATCTGATGAACTATTGGAATAACGTAGTGTACACAACGTTCTGTCATTTGGTTCATCATCAAGAGAGTAGACTGACTCAATATCAGATATGTCAACTGGCTCTATTTTGTTGAGAGTCTGCAACAATGCCATTGATCTTCTTTTATTTGGACAATTTTTAGCGAAATGTCCTCTCTTGTTACATACGTAACACTTATCTAAATTTCTGCCTCATTTGAATTTCCTTCGTAGGAACTTCCATTTCTTCTTTGGCTTGAAATTCTTTTTCCTGTGAGAATCAAAAGATTTAGAAAATCTTTTGGAGTGTGATTTCTTCTTTGTGTGAGAACAATCACATGATGACTTGTCTTTGCACTTAATCTGCAGATGTTTGTTATCACATGCTTTGCATAGTCGTTTTCCAGTTTTCTCAAACTCTACCAGGAATTTTTTCTGGTTGCAAAGCTTGGCTAGAGCATTGAGAATGAGTTGATACAACTCACCAAGAGAGGTTTGTGCGACTGTTGCGTTCCTTGATTCAAGAAATCTGTATGCCTCATTTCCAAGTGATTCAGGGAATGAATTCAAGAATACCTGTTTGAGGTTAACATCATCTATTCCTTGTAAACAATAGAATCTTTCAGACATTCTATTGTAGTGCTTTTCAAGATCTTTTTTGAGGAAGGAACAACATTTCATTTTGAGGAATTCTTCTCTTGCGTGTATCGTATGCTCAACTGGATTGCCAAGGAATTCTGAGTAGATGACATTCATGAATTCTTCAGGAGATTGAGACTGATGCATCTGTAATTGGCGATACTCTCCAAGTCTAAGATACCAGTCACGGAGTCTACCTTGGAGTCTGGTTGCAAATCGTCTTAAAACCATGTCTATGTTGTAAAAGTGAAGTTCTGCAGACATCCAAGTTAGCATTTCCACACTTCTTTCTCTCCATCTTGATGGAGGGATATCATCAAATGTGAACTGTTGTTTAGTATCTGACTTTGGTGGATTCTGTCTCCTGGGTGGCATTTCTTGCGTTTCTGATTCTCCTGAGTCACTGTCACTAACAACATTTTGGACAGTAGATTCATCTTCGTCGTTTCCTACCATGAACAAATGTTCAAATGCTTCAGAAGGATCGAAATCCTCGTCTGGTTGGGGAGATACTGGCATGACAAAGGATGGTGTTGTTGGAGAATCTTCATAAAGGTTCTTGAGGAATGTTGTAACTGGGTTACCAATTGCAAGAACTTGTGGGTCTTTTGTGGAGGGTGTAGCTTTATCTTCAGATGACTTCCCGTAATAAGTACTTGGCTTGTCTGGCAATGCTACATCTTTTGCTTTTCCTTTTGCCTTGATTTTTAATCTGGGTTTGTTCCTTTTCCCATAATGCCAACAATGGCGATCTTTGAGATGAAAGTTACGGGATTGGCTGTGGGTCAAACGATGTACTGACAAAAGGTGTAGATGGTAGTCTCCAAGGGTCATCAGCAAGAGTTACCAATCTCTTTTGTTTACGTTGTTTCTCAAGGTCAAGTAACTGAATCTTGAGAGACTTCATTTCTGCTTCTTTCTTTAAGAGAGAGGTTGCTGGTGATGAACTTCGTACAATCTGGAGAAGTTCATTATGAAGGTTTTGGATCTTGATTCTCACTTCACTTATCAAGGCATCCAATGTTTTCATCTTGGAGGACAAAACTTCCTGGTTTTTTGCCATCTTGTTTTGTTGAGACAGGATCTGGGTAAGAACCTTGTTTTGTGCAACAACATTTTCACTTTGACAATTCAAGGTCTCTTCTGCAGCACTGACTGCATTCGTGACACCAGCTGAATTTATGTTTGTTGGGGTTCTAACCTTCCAATCATGTTTCGTTCTTTGTTCTGGATGATCAAAAGAACTTAACAGTGGAAATTCAGCGTTGTACTGTTCTGCCTGTCTGGAAGATGAAGGATCTGGCAAAACCATGTTGCATCCATCTATTAGTGGAGGTGGAAGAACCTTCTTTTCTTTGTGGATGATGGACAAAGCCTTCTGGTAATATGGAGGGAGATTTGGTGGCTGAGGTTTTTTACATGGGTTGGTGGTGGATGGAGGTTTGTTTGGCGATTCGCTATAAATGACATAATAGTCATACTTACCTGATGGTTCACCAAGTAATCCAACAGAACGGTCTCCTTCTTCGTATCTTTTCCTTAGTTTCCTTTGAGAGGGTTTCTCTTTCTTAGGCATTTCTTCATTCATGGAAACTCTGTAATGTTCTTTACAGTTGCATACATCATACCATATGTGATCTGATGTAGGTAAGGCTGGAGAGACCATATTTACAGTAGGCTAGACCGATGGTGGCTCTGCTGCTTGTGCAGCTGAAAACTTGACTTCCATTTGTCCGTTTTCATGTCTGATAAAATCAGGAGCCATGGCGGTTTGTACCGGTGCTTGATGGATCTGTTCGTAATTCGTTATCCATTTCTCTGGTAAAAGTTTTACCAGTTCTTCTCTGGACAACTGCCTCGGGACATAGGTACATGTTGGCGTCGCCTTTGAATCTATCTCAAGGAGCAAAGCATCTCCTGAGTTGTCTCTTCCTGGAACCATAATGTCTAGTGAGTGGTTCTGTACCCTGTATGCCATTTGGTAGTGAAACGTTGCTTGAAACGTATTCACCTGTTGGGTGCCTCCGATCTGGATCTGAGCTTTCAAGGCTGTGAGCAGTGAGGGGTCATTCAACGGCATATTGAAATTTGGGTAGAAAGTGACAAAGATTGTGCCAGCGTTCAAGGTAGTTTGAATCGTACCAACACAAGCATGTTGGTACTCTACAAATCTTCTATCCAGTAATGCTATTCTTGAGAAAGCCGGAAGGCCTTTTCTTCCATGAAAGGTTAGGGCAAGACGGATTGCTCCGAAGTGGATATGGGTGTAACCTTGAGCTATAAAGTGACGTGGGAGATCTGATGGGAGAGATAGTGTAAGTAAGTGTTCTGCTGAAGAGGCTGGGAGTTGGTAAAAATCAAACTTTGAAGTTTGAACATATTCTTTAACGACTTGATTGGTGGAAGATCCAACCAATTTTTTGACTCGTCTACTGAAAGAATTTGTTCGTCTGGAAAATACACGGTAGGGGTCTACGTCGGGCATCTGGGTTAGGGGTATTTTTGATTCGTCTGAAACATAAGATATTTCGTATAACTGATCTATCTTTGATGCAGATGAGGAGCGGAAACTGGATGATGACGGGGAGGAGGAAAACAGTTCTGAACTCATAGCTTTGGCTTAATAGAAAAATCTGGCAAAGAAAATAGCAGATCTGAACTTCTTATATAGAAATCTGAATTTCTTTTAGAATCTACCTCAGTTCGAAAGGACTCTACTGCGGTCACCTTGCCGACTTACAATGTCCACACAGAACTCTTTTGGTACGAACTAACAAGCAATTTAGAAACTAATAAGTAATTCAAGATCTAAACTATGATCTATACTGGACAATTCTATAATTCAAGACTAAACTTCAACAGTTCTCTGATGTGAAGGATCCGTTAACAACGGCAGTCACAGAGCATAACAACGTGAACATTAGTAAGAATAAGAACACGGGTTTAGGTTAGGAATGAAGGGTATTGGCTTTGATACCATAGGAGGGGAGGGGGTTTATGGCTCATCTATACAAGACCAGTAAGACGTTCCGGTTACACAAGAAGGTGCAGGGTGGTCGGTGATACATGGCTGGTCAGTAACGCACATAGATGAGATGGAGAATAGAAGAGGAATTCAGCAAACAACACACTTAGTTTTATTTCTCAAAAGAGTGGTGATCAGTGAGATCTCCTTACAATAGCTTAGTTCACTCAACGAGGTACGATTACAAATGAAAGACTCAACTTCCTTTTATATGCCAAGGAAGCTTATCTAGGAAGATTACATTGGATAAGGGAAATCTAAAATAACCAATCAAAACCACACATTACAAACAGATAAGATAAGATGGAATCTTATCTTTTACACATAATAAAGACATATCTGCCACGTAGGCAGAGCAATTATTTAACTTTATGACGTAAGCGCTTACGTCATCATCCATTGAGCCTTTTGAGTGCATCTTTTACTTGAACGGATCATCATCAAACGGATTATCTAGAGAATCTACGTGATCAGAATTTTCAGTGAATAACGAAATTAAAAGTGTTCTTTTCCAATCATCGTATGCTTCTATCCACTTTGATGAGACTGGGTCTTCAATACACCAATTATAAAATCCGATCATTATGTGGTATGGAATAGATGTTGGGTCCACTCCATTAGCACTTACCATTGGGAATTTCATATCCATATACACAGGACTTGCATGATCTGCAGGGATTTTGTCATGTTGATCATGAAAAAATGCTGAAGGGAAATGGTATGCAATTGACTGGTCCTGATTTGTGTAGGATGGTGGCAAGAAGGAAAGTGGTCGTTTGAAAATGACTGTTACGTAAATGTTTTTGCATGCTGACAACTTCTTTTCCCATTCATGTGGCGGTAGAAACCACAAGAGCATAGAGAACAAGTTTTTGGCCCTTGGTTGCATATTGTCAAACTGACATTGAAGGATGTATGACGATAATTCATTGGCGTTGAACGAGATTCCGATGGTGTGAGCTTCGAAGAGGTACCAGAAGAAGCATAGAGCCTCTTTAGGAAAACGTAACACATCTTCAATATGGAAGATGTTCAAGAAAGGATAATCAGGGTTGAACCTTAGCCCTCGCATGAATAAACCATGATTCTTTAGTAGGATGGTGAGAAATGTTTGATAGTTTATTGAAGCTCTTTCTGGGAAGGTAAGCTCTGCTATCACTTCTGTGATCTGTTCTGGAAGGGGGTGTACTTGGGGAATCTTTGGTTCTAGGGTGACAGATGAGCCAGTCGATGAAACTCCTGCTTGTGGTGCATTTTATGCTTGGCTATGGCCTAGAACAGGATTATGAAAAAGGGTATTTCTCAACGGGAGCACCATTGGATTGATACTGAATACTGGTATGATACTTTGGGAAATCTAGCCAATTTCGTTCAGTCCATTGCTGTATTTATACTCCTTCGGGGGTCTGGATAGGAAGTCTGCAAGGACGTTGACTTTTCCTTTGAAGTGCTTAGCAGTAAACATCCACTGTGAGAACCAATTAGACCACCTCAAAAGTTGTGTCTGTGGAAGCATCTTTCTTTTGAACAGGAGCATCCGTGGAAATGATGACATATCCATCTCTACTTGGAACTCGTGCCCCATCAAGTGGAACTAGAACTTTTCTATTCCTCTCTTGACAGCGAGAATCTCTTTGAACGTAGAGTGGTAATGCTTCTCAGAATCTTTGAACGTGCCACTTTTGTAACCACACACTTCTCTGGCATTATTCTCGTTGAGGACGATTAAGACAGCTGCCCAATGTTCGTCGCTTGCGTCTGTCTGAAGGATTCTCTTTTCTGATGAAGTGGGAATCTTTAGAGGGGGCATCTTGTCAGCTAGTTGCTTTATAGCCTTGACAGCTAGAGTCTGTTCCGAAGACCACTGTGAGGGATTCTTTTTCAACATGGGGAATAGGTGTTTTGTATGATCAGATAATTTTGGTAAAAAATCTGCCATATAATTCACTAATCCAAGAAATTGTTGAATCTGCTTTTGGCTTGTTAGTGTGTCTGGGAACTTATGAAGTTCTTGCAAAACATGGGGCTGGGGTTGATACTTGCCATCTGATATCTTCATTCCAAGGAAATCAATTGTAGTAACACCGATTTCCATTTTCTTTTCTGATAGCATAATACCATACTTGGTTACCAAAGCATGAAACTTTGATAGCAGCTCCACATGTGAGTCGTTGTGTTTTGAAAGCAACAGAATATCATCAATGTAAACCAGAACGTTAGATAATATTGGCTCAAAAATTTTTACCATAGCTTTCTGAAAAGCAGACGATGCGTTTTTTAAACCAAACGACATAACATTACACTGGTAATGATGATCAGGGAAATAGAAGGCTGTCGTTGGCCTATCTTCAGGACGAATACCCAAGTGCCAAAATCCGGACTTAAGATCAAACTTGGACACGACTTTAGCGTTTGCCAATGACTGACACAATGCCTTCTTCTGTGGGAGAGGAAACTTGTCATCTGCCAAAAAATGGTTGAGAGGTTGGTAGTTGATGACTAGTCTTAGCTTTCCTCTGACTTGTTCACTACGTTTATTTACGTAGAATGCTTCACACGCCCATGGGGAGTTTGTAGGCTCAATTATTCCTTGGTCAACGAGTTGACCGCATTCTTCAATTGCAAGCTGGTAATGATCAGGATTCATACCTGGGTGGCTTGCTTTTGTGGGGTTAACATCCTCATTCGGTTTGAACGGTAGCGAAACAAAGAATGACTCGTTAAGCCATAGTGGTGATGAATGCCTTTTCAGGAACTCGGTGTGTGTAGAAGCGCATGAGGTTTGGACAATCTACTGCTTCAAGAATTCAAGAGTAGGAGTAACCATCATATGCAGTTTAGGAATTGTACTCCATGGGTTCATGAAACTTTTGTAGCTTAATCCTTGAGGTGTCAACTTCAGATTTGGCAGCTTTGAAAGCAAATCAAATCCGATGAGCATATCCTTGCCATGAGAGCTGGATCCTAGCACCTTGTGTTTGATCCCACATTTGGGGAAAAGACGGATGTATAACGGGATACTGATGTTATCAATTACAAACTTTTCTCCATTAGCAGCTAAGAAGGTTTGCTCGTGTGGTCTCCAATAACTCGTTGCTAAGATCTATGGATCTAGAATGGAGACTGTTGAACCAGTGTCGAACAGTGCTACGACTGGAATTAGCTTTGCGTATGCTGACGTCAGAAGATGAACTTTGGCAATGGGGACTGGTTGACTTTGTTGTAATGGCAAGACATGAGGTGCATGACTGACCATAAACAAACCTGTATCAGAATAATCTGATGATTCTGAATCTGTTGAGTCTTCTTCTGATGAACGATAGGAATAACGTAATGTACACAACGTTGTCATTTGGTTCATCATCAAGAGAGTAGACTGACTCAATATCAGAGATGTCAACTGGCTCTATTTTGTTGAGAGTCTGCAACAATGCCACTGATCTTCTTTTATCTGGACAATTTTTTGCGAAATGTCCTCTCTTGTTACATACGTAACACTTATCTGAATTTCTGCCTCGTTTGAATTTCCTTCTTAGGAATTTCCATTTCTTCTTTGGCCTGAAATTCTTCTTCCTGTGAGAATCAAAAGATTTCGAAAATATTTTGGAGTGTGATTTCTTCTTTGTATGAGAACAATCACACGATGACTTGTCTTTGCACTTAATCTGCAGATGTTTGTCATCACATGCTTTGCCTAGTCGTTTTCCAATTTTCACAAAAGCAAGCCACTCAGCTATGAATCTAGATCATTATCAGCTTGCAATTGAAGAATGCGGTTAACTCGTTGACCAAGGAATTATTGAGCCAACGAACTCCCCATGGGCGTGTGAAGCGTTCTACGTAAACAAACGTAGTGAACTAGTCAGAGGAAAGCTAAGACTAGTCATCAACTACCAACCTCTCAACCATTTTAAGTCCGGATTTTGGCAATTGGGTATTCGTCCTGAAGATAGGCCAAAGACAACCTTCTGTATCCCTGATCATCATTACCAAAGGAATGTTATGCCGTTTGGTTTAAAAAATACACCGTCTGCTTTTCAGAAAGCTATGGTACAAATTTGAGCCAATATTATCTAACGTTCTGGTTTACATTGATGATATTCTGTTGTTTTCAAAAGACAACGACTCACATGTGAAGCTGCTATCAAAGTTTCATGCTTTGGTAACCAAGTATGGTATTATGCTATCAGAAAAAGAAAATGGATATCGGTGTTACTACAATTGATTTCCTCAACCCCAGCCACATGTTTCGCAAGAACTTCATAAGTTCCCAGACACACTAACAAGCCAAATAAACCCCCTCCCCTCCTATGGTATCAGAGCCAATACCCTTCGTTCCTAACCTAAACCCGTGTTCTTATTCTTACTAATGTTAACGTTGTTATGCTCTGTGACTGCCGTTGTTAACGGATCCTTCACATCGGAGAACTGTTGAACTTTTACTCTTGAATTATTGAACTGTCTAGTATAGATCATAGTTTAGATCTTGATTTACATATTAGTTTCTGAATTGCTTGTTAGTTCGTACCAAAAGAAGTCTGTGTGGACATTGTAAGTCGGCAAGGTGACCGCAGTAGAGTCCTTTCGTACTGAGGTAGATTCAAAAAGAAATTCAGATTTCTATATAAGAAGTTCAGATCTGCTATTTTCTTAGCCATATTTTTCTATTAAGCCAAAGCTATGAGTTCAGAACTGTTTTCCTCCTCCCCGTCATCATCCAGTTTCCGCTCCTCATCTGCATCTAAGATAGATCAGTTATACGAAAGATCTTATGTTTCAGACGAATCAGAAATACCCCTAACCCAGATGCCCGACGTAGACCCCTACCGTGTATTTTCCAGACGAACAAATTCTTTCAGTAGACGAGTCAAAAAATTGGTTGGATCTTCCACCAATCAAGTCGTTAAAGAATATGTTCAAACTTCAAAGTTTGATTCTTACCAAATCCCAGCCTCTTCAGCAGAACACTTAGTTACACTATATCTCCCATCAGATCTCCCACGTCACTGTATAGCTCAAGGTTACACCCATATCCACTTCGGAGCAATCCGTCTTGCCTTAACCTTTCATGGAAGAAAAGGTCTTCCAACTTTTTCAAGAATAGCTTTAGTGGATACAAGATTTGTAGAGTACCAACAGGCTTGTGTTAGTACAATTCAAACTATCTTGAACCCTGGCACAATCTTTGTCACTTTCTACCCAAATTTCAATATGCCGTTGAATGACCCCTCACTGCTCACAGCTTTAAAAGCTCAGATCCAGATCGGAGGCACCCAACAGGTGAATACGTTTCAAGCAATGTTTCACTACCAAATGGCATACAGGGTACAGAACCACTCACTAGACATTATGGTTCCAGGAAGAGACAACTCAGGAGATGCTTTGCTCCTTGAGGTAGATTCAAAGGCGACTCCAACATGTACCTAAGTCCCGAGGCAGTTGTCCAGAGAAGAACTGGTAAAACTTTTGCCAGAGAAATGGATAACAAATTACGAACAGATCCATCAAGCACCGGTACACACCACCATGGCTCCTGTTTTTATCAGACATGAAAACGGACAAGTGGAAGTCAAGTTTTCACCTGCACAAGCAGCAGAGCCACCATCGGTCTTTCCTACTGTAAATATGGTCTCTCCAGCCTTACCTAAATCAGATCACATATGGTATGATGTATGCAACTATAAAGATTGCTTGGAAGAACATTACAGAGTTTCCATGGATGAAGATATGCCTAAGAAAGAGAAACCCTCTCAAAGGAAACTAAGGAATAAGATACGAAGAAGGAGACCCTTCTGTTGGATTACTTGGTGAACCATCAGGTAAATATGACTATTATGTCATTTATGGAGAATCGCCAAATAAACCCCCTCCCCTCCTATGGTATCAGAGCCAGGTTGACCAGCCACCCTGCACCTTCTTGTGTAACCGTAATGTCTTACTGGTCTTGTATAGATCAGCCATAAACCCCCTCCCCTCCTATGGTATCAGAGCCAATACCCTTCGTTCCTAACCTAAACCCGTGTTCTTACTTTTACTAATGTTAACGTTGTTATGCTCTGTGACTGCCGTTGTTAACGGATCCTTCACATCAGAGAACTGTTGAACTTTTAGTCTTGAATTATAGAACTGTCCAGTATAGATCATAGTTTAGATCTTGAATTACTTATTAGTTTCTGAATTGCTTGTTAGTTCGTACCAAAAGAGTTCTGCGTGGACATTGTAAGTCGGCAAGGTGACCGCAGTAGAGTCCTTTCGAACTGAGGTAGAAACTAAAAGAAATTCA
Organism: Centrapalus pauciflorus; assembly: GCA_020465985.1. Taxonomy (NCBI): domain Eukaryota; kingdom Viridiplantae; phylum Streptophyta; class Magnoliopsida; order Asterales; family Asteraceae; genus Centrapalus; species Centrapalus pauciflorus. The sequence goes on from JAANYP010004339.1 coordinate 70,936, forward strand.
GATTTCTATATAAGAAGTTCAGATCTTCTACTTTCTTAGCCAGATTTTTCTCTTAAGCCAAAGCTATGAGTTCAGAACTGTTTTCCTCCTCCCCGTCATCATCCAGTTTCCGCTCCTCATCTGCATCTAAGATAGATTAGTTATATGAATTACTTATGTTTCAGACGAATCAAAAATACCCCTAACCCTGATGCCCGACGTAGACCCCTACCGTGTATTTTCCAGACGAACATATTCTTTCAGTAGTCGAGTCAAAAAATTGGTTGGATCTTCCACCAATCAAGTCGTTAAAGAATATGTTCAAACTTCAAAGTTTGATTCTTACCAACTCCCAGCCTCTTCAGCAGAACACTTAGTTACACTATCTCTCCCATCAGATCTCCCACGTCACTGTATAGCTCAAGGTTACAACCATATCAACTTCGGAGCAATCCGTCTTGCCCTAACCTTTCATGGAAGAAAAGGCCTTCCGGCTTTCTCAAGAATAGGATTAGTGGATACAAGATTTGTAGAGTACCAACATGCTTGTATTGGTACGATTCAAACTACCTTGAACGCTGGCACAATCTTTGTCACTTTCTACCCAAATTTCAATATGTCGTTGAATGACCCCTCACTGCTCACAGCCTTAAAAGCTCAGATCCAGATCGGAGGCACCCAACAGGTGAATACGTTTCAAGCAATGTTTCACTACCAAATGGCATATAGGGTACAGAACCACTCACTAGAAATTATGGTTCCAGGAAGAGACAACTCAGGAGATGCTTTGCTCCTTGAGGTAGATTCAAACGCGACGCCAACATGTACCTAAGTCCCGAGGCAGTTCTCCAGAGAAGAACTGGAAAAACTTTTGCCAGAGAAATGGATAACAAATTACGAACAGATCCATCAAGCACCGGTACAAACCACCATGGCTCCTGTTTTTATCAGACATGAAAACGGACAAGTGGAAGTCAAGTTTTCACCTGCACAAGCAGCAGAGCCACCATCGGTCTTTCCTACTGTAAATATGGTCTCTCCAGCCTTACCTACATCAGATCACATATGGTATGATGTATGCAACTGTAAAGATTGCTTGAAAGAACATTACAGAGTTTCCATGGATGAAGATATGTGTAAGAAAGAGAAACCCTCTCAAAGGAAACTAAGGAAAAGATACGAAGAAGGAGACCCTTCTGTTGGATTACTTGGTGAACCATCAGGTAAATATGACTATTATGTCATTTATGGAGAATCGCCAAATAAACCCCCTCCCCTCTTTTGGTATCAGAGCCAATACCCTTCATTCCTAACCTAAACCCGTGTTCATATTTTTACTAATGTTAACGTTGTTATGCTCTGTGATTGCCGTTGTTAACGGATCCTTCACATCAGAGAACTGTTGAACTTTTAGTCTTGAATTATAGAACTGTCCAGTATAGATCATAGTTTATGTCAGGATCTATAACTGAATAACCAAGACTAACTGATTTGAAATTTATCAGAGTATAAATCAATAATCTTGCTTTGAATCAAAGTTTAATTAAGAAGTTTGCGGAATAACACTTAATTATTTTAACAAAAACTTTCAGAACCAATGAAGCATAAAACATAAGAAGTAATCAAGACTGTTTGTATTGCTGAATTCAATGATTACAATCACCTCTAATCTGTTTGATTAGACGAAGAACACAGACTGTTCTTAGGGTTTTACAACCTTAGAGGATTAAGAAAACTTAATCAACAAAGCAATTACAGACTCAAAAATATGCAGAAAACTTCTATACAATAGAAAACCTATTCTGTCTATTTATATTGCTTTTTGGACTTGTTTCCTTGAAGGACTATGACTTCTCTGATAGTAGATATGCTGGAATCTTCATGTAGATATCGTTTCCTGAAAATCAGCACTTTCTGTTTCTTAAACTGTTGAGCAGCTTGAATCTCTTGACAGCATGAACTGAGCAGCTTGAGTTGTTTTGCTCTGGCAGCTTGAACTTTTACACTGGCAGCTCGAGTTTCTTCAACTAGCAGCATCAACTTTGTATTTACATGTAAAATCTACTAACAGTCTGAGAAGTCTAACTAACAGTTTGAACATACTTAAACTATTTCCCAACAATCTCCCCCTAACTTAAATTCTTTGCACAAGACTTTAAGTTCTATACAAAAATGGAAATAAATAAGTGAACTGTTATTTACAAACCAAGGCTTTCAAAAACTTACAACTGTGCAAGTTTATGATCTATAGCCTTCAGAAATTCTCTCTTCATCTCTTCTTTATCACAAGATATCCTAACTGATTTTATTTGGAGCAGCATATCTTTTGAAAAATTATAAAACTCGAGATTGAAGAAAATACCAAACCCATCTGTGAATTGCTCAAGACCCTCTCCTCTGTGTTTGAAAAATTATAAAACTCGAGATTGAAGAAAATGTTAGGCTGAGCCTGCTCAAGACCCTCTCCTCTGTTTCGTGGAATGATGTTCATCATTGCAGAAGGCAATGGAACATCTATACTTACAAAATTGGCACTTGGCTTTAATAGCCTTTTGATTGAAGACAGTGAGTGCCTATGGGAAACATGTATCCGTTTATGTAAATGTGAAGATGTGCAGGTGTGTGCAATAATTTCTGCCAAAAACCTAGGATACATCAAAAATTTCCCATTCTTTAGGGAATGATGCCTTAACATCCCCTGAAAAATCATGTTAGAAAAATTGAACTGTTGGCCAGTAGAAAAGCACACTAAGGCAGTGGCAATATTTGAAGAAAACTCAGACAAACCAGTTCTTTTGGGGCTTAAACATTGCTGAATAATGTGCACAAGGTATTTCCATTTAGGAGAAAAATGTGCCTTAAGAAAAGTAAAAGAATCAGCAGGGCCCCTATAACCAATATTTTGAAGACCAAAATGTAAAGCTTGAAGGGATAGGTCGGTCATACCTGAGGCATCTTGAAGATGCAAGTGATGTCGGATGGATTCCTCAGTGATATGGATATCAGTTCCATCAATCTTGGAAAGGAGGGTAGGCACTCCATTGATGGTTTGAACAGATGCATGATTCCAAAACTGTTCAATATGGGAGATGTATATAGTAGGGTTTATGGTTAGGGCATAATGAATATGGGAGTGCCTGAGGAAATCCATCATTGCATGAGACGGTTGAAGTTCAGAGTGTTTTAGGGTGTATGGAAGGCAGTTATGCTCTTTTACAAACTCCATTGATGAAGAAACGATGGTTTAGGGTTTGAAAGAAGAATGTGTGATTCGTTCAGAGAGAAAGCAAGAGGCTGTGGAAGAAGAATATGTAACTGGTAGTTACAACTGAACGAAGCTGGGACCTTTAAAGGTTTCGAAAAGGTTGGGTCCCGCGCACACATTTGAGAAATTACCCAAATACCCTGCACACTTTGACAGATCAAGTGAAAATAACTAGCAGTCCGAGAAAATGAACTAGCAGCATGAGAAAATACTCATGCTGTTAGTGTAAAATTGTGCAACTTTTCAATGGAACAGTGTCTCCCCCTTAAATTAGCATACTGAGTCGATAATAATGAAAACCAATTAATCCATGTTTACCATACCAATATTTGATATTAGGAAAGTGAACCTTCCCACATCAAAAGGTTTTGTAAATAGATCAGCTAGCTGATCATCTGTATGTATTTCTATATGCTTGGTTTTTGGGAATTTCACTGGGTTTTGCACAATGCTAATTGCACTTGAATTGTCAATATAAATAGGAGTGGATAAGAAATTCATACCATAGTCTCTTAGCTGATTTTGAATCCACATTACCTGGGAGCAGCAGCTTGCAGCTGCTACGTATTCTGCTTCAGTAGATGATGTGGAGACAGTTGTTTGCTTTTTGCATTGCCAAGAGACCAGTCTTGCTCCTAAGTATTGACATCCACCAGTTGTGGATTTTCTGTCAATGTTGCATCCACCATAGTCACTGTCAGAATAAGCAGTTAGTTCAAAAGGAGAGTCTTTAGGATACCATAGACCTAAATGTGGTTGGCCTTTAAGATATCTAAAGATTCTCTTAACAGCAACCAAGTGAGAATCCTTTGGAGAGCATTGAAACCTAGCACACACACAGACAGCAAACATAATATCAGGTCTTGAAGATGTTAGATACATGAGAGATCCTATAAGAGATCTGTATAGATGAATATCCACATCTATGCCATCTTTGTCTGTATGGAGCTGTTTATGAGGATCCATTGGAGTGCTTGCAACCTTTGTGTCTTGATAGCCAAACTTTTCCAATATGTCTTTGACATACTTTGATTGACTTATGAATAGACCAGTAGGCCTCTGTTTAACCTGCAGCCCTAGAAAGAATGTGAGTTCCCCCATTGAACTCATTTGAAACTTTTTGTGCATTAGGGCTTCAAATTCTTTGCACAAACTATCATTAGTTGAGCCAAAGATGATGTCATCAACATAGATTTGGACAAGTAGAATCTCAGCTTTGATGGATTTAGTGAAGAGTGTTTTGTCCAGAGTGCCTCTCTTGAATCCATTCTGTAGAAGATATGATGACAGTGTGTCATACCATGCTCTGGGGGCTTGGTGAAGACCATAGAGAGCTTTGTCTAGCTTGTACACCCTGTCTGGATACTTGTAGTCTTCAAAACCAGGAGGTTGACACACATATACTTCCTCTTCAATTGTCCCATACAGGAAAGCAGACTTAACATCCATTTGATACACTTTAAATCCTTTGAAACTTGCATATGCTAGAAATAGTCTGATGGCTTCAATTCTTGCTACTGGAGCAAAGACATCATCATAATCTATTCCCTCTTCTTGAGTGTACCCTTGTGCTACTAGTCTTGCTTTGTTCTTGATGACTATCCCTCTCTCATCCTTCTTGTTTCTGAACACCCATCTTGTACCTATTGCTCTTTTTCCTTTAGGAAGATCCACCAGAGTCCATACATTCTGAATTTTGAACTGTAAAAGCTCTTCTTGCATAGCTTCAATCCAGGATGAATCTTTTAATGCTTCTGATGCCTTTTTAGGTTCCAATTGAGACATGAAACAGGCATGTTCAAAAGCAGCTAGACTGAATTCAGAACTGCTTGTTCAGCAGCAGCAGTCTCATTGTGAACCATTTTCCTTGTTTGAACAGGAGTGCTTGGATCACCCAGTATTTGATTGAGAGGGTGATACTTGTGAACTCTTAGTGTGGGCTCTCTCTCTGTTTGAAAAGAAGTTCCAAGATTTGTATCATCTCCATCAAGACCAGTGAATGGTTCAGGTTCTGAAACAGCTTGACTTGAATCTGGGACTGTTTCCTGTTGTGTTGGAGCTGTTCTTTCAGAACTTTGGAGTGGCACTTCAGTGTCTGGATTTGTATCATTCAGGACCCCTGGAGGATCACAAGACAGAAGTGGTAGAGTGGTGAAATCATCCCAACTTGTTGAATCTGCAGCAGTCTGAAACTTTGTGCCAACAGCTTGAGAAATTGTATTGGCAGCATGAGAATTTGGGTTGGCAGCTTCAATCCTGTATGCATCAGCTTCTGCAGTATACTCAACAAAGCTCAGAGAATTTGTTAGTGAATCTAAATCAAACAACCAATCAGGACCAGTGCCTTTGATATTAGCAGTATTTTCATTAAATTCAACATTGGCACTTTCTTCAATTGTTTTAGACACACTGTTGTATACTCTATAGGCTTTGCTTTGAGTTGAGTATCCTACAAAGAATCCTTCTTCAGCCTTACTCTCAAACTTCCCTAAGTGAGTCTTAGTGTGAAGGATAGTACATGGGCATCCAAAGGGCTTGAAGAAAGCTATTAGGGGACTTCTGTTATGGAATAACTCATAGGGATTTTTCCCTTGTGATTGAACTACTTGAACCCTATTTAGAACATAACAGGCTGTATTAACAGCTTCTGCCCAGAAAGTCATTGGCAGATTTGAATCAGCTAGCATTGTTCTAGCAGCCTCAATTAATGTTCTGTTCTTTCTTTCAGCTACACCATTTTGCTGTGGTGTTCTTGGTGCAATGTATTGTCTAGCAATACCTTTGGACTCACAGAAACTGTTTAGAATGAGATTTTTAAATTCAGTTCCATTGTCTGATCTTATCACCTTAACTTTGGAATTGGATTGGTTTTCTATCTTAAGGATAAAAGACTTAACTAGTTCAGCAGTTTCATCTTTGGACCTAAGAAAGTAAACCCAAGTAAATCTGGTGAAATCATCAACAATGACCAAACAGTAAGCCCTTTTATTCAAACTCAAAACAGAAGTTGGACCAAAAAGATCCATATGTAGCAACTGAAGAACAGATGAGATTGAATTTACTTCTTTGGCCTTATGAGAAGTTTTGTGTTGCTTACCTTTAAGGCACGCTACACAGTGATCATCACAGATGAACTCCTTTTGTGGTAAGCCTCTTACCAGATTCTTTTTGACTAAAATATTCATGGACTTGAAGTTCATGTGACACATCCTTCTATGCCAAAGAGCAGACTCATTTGATGATGCTCTGGATATTAAACAGCTTACAGTATTTGACTTAGGTAAAAGATCTGTGTCCAGGCAGTAAACATTGTCCTTTCTTGGTGTTCTAAGTAAAACAAGATTTTCAGGAACTTTGAAATCCTTTGAAAGAATAATGCACTCAGAATCTGTGAACAGAACAGTGTTTTGTTTGTCACAGATTTGAGAGACACTTAATAAATTGTACTTAAGCTGTTCAACATACAGAACATCATGGAATGTCATGTTGCCTGCATTAACAGTACCTTTACCTGTAACCTTACCTCCTTTTGAGTTGCCTCCAAATGCAACAAAACCTCCATCAAAACCTTTGAAATTTGACAAGCATTCAGAATTGCCTGTCATGTGCCTAGAGCATCCACTGTCCAGATGCCATCTTGATCTATGAGGAGACCTGTGGTTGCCCTGCACAAATAACAGCTTAGTTAGTAGTGGAGTAAACCCAAACCAAATTGGTTTTGGGTTGGCCTTGTACATTGACATAACTAAAAACTGTCTTTGACTTCTTATATTTAGTGAGATCAACTGATGGAGTCTTTGGAGAGTATTTAGTGATAATATGAGGTATCCAACTATTTTGATCATCTTTTCTTCTGACAGTCTCAGATAATTCACTAGCAGCTCCAGATTGATGCCCAGCAGCTTGAGCTGTGTTTGTAGTGCTAACAGTTTCAGTTTTTGCACTAACAGCATCAGATTTTGACTTAGCAGTCTGATCTTTTGCATTAGCAGTTTGAGCAACAGATTTGTCCTTGACACACCACATTTGTTTAAAACTTGATTTAGGCTTTGCCAAAACTTGTTTTTGATGTGTGGACGGTTTTTTATTTACTTTTGAGAATCTGTGATCAAATGTTTTCTTTGGAGCTGCTGTGGAAGGTTTCACTTTTGAGTGCTTTGCCTGATTAGGATTTGATTTTGTGTGATGCACAGTCTGTTTTGCAACAGCTGGTTTGTAAAAACAATCCTTGGCTAAGTGATTCTTCCTTCCACAGTGAAAGCATCTTTTGACAGTTTGAATTGGAACACCAGACTTTTCTGTCAATTTCTGGTTCTTGTTTCTCTGGTTTCCTCTTACCTGCTGTTGTTTAGGAAACTTTTGAACACCATGCTTTTGGCATGTGCAGATAGAAACAGTTTTACCTCTTTTAGTTCCTTTTGATGAAGATGCAGTGTTACAGTTAGAATGTACAGAAACTTGTGGAGTAGCATTGCATACACTCATCTTCTCTTTTCCTTTCTTACTGGAAGCTTGGACTTCTATGGGTGCACTCTTTGTGTCACAATCTCTATTTTGACTCTTATCTTCTTTTAATTCAGGACTGTTATCAAGGATAGGATCTACAATAGTCATAGACTCATCTAGTGGTTCATTGACAAGTCTATCAGCAACCTCACTCATTGGGTGTATGTACTTGTTGTTGTATGGAGGAGGAGTGGCCCTATATCCTATACCTTCTTTGGGATTAATCTGAGATTTCACCTGTCTTTAAATTGTACTTCCATTAGGTGTTCCAGCTTTTGATTTGCCAACTTGAAGTTACCTAGATCTATGTTAACAGATTCTAGTTTCTTATTAGCCTCTAACACCTTCTGTTCAGTCTCTTCTACCTTTTTATTCAGAGATTCTATTTTCTTATTGAGTTCCTTTTTCTCCCATTCATGATAGGTTCTATCATAACCCATTTGAATCTCATTATCCTTATAATCATTGATCTGTTTTTCCAGATCTTCTATGGCTTGCATATATTCATATCTCCTTTCTTCCATCTTAGCTAGAGTTTTGCACATGCTCTCATTATGATCTCTGTACTTTTTAACCATATTTTTGCATGATTGAGAGCAGAGCTTAGAATTTACCTCAGATGGTAGTTCAGTGGAGGAGACATTTGATGTTTCTGCCATAAGTGCTTGATTTTGAAATTCTTCCTCTGTCTGATCACTCCAGTCAAACACATTGTCTTCTTGAGAGACAAGTGTTGTTGATGAGGACGCTTGGATGGGCTGTGAAGTCCTTGATGGCTGTTGACCTTGAGATCTACATTCTCTGGCAAAGTGACCAAGCTTATGGCATTTATAGCATTCCACTTTTGATTTATCAAAAGATGGTTTGCCTTCTGTCTTGGCTTGAAAGTTGGCCCTACCAGTTCTTTTAAGAAATCTTTTGGCTCTCATGGTCAGCATTGCATGTTGCCACTTTAAATCCATCTCTTCAAGATCATCTGGATGAATTTGTTCCAAGTCTTCAACATTTAGAGCAAATAATCCATCATTGGCAACAAAGGCCTCATAGTGAGTTTCAGCAGAGTTGCCATCACCACCTGAGAAAGAATCACAGTTATTAGATTTTTCAGAAGATAGAAAGAGCAGTATTGTGATTATAAGAAAAAGATTTCTTTTTAGCATCAATCTCAGTCTCAAACACTCTTAAACTGTTATACAGATCATCCAATTCTATCTCATCAAGAGTGTCTTTTGTTCTCCATTGTGCAGCATAGACTGTCCATTCTTCTCCAAGAGATCTGAGAAACTTTCTGTTGACTTCATCTTGATCCAGATTGACCTTTGCACTTTCCAGTTCACTTATCAGTTTGTTGAACCTGTCAAAGATTTGAGTGAGGTTTTCATTCTTGCCACCAGAAAAGTTTTCATACTGCTGTTTCAAGAGGTCTTTTTGATTTCTCTTGGTACTGGCATTACCAGCAAACCTCTTCTCTAAGGCATTCCAAAGAGAGTGAGCAGTATAAAACTTTTTGAACTGATGTTGATAAGCATTAGGAATGGCTATTTGTAATAGTGTGAGTGCTTTCACTTCATTCATTCTAGCCTTCCTTTCAAGTTCAGTTTTTGGAGGAGTTTTGACTGGTTTTCCCTCATCATCAAGTTCTGGATCAACTACAGGAGGGAATTCAACAGCTTCCCATATGGCATAATCAATGAATTGAATATGCTGTTGAATCCTGAGTTTCCACATCTCAAACTCAGTGGGCTTGAGCATAGGCACTTTGAGTCCTTGCCCAGATCCACTGCTGCTATTTTCAAATTCCATTGTAAAAGATTAAAAATTTGAAAGAAAGTTTTCGACTTTGAAAAACAAAGAACAACCTGGCTCTGATACCACTTGTCAGGATCTAAAACTGAATAACCAAGATTAACTGATTTGAAATTTATCAGAGTATAAATCAATAATCTTGTTTTGAATCAAAGTTTAATTAAGAAGTTTGCGGAATAACACTTAATTATTTTAACAAAAACTTTCAGAACCAATGAAGCATAAAACATAAGAAGTAATCAAGACTGTTTGTATTGCTGAATTCAATGATTACAATCACCTCTAATCTGTTTGATCAGACGAAGAAAACAGACTGTTCTTAGGGTTTTACAACCTTAGAGGCTTAAGAAAATTTAATCAATAAAGCAATTACAGACTCAAAAATATGCAGAAAACTCCTATTTAATAGAAAACCTATTCTGTCTATTTATATTGCTTTTTGGACTTGTTTCCTTGAAGGACTATGACTTCTCTGATAGTAGATATGCTGGAATCTTCGTGTAGATATCTTTCCTGAAAATCAGCACTTTCTGTTTATGAAACTGTTGAGCAGCTTGAATCTCTTGACAGCATGAACTGAGCAGCTCGAGTTGATTTGCTCTGGCAGCTTGAACTTTTACACTGGCAGCTCGAGTTTCTTCAACTAGCAGCATGAACTTTGTATTTACATGTAAAATCTACTAACAGTCTGAGAAGTCTAACTAACAGCTTGAATGTACTTAAACTATTTCCCAACACTTCAAGTGCATCAAACAGGTTTGATTAGAAATCTCCCACTAAGATGTAGAGCAGGTTTGACTGAGGCCTTTTTGTGCCTAACAATCTCCCCCTATTTGCAATAATCAGTCTAAGCTGATGTATCAATAACCGTTATACATTTTTACAATACATTTTGCTGAAATGAAATTACAACATTAAAGTAAAGTAAAAGATCAGTTTATATATACTGATTTTTTATTACATAAACAACATTTGTTTTTACAAAAGTACAATTGATGTACTAGTGTATATTAGAACTGATGTAAAAATAAAATTACAACTGATGCAACAAAGTACAACTAATGACAAGAAAATTCAACAATTTGGACTGTTGATGATGGGAGCAAATAATGGCAAGCCTGTCCAACAAATTGACAACTTCCATTCTTCACTTACTCAGATAGTAGATGGGTTTCATTACATTGGTGGTGGCAGTCCTTCTTCAAACATTCTTTCAAGCTCATCCCTGGTTTCCTCCAAATATTGTATTTCAACTCTGAGGAACATAAAATTGGTATGTTCAAGCTCCCCTCTTTCATAGAAGCCTCTGAGCTAATCCCAGATGGCTGCCCTCCACTTACTAGATTGCCTGAAGGAGTTTGCAAGTCTGAATGTTACAAGCTGTTTGAGACCAACTTTGTGTAGGTCTGATGCTCTTTGAAAGAACTTCTTCTTTGTCAGGGGATCTACAAAAAATGCCCCCAACTTAGGTTATTCAATCAGCTTGCCTACTTCAAATTCTACTCCTTTGGGCAGGCTGTGGTCAACTCCTTTGATCTCTACTGCATAGTCTCCTTGTTCAATCAAGATCAGGAGTTCCTCCAGCTCTGAATCCTTTTTGTTACTCTTGTCCTTTATTTTAGCGTAAGTCACAGAGACACCCTTACTTAATTCATCTGATATCAAGCCAAGATCTTTCAATCTTTCCATCAGCTTTTTGTCATATGCCCTGATAGTCTTAGCTGTTTTAGGCTTAGACTGGCTCAGGGCAACTGCCAAGTCTACCCATTCTCTGTACCCCATCTGTGCAACATCAGTGTAATCATATAATTCCAGTTCTGGGCCTGTTCCACCCATTCTGGTTAGCTGTAGCTTCCAATGTTTGCCTTTTCTTGAAATGGGCACAACTTTGACAATAGATTCCTTGGCAAGTCTTCTATCAGCAACGTCAAAGAACTTTTTCTTTGCCATGTTGTCAGAGTGTATCTGGGATCTTGCAGAGGATGCCTGCTTAGACCTGGTCACAGAGACCGGAGCACCCTTTTCCTTCTCACCTTCCTTTTCACCCGCTGACTCTCTAGCAGCTTCAAGCAGTTTTCTTTGCACATCCAAAGAAGGCATTTTAATTTTGCTTGCCTCTTTGAATGCAAGGGATATGGTAGCTTTGGCTGAGGCTTCATCCTTTCTTAGTGTTTCCAGGGCTTGGAGTTGTTCATCTCTGAGCTCATAGTATTTTTCCAAAGGAACACCCATTTCCTTAGCCCTTGCCTTGTCAAACTTCAGCTGCGCTGCTCTTTGGTGGTCAGGGTCAAAACCTACTTTCTTCTTTCCTTTGGCTGTTGTAGTTTGAACAGCCTCAGGAATCTCTTCCTCCTCTTCTTCATCTTCTTCATCTTCTTCCAAGATCAGATGCCTCCTTCTGCTTACCCTGTCCCCAGGAATGGATTCCTCCCCCTTAGTTTGTGCAGGATTTGGAGATCCAGCCTGAGTAGGCTAGGCAGCTTCAGTATGATGGGAGACATCTGCAGCTAGACCTGAACCTGATGCACCTGCTGCTTGACCAACAGATGCTGATCTCTCCTTAGAAGGAGAGGAGGTTTTCTCCCCCTTAGACATAGTCTTTGAGGCAGAAAACTTCTTCCTCTTTCAAGGAGATGGACCAGCACCTTCAACAACTGGTCTGCCTGGAGAAACAAATTCAGCAGGCTTGGCAGCAGTTTTGGCAGCAGGTTTGGGGCCAACTAGGCTATGTACTAAGAAAGCCAGATTGTCGTTAACCTCTGCAAGCTGGTTAAGGCAGGTTTGAAGAGAAGAGGATTGGGAATCAGCAATTGAGGACAGCTTGACTAGATTTTCTCTGTCAGAAGTAGTGAACAACAAACTTTGAAGCTGTGCAAGATGTAACTCAAGAGAGTCCTGCACATCATCAAGATTTGCTGTCACAGAATTTGACAGAGAGACAATTAGAGTGTTTAAGCTGGCCAGAGTAGTAGGAAGGGTAGTAGTGCAAGTGGTGAGGAGAGTCGACAGCTGTTGAGATATGGCTGTCATGGAGGGCACACAGACCTGTTGATGGGAAAGAATAGAGGAGAGTGAGGTAGAGATGTTTTGCAGCTGTGCAGTGAGTGCAAGCAGCTGTGAGGACTGGTCAGGTTGTGGAGTGACTGGAAAGGAATTCTTGAACAAATCAATGAATCCTTGGAGCTTGGCAGACACGGAGTTTGAGATTATTGATGGTAGGGAAGTCATGGAATATTCCAAAGATCCAACTTTGTTGGTCAGCAAAGAAAGATGATCCTTCAAAGGAAGATCTTTGGTGGATGGGGGAGTGTGTGTAGACTGTTTGGATTGTGTGGAGGGTGATGAATGAGATGAGGATGAGGCAGGTGTTTGGGGATTTGATGGAGAGGGAAGGGTGACTCTGGACAGAAGTTCCATAGCCTGGGCAAAAGTAATGTGGCCCAGCTTGTAAGGGTCAATGGGTCCCTCAGCAGTGGTGGTAGCTGCTTCATCATGAGAGGGGGTAGAGGTTGGTAGCCTTTCAGATGCTGCTTGTGTTGCAGCACCTTTATTAAGGCCTGGGGTGGTTCCCTCTGCAGCACCTTCGCCTAAAGATGCCTCATCATGGGGAGATGGGATGTGCATTTCAACATCAGTAGTGGTGAAACCTGCTGATGGAGTTTGCATATGAGGTGCAGCCTCACCAGAGGGATGGTATGTTCCCTGTGGTTCATCAGCTTGGGGTGTTGGTCCTTCAGCAACTATTGGGTGTACAACAGCTGTATCATGAGGAGCAGAAGTTGGAGACTGATCTAATGGATGGTCTAATTCAACAGGTTTGGCACCTCGTGCAGACTCAGGTTGTGAAGAAGTATGGAGTGGAGACTGTGTGCACTCAGTATGAAGTGGAGTGAAATATTCTCAGCTTGTTGGGATGCTGGAATAGTGGATGTGGTAGTCTTCATTTGTTCAACTGGCTCCTGTTGGGAGGAACCAGAGGGTCTAGGCTGACTCTGGGTAGACTCGTGTTGGATTGAAGCCTGCTCCAAATGTTCTGAAGCTTCTCCCAAAATAGGAGAGCAGTGGTTGCTTCTTTTTCAACTGAACCCTGTTGAGATGGATTAGAGGGGCTAGATGGTTCGGTTGGTTTCTTTTTGGCTAAGGTTTTGCGTCTGTATAAGCGAAGAGATGTAGTGGAGGATGGATGCTGTGAAGAGGAGATAAGGGGTTCTGTTTGGACAGGTGGTGAGACTGGGTCAGAAATAGGTGGGTTGGCATGTTCCATAGTCTCAGATGCCACAGAGGCACCAGCCACAAAGGCTTCAGGTTCAACAGATGAACCAGGGTGAGAAGCCTGCTCCCCCTCAGCCACAGAGGCTGATGGGCCAGACTTGGACTTGGTTGTTTTAGCCTTCTTGCGGACAGGCTCAGCTTCAGTCGTTTCCAGGGTCCTTTTAACAAAGTTGACCCTGGCTATGGATTTTCCCTTGGGAGCAGTGTCTGGATCCACCCTCACTGCAGAGGGTCCTTCCACCATTCCTAGCAACCTCCTCATTGGAGTAGATAGAGGAGGCTTATTTGGGAGAACAGGAGTATCGAAAACTCAATTCCCTATTACAGGGAATGCAGCAGTACGTAGTAGAGGCTGATAGTTATAGAGTTGCTCACCACAGAGGTGCTTGAAGATGAGGATTAAAAACCTGGGATATTGAACAACAGCTGGACGTGTTTCCTGCTGCACCAGGTTCCTCAAGTTCATGAGAATCCATCTTGCCATGTTGATTGTAGTCCCATCCACAAGCTGTAGGACTATTGGAATCTCATCACGGCTGAGTTGGTCGAATGAGCCAACTTTACTGCTGAAGCACATCACCACCGAGGCAAACAAGAAACTGTAGGTTGGAGACAAATCCTTCCTAAACAGTGTGGCTCCAAGTTTGGGTTCTGCTACACCACAGAAGTGTAGCAGCTTTCTCATCTGGTCATTTTCAGGCTGTGGCTGATCATAGGTTTCAGCCACAGGAAGACGAAGAACTTCCCTAATCAGACCTGTTGTAATCTCAATGGTCTAAGTCCCGTTGAGTATGGTTCCCCTAATGATTTTGGTAGAAGGATCATAAAAGCAGGTGTACCAAAATTCATATACCATCTCCTGGTACAGGACACCAGGAGATGCAGTTATTGCATAGTTCAATGGGTGAACCTTCAGAAACTCCACCATGTCATCATAACCTTTCCCCACATAATTTTTAGAGATGGTTAAATTTGCAAGGTAGTTGGTGGTTTTCAATGTCAGCATCGTGGTAACAGACGAATGTTTGTGCACATCGCTACCAACGAAAACTGGAAGAAAGGGGTTGTTCTGGTGAGCCATTTGGAAAGTAGTGAAACTATTAGCACAGGACACTTCGTCGAAGTTTTAGGGTACTTTGGAAGTTATGGAAGCAGTAAGGAAGACGAAGATGAAACAGTAGAAGGGTATTTATAGGATTCGAATGTGAGTGGGTATGAGAGAGAAAAGTTTGGGCGGTTGATTTTGAAATGTTCTTTAATGAAAAACAGAACGGTTGTCCATGTCAGAACGGTTGTCAGACCACTGGATCCCTTTTTAGTCACTAACACACGTTAACACACATTATCCGCAGTAAATAAGTTAAATAAAAACAAAAATTAAGTAACTTAATTGTGAAGAAAGGTAATTAAAACTAATGGTCTAAGCTGTTGATCAAACCCGTGATGAGCAGGGTCATTACAAGCTGTTCATTCTTCAAGTTGTTCATTCAACCTGTTCAGCTATATAAGAACAGGTTGTGTTCAATACCTGATCAGGTTACAAGACAATGTCTTGTATGACAGATTGAGAGAGTGAGCAGGTTAGAGGTTTGATCATCAGACCAGGTTTGAAATGAAAGCTGTTATTGTCAAACCAGTTATACGCTCAAGCAGTTCATGTTTTTCAGAAATTGGCTAAGTATAGAACATGCATAACCTGTTCTGACTAAGTTGTTCGGAGAAACTTGAGCAGTGTAAGACATATAATAACTTAGAAAATTTATGACAGTTAGTCACATTTATTTAACATACCCAGCTTGCTTACAAGATAATTAAATCTATTTTCATCAAGAGGCTTGGTGAAAATATACGCAAGCTGTTCATCTGTGGAAATAAAACTTACCTCCACATTACCTTTCTGGATGTGATCCCTGATGAAGTGATGTCTGACCTCTATATGCTTTGTTTTGGAATGAAATACTGAATTGTTGGAGATAGCTATAGCACTTGTATTATCACACAGAATAGGAATCTTCCTATATACAAGTCCATAGTCTTCAAGCTGATGCTGCATCCATAGAATCTGCCCACAGCAGCTTCCAGCAGCAATATACTCAGCTTCAGCAGTACAAGTAGAAACTGAATTCTGCTTCTTGTCACACCAACTTATCAACTTACCACCAAGGAGTTGACATCCACCTGTTGTGCTTTTTTTGTCTAGCCTGCAAAATCAGAATCTAAATATCCTGTTAGCTCAAGGCTTGAGTCCTTGGGATACCAAAGACCCAAACCTGGTGTACCCTTAAGGTATCTGAAGATTCTTTTTACAACAGCTAGATGTGATTCTTTAGCATCAGCTTGAAACCTAGCACATAAACAGGTGGCAAACATAATATCAGGTCTACTAGCAGTTAAATACAGCAAGCTCCCAATCATGCCTCTATAAGCTGTTACTGAAACAGCTTTGCCACTGGCATCTGCATCCAACTTTACATTGGTTGCCATTGGCGTTTTAATAAGAGAACTTTGATCAAATTTAAACTTTTTCAAAAGATTTAAAGTGTACTTTTTTTGATTTATAAAAATTCCATTTGAGGTTCGTTTAACCGGTAATCCTAAAAAGAAAGTAAGTTCTCCCATCATACTCATTTCATATTTTGATTTCATGAGTAGTGAAAAATTCTTGCATAACTGCTCATTAGTAGAACCAAATATTATGTCATCCACATAAATTTTAACAAGCATAATATCAGACTTCACCTTCTTTATGAATAATGTGGTATCCACTTTACCTCTGGAATAACCATTGCTCATAAGGAAATCAGTTAGAGTGTCATACCAGGCTCTAGGGGCTTGTTTTAGACCATAGAGGGCTTTGTCCAACTTATAGACAATACCTGGATAATGTTCATTTTCAAAACCTGGAGGCTGCTTGACATAGACATCTTCTTGCAGCTTACCATTCAAGAATGCACTCTTCATATCCATTTGAAATACCTTCATGCTCTTATGAGCAGAGTAGGCTAGAAACAAACATATTGCCTCTAACCTGGCCACATGAGCAAATGTTTCATCATAGTCAATGTCTTCCTCCTCTCTATAGCCTTGAGCAATTAGTCTTGCCTTATTTCTAATGACATGACCTTGCTCATCCATCTTGTTCCTGAAAACCCATTTGGTGCCAATTATTGTTTTTCCCTTAGGAGCAGGGACCAGCTTCCATACTTTGTTTCTCTCAACCTGATTGAGTTCTTCTTGCATGGCAGTGATCCAATTAGCATCCTTGAGTGTTTCATCCTCTTTCTTTGGCTCCATTAGGGACACAAAGCTAGAAAACATACAAAAGTTTCCTAAGCTGTCCCATCTTGTTTGCACCCATTTGTTGATGTCACTAGTTATTTGATAATTTGGGTGACACCTGATCCACTTAGGATCTTGCTTCAATGAAGATTCTCCTGAGTTATTTGCATCTTCAACAGGTTCATTGAGCAGCTCTCAAGATTTTTAGAAACACTTATATCTTGAGCATGTTCACTTCTTGAGCATGACTCTACATTGTTGATCATATCAGCTGAGGATCCAGGAAAATCAGCATTGATTGGTTCAGGACATGAAGTTGTAATTATGTTAGTACACTTATTCACACAGGGTGTATCTACATAATCGTCATCATCATGCCCATCATGAATAGCAGGTTCCACTCTAGATGTAGTGGAAGCTTTTGAGTCCTTTCTTCACTGATGGAATGCATAAGATCATCAAAGCTGAATTTTCCTGAAACTGATGCAGGAACAGCTTTGGTAAAGGCACTCCTAGACTCTTCAAAGGTGACATTGATAGATTCATCTATCACCTTTCTCTTGTTGTTGTATACTCTGTAGGCTTTGGAGATAGCAGAATATCCAACAAACACACCTTCATCAGCTTTGGGTTCAAACTTTTCCAGTTGTTCCCTTTGATTCAGAATGAAGCAAGGACGTCCAAGCACATGGATATAGCTAATGTTTGGCCTCCTCCCTTTGAGCAGCTAATAGGGAGTCTTGTTGAACCTTTTCACCACTAAGGCTCTATTTTGGGTGAAGCGGGCAGTGTTGACAGCTTCAGCCCAGAATGATGAAGGTAAACCTGATGCACACAACATGGTTCTAGCAGCTTCAATGAGAGTTCTGTTTCTCCTTTCAACAACTCCATTTTGTTGCGGAGTTTTTACTGCTGAAAAGTTCTGTGAGGTCCCTCTTTCTTCACAGAAGTCTTCAAGAGTACTATTTCTGAATTCAGTACCATGATCAGTTCTAAGCTGCTTCACTTGAGCAGAGTTCAGCATTTCCATCTTCTTGATAAATCCAATGAAAACTCTAGCAGCCTCTCCTTTGCTCTTCAGAAAGATCACACATGTAAACCTGGAGAACTCATCAACCATTACTAGACTGTATCTTCTTCCTCCTAGACTTGGGACACTGACTCGTCCAAACAAGTCCATGTGGATTAAGAAGAGAGGAGTATCAATAGAAAAATTCTTCTTAGATTTAAAGATGATTTTCTCAGCTTGCCTTTCTCAAAAGCTGTGCAGAGTTTATCCTTAACAAAGGTTATAGAAGACAAACTTGTTACCAACTCTTTCTTATAGAGTTTGTTGATTATCCTTGAGGTTCAGGTGTGATAGCCGTTTGTGCCATAACCAGTTCAGGTCTGCATTGCTTCTTGAGATAAAGCAGGTTTCAGTTGTGGGATCAGCAGATTCCATGTCCATAACATATACACCTTTCTTTCGTTGTGCACACAGCACAACTTTGCCTTGGGGATCCAATATGTAACCCAGGTGCTCATCAAAGTTAACTTTGTAGCCAGCATCACACAGTTGACTTATGCTTACAAGATTATGGTTCAGCCCAACCACATAGGTCACCCTTTTGAACACTGCAGCACCAACTTGAAGAGTTCAATATCCTTCTGTGGATCCCTGTACATTGTCACCAAATGTGACTTTTGGCCATTTTTCAGGCCTGAGATCACTCAACAGGTCCTTGCAACCTATCATATATCCTTAGCAGCCACTGTCCAAGTACCAAACCTGGGATGGTTGTTTGTCCTGCAGAGTGTCATAAGAAAATATTAGTTATTTTTAGGGGAACTCATCATAGGGATGAGTTCTCCTACTTCATCAACGTTTGTTGATGGACCAGTAATATCCACAATAATATTTCCTATTTGGATGGTATCAGCTTGAATACCATCTTCATTGACTATGTTACTTCCAACACTGCTTGTTATTGCAATGATGGAACTAGCAGAGTCAACATGCCTCATGTCCTCAGTTTCAGGACAGTCTTTGGCCACATGTGTCTTCTTCCCACACTTATGACATTTTCTCTTTTTAGCCTTTGGAAGAAGAACTTCCAGAAACATATTCTGGATTATTTTTGTTGATTCTGTCAGCAGGTTTAGCAAACTTATTACTATCTCTATATGAATCAACAGTTTGGGTGGAAGGCACAATGGCAACAGCTTGGCCTGTATCTTCTTTCCTCTTTTTGGGAGGACAGATATCAAAAACAGGAAGTTTGACTAGCCTTTGACCTTCCACAGGTTTAGGAAACTTATTCCTAAATTTCTCAAGTTTAGCAATGGTTTTGCCTTTGCCTTTACTGAGATGTGATTGATGCTGGCTATCAACATAATCACGGCTTCTGGTTTTGAAAGACTTACCTTCATTTATAACCAGTTTCCACTATGATTTAAAAACTTATTTGAAACCACAGCGGATTTGCTTTCAACATGAGATTTACCCCCGTTTAAAGCAGGCTGCTTACATTTTGAAAACTATTTCTCAAAATGCTCAGCATCAAAAGGATTGACAGGTCTCTCACCGTCGGCTTTAGACTCAGAGCCTGTTTTGTCAACAGGTTTAGAGTCCATAGCTGCAGCTTGAGCTTGTTTTCCTTTCTTTTGCTTGTGTGAACCAGTGGAGCTCTTTGCAGGCCCGACAAACCTGTTTGTTGAGACTAGCTTACCATTTACTTTTTGAATAAAAGTGCTAGGAAGCTCACCAAGAGTGGATAAGTCGTTTTTCAGATTATTTATCTCAACAATTGAAGATGCTTTGTCAAGATCCCCTCCAAGATAGGCTTGAATTTGTGTAGTGATCTGTTGACTAATGCAATGGCTGACTTTTTGTGCAGATTGGCACCAAGAGTCAACTATCTTTTGAGGCTTTGCATGTTTTATGTCTGTCTCTCTCTTTTCTTCTAGTAAAATGGAGTTGATGTGTTTTAATTCATCAAGCTCAGTTTCCAACTTATGGAAACTGTCTAGTTTACTAGTTTTTTATGTCAAGATCAGTTTTAAGCTTAGAGATTTCAGACAATAAATCATTATGCTTCTCAACAGCAGCTTTTAAATCAACAAGCATATATTCAAACATATTTACTTTTTCATCTGAACTGTAAGCCATAAAATTTTGTACTTTGTACATCATTGTGGGATTCCAGTTCTCTAAGTTGCTGAAGGCTTCTGCTTCAGCCAGGTCTTGTTTGAAGTTGTTGGTTGATGGGACATCAGTGTTGGCCATCAGACATTTGTTGTCTTCTTCATCTGAAGATGAATCAGATGCCTCCCAATCACATGTCTCAGCCATGAGTCCCTTTTGCTTGTTGGAAGCCACTGAGTTTTCCAACTTTTTCAGCTTAGCCATGGCCATACGGTACTTAACCCTGTAGCCATCGTCCCTGTTTGTCTTGAATGGTTTAGATGACTTATCAACAGGTTTAGACACACAGTCAGCAGCTATATGGCCAGTCTTGCCACATTTGAAGCACTCAGCCTTAGATTTATCAAATGCCTTCTTTTTTACAGCATTTGAGTTCCCTTGCAGCATTCTTCTACCAAACCTTTTCTTGTTGAACTTTTTGACAAGCAATGCAATCATTTGCTAATCATCGAGTTCAGTAAGATCTTCACTGTCTTCGTCTTCGGACATCTCTTCCCTTTCATCATCAGCCTGTTGATCAGGTTGTGTGAACACATCACATACCTGACCAACAGGTTCTCTCACACTGGCCACTAAGGCAGCACCTCTCTTAGAAATTTCCAAGGCATTCCTTTTATGTTGTCTTGACTGCTCATCATTCAGTAGGGATCCATATAAGTTTACAAGATCCATACCTTTGATGGTGCCTGAATTTCTCAAGATGGTAGAAAAGTAGTTCCATTCTTCAGGTAGCATGTCACAGAACTTATTCGCTAGAGTTCGGCTGTCCTTTGTGATCCCAACAGCTTTGAGATCATTGATAAGAGCAATGAACCTGGTGTAGATTTCAGTGAGAGACTCCCTTGGTTTTGCAAAGAAGAGTTCATACTGTCTAACAAGGTTGTTAATCCTGTTATCCAGTGTGATACTGGGACCGTCATAGACAGTACACAAAGTATCACACATCTCCTTTGCAGTCTTCATTTTATCAACCTGTTTGAACACATAATCAGGAAGAGAAATGACCAGGTTATTCCTGGCTTTTGCATCAAGAGCAACCAGCCTTTTGTCTTCATCAGACCATTGAGCTTTGGCCTTCTCAAAGGTTCTGATCTCAGGGGTAGCTCTTTCAACAGCAGGATTGATAGTGGTAACAGAAGTTGGCACATAGGGTCCTTCCATTACTATCTCTAGCAGTGGTACATCCAGATTCTCTAAATAGAGCATCATTCTGCACTTCCAACCAGAGAAGTTTTGATGATTGAACTTGAGGGGTTTGGCCATTGAACCATTGTCATAGTAAGAGGAGGAACTGGCAGCACTGTTGTCCATGGGAAAGTAGGGAGAATGAGAGATCTAGAGTTAACACACACTCTATCTGCTCTAATACCAGTTGTAGGTCCCAAAAGGTTTCCCTAGTGCAATATTCTAAGCTGTAGAGGGGGGGGGTGAATACATAAATTTAAAACTCAACACTCTTTTCTCAATGTTTGTGTATATTATCAACAAGTGTTAATTACAAACAAGCCTGAACTGTGGAAAGGTTCAAGCTGAGATGATAGATACAACAGATGTTTAACTAATCTAAGACACACTCAGACCAGATACAATGACTACACTCACTTAGATGCACTAACTGATTTTACAAGACACAGATGGACAGCTTGAGTATGAACAGCTTAGATACACGTACTGTTATATTCAAGCAGACTTGCATGCATGAAAACCATACTTTAATGCACGATCTGATTTCTCACTCTTGGTTGTCTCACAATCCTTAGAAGATTCCTTTTATACTCTCACTGAGAATCTAAATGAACCTTCTTCATTGGACAATGAGAAAGTGGGATGTCTTTCCAAAAAGACAAAACAACTTTTCTGCACATTTGATAAAGCAGAATTGTCTTCATGTGGCAGAATCATTCTCTTTTTCTTTTTGTCACTGTTGCATATGGCTTTAACCAAAAGAGGAATGTCAACTTTGCATCTTTCTTCTTTTGTTAAGGCCATTTTGATATAAGAAAAGGTCTGTCACCCTTTTCACATATCCGTTTGTCTTCATGTAACAGAACAGCGTAGGCAGGCTTTGCAGTTTTTGTTTTCCACTTTGTCTTCGACTTTGTAAACAGATCTTGTAGTCAAGACAATACATGAGGTCTTGGAAACATATTCCATAAAGTGTTTAGCCTGTTCACAAAGAACACGTTCTGTTCACAAAGAACAGAACACTTATAAACTGTCCAAGCTGCTCAACAGAACAAAGCAGCATAGACAGTTTATGTCCAGCCTGTTCAGCAGACAGTACAGCTTGGACAATCTGCATTTTTTGCAACGAATGCAACAGGGTAAACAGCTTTGGCTATTATTGCAAATCACTTTTCCGATTTCAATAAGGTATAAACAGGCCTTAAATTATACCTTCAAGTGCATCAAACAGGTTTTATTAGAAATCTCCCCCTAAGATGTAGAGCAAGTTTGACTAAGGCCTTTTTGCGCCTAACAATATCAAACAT
Organism: Centrapalus pauciflorus; assembly: GCA_020465985.1. NCBI lineage: Eukaryota > Viridiplantae > Streptophyta > Magnoliopsida > Asterales > Asteraceae > Centrapalus > Centrapalus pauciflorus. The sequence continues at coordinate 93,722 of JAANYP010004339.1, forward strand.
GTATTAATATGCAATTACGAACAAATTGACTATTACAAAATATTATCTATATTGAGACTGCTATCGTCACACAGGATGCACTAACACATGATGTGTAGCACAAACACATGTTGAAAACATTATACCTAGCCTACTTTCTATCAAATATAGAAGTGAACCAGTTATGCCCTGATAATTCGTTGCATCCACAGCTTTCCCATCTGGGTCGACGTGTAGCTTAGAATTTGAGTTCGGTGTCATTAGTGTGGGCATTGGAGTACAGTTAGATATGTTATATTTTTTTTCCAATAACTCAACGATGTATTTAGTATGATTTATGAAAATTTCATTAATAAGTTGTCTAACTTGTAGCCCCATAAGATATTCATCTCTCCCATCATGCTCATTTCAAATTGTTTTGTAATTAATTGAGCAAATTTTTTATGATAAACAAGATTAGTATATCCAAATATAATATCATCAACATATATCTATATAAAAATTATAATGTAACCTTTCTTTTTAAAAAATAATATTGTATCAATTATACCTTTTGAGAAACCACAACACAAAAGATAAGAAGTTAGAGTGTCATATCAGGCACGAGACCCTTGTTTTAACCCATAAAGTTACTTATCTAAATGGTAACCATGATCCAGATTGTTGGGATCCATAAAGCCTTCAGGTTGATTGACATATAAACCTCTTTCTTTTGCAACCTATTTAGAAAGGCAACTTTCACATCCATCTGATAGATAGTGAAATTTGTGTAGACTACAAAAGCAAGGAACATCCGGTAGCCTCTATTCGTGCAACTGGTGTAAAGGTTTCATCATAGTCGATCCCTTCTTGTTGATTATATCCTTTAGCCACCAGACAAGCTTTATTTCACACAACAGCTCCACTCTCATCTTTCTTGTTCTTGAAAACTCACTTTGTTCCAATTATTGACTTGGTTTTATCTTTGGGTCTTTCCACAAGTCGGTAGACTGTCAATCTCTCAAACTGATTAAGTTCTTCTTGCATCGCAACTATCCACTCAGAATTTTTCAGTGCTGCCTTCATCATTTTTTGTTTAATCTTACTCAATAAGGAGGAATATAAAAACTCATCGGCAGTTCCTCTTCTTGTTCTAACTGGTGCAGAAGGATCACCAATAATCTGATGAATTGGATGATGTTTTGTTCATTTAGTCTCAGGAACCAAAGGTTAAAAAGCATCCTGAGTAAAATAAATATCAGTCTATGCATTAAGATCGGAAGAAGGAATTAGATTCATAACGAGAGTTGCAGAGATTGTGTCAGAAAGGTTTTCATTAGTTGTAACTAAAGGATTTTCTACTAGAGTTGGGGAGCTTTGAATTTGATCAATGTTAATAGGAGGTTCAAGAGTTTCTGTCACACCCTGTTACCCCGGTTGGCAGCAAGGCGTGACGAGTGCGGAAGCGTAACCATAATCATAATGAACGACCACTATATGGACGTTTTCAAAAATACATTGATATAACTTTAAAAGGTAGAAATGTTTTACATAACCCGTAAGTGATAAAGAGTAGTTCGCAAGGTACAGAGATTTAAATACATAATTAAATTATCCAAAATAATGCAAATAAATCTCCGACGGTTTGAAAAAGAATGTGACTCCTTAAGTGCGGAAGCTTGAAAGTGGTTACTTCTGAAGGCATACTTGCCTTAATTACCTGAAAATACATGCTAAAATACGTCAACAAAAATTGTTGGTGAGCTCATAGGTTTACGCGAAAAGACTAGTTGTATGGACATTATCAGATGAGTTGAATTTATAAAATCATAAATTCCGTGTATGTATTACATAAACCATCATGCAACCAAAGCTTAATTAGAATGAGTTTGCCCTGTGCAGTATTCCCATACGTAATACCGTGTGTTGAATATATATGCACTCGCTGTTAGCCGAACCGAGCTAACCCGAATGGGGGACATGACTCCCGACAGATCTATCCACAATATATTCGCGCTTACAAATAAATGCAATTAACGGTTCATGATATAAGGGCTGATGGAATCCAAACATGTAATACATATAAGAAATAAACAGTTTTGATGTCCATATGAAAACAGTGCATGTATTTCCACCCCAATAGATAGTGAAAATAGGGGCTATGAAGACTCACCGAACTTGTGATGGCAAAATATGCGCAAAAATGCAAGTTTGCGTAGTTTGATGGGTGATGAAACCGGAGATGTTTAACCGAGTCCTAAATGATAATAAGGACTTAATATTACTAATATATGATAATATGTATATTTATAGATTTTTATGTCTTAAATCACCCAACATTACAAGTTTATAAATAAGATTTGCTTAAAACGTCAAGTTTATATATATATAATTTTCCAGGTTTTTCGGAGGTTTTTCGGCCTACTTTGAGGCTGTTTTTGACCAAGCTCCAAAATGTTTTAGACTTTGGTTTTCTAGGACATTAAACTACTATATACAAAGGATTTTTAGAATCAAGAACGGTCATTTTTCGAGTTGTTTAGGTTGGTGAAAAATCTCGTTAAAAACGCTATGTTGGCCATTTTTGAGCTGTCAAACTTTCGGTTTCTCAAATAATTTCTGGAGGTCTTAAACTTCAAAATAAATTATGAAAAATTGCAGATCTATAGTTAAGACATAGATCTAACTTTTGAGACAAGAATCAACTCATTTCGTTGAGTTATGAATTAGTTATGATTTTTCAAAGTCGATATAAATTTTCTGCCGGAAATCCGTAGTTTATAAACTTAAAACAACTTATGATTCTTGTTGTTTATTTAAAGACAACTTGTATAAAAGTCATAATAGTTATAAAAACACATATATATCACATGTTTTCATAATATTAACACTTTTATAATGTGTTTACATATTCATAAACACATGTAAAGAAATAACTTAAAATAAAACTAGAAACTTATAAACTTGAGTTTTTATGTAACTTGTTGTTGTTGGTGATTATACATATTATGCAAGACTTATATAAACATGAATATAAGATGATATAAGCTAGAATTTACTTACTTTGATTTGTTAGTAGAGTGAAAATGAGTAGAAGACTTGGTCTTGAAAGAGTTGCACAAGAATACTTTGAAATATTTGAAGAACACCAAAGTTGGAAATTTTGCTCTTTCACTTGGCCTTGGGGCCGGATTTTGAGAGAGGGAGGAAGAGAGCTTTTTGTTGTTGTAGTGTGGAAATGAATGAAGCTCAAGTCCTCTATTTATAGCCAAAGGAAAAAGTCTTGTAATTATGAAAGAGATGGGAGGTGGAGATTGTGTGCAAGTTTGCACAAGCATGGTGAAAAAGTTGATGTAGATTATGCAAGGTTGGAGGATTAAAATAATGAGGTTGTGTACCTCCTATGGTGGCCGTCCATAGGAGGTAATTATAGTGTATTTTCTTTTTTTTTTTTTGTATAAATGTATTTAAAATGTATTCTTGTATTTTCCTTTTCTTGTAAATTCAAAAATACTTTTTGAATGCATTGTTTTAATGAATTGTTTTAGTCTTGCATAATTAAGGTTAAGTAATTGTATTAGTGTATGATTAGTGTCACTAATCATAATTTAATTACGTACTTAGTTGAATTAATCCCTCATATCGTAAATTGATCGGATTAATTGATTTCCCGATTCATCGCACCGATGAATTTGATTCTAATTGAGTTGAGTCTTCTAATAAGCCTTGTTAATCATTTGATTAAGTTCTAATGACTATGATTAGGCTATAATTGACTATTAAATGTGGATTAGGGCATCATTGCTAACCTCGTTTAGTGCCGGATGTTACAGTCTCCCCCTGTTAAGGGAATTTCGTCCTGAAATTAGCTCGTGTTCTCCATTTCTTGAGTATTTGAGAATAGGTGAGAGTATTTTTCCCGGAACTGATCCTCGCGTTCCCACGTAAACTCAGGACCTCGCTTAGAGTTCCATCTGACTTTTATTATCGGGATCCGGCTGTGCTTTAGTTTCTTGACTTCTCGGTCCATTATTTCTACAGGTTGCTCAATGAAGTTCAACTTATCGTCTAACTCCAGCTCGTCCATGGGTATAACGAGTGATTCATCAGCCAGACACTTCTTAAGATTGGACACGTGGAAGGTGTTATGAACGTTACTAAGTTCTGGGGGTAGATCGAGTCGTTAAGCTACCGGGCCAATTCTTTTGGTGATCTTGACTGGTCCGATATAACGAGGATTGAGTTTTCCTCGTTTCCCAAAACGGATTACGCCTTTCCAAGGCGAGACTTTCAACATTACCTGATCTCCCTCTTGGAATTCCAAATCCTTCCGTCGAATGTCTGCATAACTCTTCTGTCGATCCCGCGCGATCTTTAATCGGTTACGAATCTGGGCTATCTTTTCTGTAGTCTCTTGGATGATCTCAGATCCAGTGATCTGACTATCTCCTACTTCAGCCCAACAAAGAGGTGATCGACACTTTCGCCCGTAGAGTGCCTCGAATGGGGCGGTTTTAATGCTTGAGTGATAGCTGTTGTTATAGGAAAACTCGACTAATGGCAGGTGTCTGTCCCAACTTTTGCCAAAATCGACGACACATGCCCTCAACATGTCTTCCAACGTCTGAATCGTCCTTTCACTCTGACCATCCGTTTGCGGGTGATAGGTCGTGCTCATATCTAGGCGTGTACCCAGTGCTTCTTGCAATGCCTGCCAAAATCTTGATGTGAACCGGCTGTCCCTGTCTGATATAATTGATACAGGTACTCCATGTCTTGAGACGACTTCTTTAAGATAGATTCGTGTTAACTTATCCATCTTATCAGTCTCCTTAATGGGCAGGAAATGTGCGGTTTTGGTAAGCCGATCCACAATCACCCAAATAGTGTCATAACCTCCAGGCGTCTTTGGTAACTTGGTGATGAAATCCATGGTGATGTTTTCCCACTTCCACTGGGGTATTTCTGGTTGAACTAGCAAACCTGATGGTTTTTGGTGCTCAGCTTTAACCTTCAAACATGTTAAGCACTTGCTGACGTAGGTAGCAATGTCAGCCTTCATATTTGGCCACCAGTACATTCCTTTCAAGTCGTGATACATTTTATCTGCCCCTGGATGAATAGCATATCTTGTCTTATGCCCTTCATCCATGACCAGCTTTCTTACTCCTCCGAATTTTGGTAACCAAATTCTGCCCATGAAGTATCGACATCCATCCGGCTTGATTTCGAACTGCTTATCCATCCCTCTCAAGGCTTCATCCAGTATATTACCCTCCTTGACTGCTTCTTCTTGTGCCTCGTGGACTTGATAGTTTAGGTTTGACTGTATAGTCATGACCAAAGCTCGGACTCTCAAGGGTTTAACCCGTTCCTTTCGGCTCAGGGCATCAGCTACGACATTCGCCTTCCCCGGATGATAACGAATTTCGCAGTCATAGTCACTAAGTAGTTCAACCCAACGACGTTGCCTCATGTTTAACTCTTTCTGGTTCAGAATATGCTGAAGGCTCTTATGGTCTGTGAATACTGTGCATTTAGTTCCATACAGGTAGTGCCTCCATATTTTGAGAGCAAACACCACTGCTCCAAGCTCCAAGTCATGAGTCGTATAATTCACCTCGTGAATTTTGAGCTGCCGTGATGCGTAAGCAATGACTCTATCCCTTTGCATGAGCACAAAACCTAATCCATTGTGTGAGGCATCACAGTAGACCATAAAATTTTCAGTCCCTTCAGGTAAGGACAGAATTGGTGCACTACACAACCTTTGCTTTAACTGCTGAAACGCCTTTTCTTGCTCTTCACCCCAGATATACTTCACATCCTTTCTAGTCAATTCTGATAAGGAACCCGCTATCTTTGAGAAGTTTTCGATAAATCGCCTATAATAACCGGCAAGTCCTAGAAATTGGCGGATTTCCGTGGGGGTTCTAGGAGTCGCCCAGTTCTTTATGGCCTCGATTTTTGATGGATCGACTTGGATTCCCTGGCTGTTGATCACATGTCCAAGGAATTTAACTTCTCGCAACCAAAATTCACATTTCGAAAATTTGGCATATAACTGTTCCTTCTCTAACAACTCCAATATCAGCTTGAGGTGGTGTTCATGCTCCTCCTTATTTCTGGAATAGATGAGAATGTCGTCTATGAACACTATTACAAATTTGTCCAGATACGGTTTACACACTCGATTCATGAGGTCCATGAATACGGCTGGTGCGTTAGTCAAACCGAATGGCATTACCTGGAATTCGTAATGTCCATAACGAGTTCTGAATGCTGTCTTGGGTATGTCTTCTTCCCGAACCTTTACTTGATGATAACCGGATCGCAGATCAATCTTAGAGTAGAAGCTAGATCCTTGTAGTTGGTCAAACAGGTCATCAATTCTGGGGAGAGGGTAGCGGTTCTTTACCGTTAACTTGTTTAGCTCTCGGTAGTCTATGCACATTCGGAAGGATCCGTCTTTCTTTTTCACGAACAAGACCGGAGCTCCCCAAGGTGAGGAACTTGGTCGAATGAATCCTTTATCCATTAACTCTTGTAATTGATTGGATAGCTCTTGCATCTCAGAAGGGGCTAGTCTATATGGGGCTCTTGCGACCGGTGCAGCTCCCGGCACCAAATCGATTTGAAACTCTACTTGCCTAGTTGGCGGAAGTCCAGGCAAATCTTCCGGGAAGACCTTCGGGTAGTCACGAACCACTGGAATATCCTCGGGTCGCTTCTCCTCCGACTCTTTTTCTACAATTTGCACCAGTACTGCATGACAACCTTTCCTAAGGCACTTTAGTGTTCTTAGGCCGGATATGACATTCAACTGTCGGTTCTTTCTTTCTCCTTGGACTGTTAGGAACTTCTTCTTGTGGAGTGGTATCCGTACCACTTTCTTACCACACAAAATCTCGGCATGATTGTGTGACAACCAATCCATACCAACTACTACGTCAAAACTTCCGAGTTCTATAGGCATCAAGTCTATTTTAAAGGGATGATCTGCCAGTTTCAGTGTGCATTCCTTAATGATACTACTTGCCTCTATTATTTTACCGTCAGCCAGTTCTATAGTATAAGAGTTGTCTAAGGGAAAAGGAGCGGTATTCAATTGCTTACTAAACTTATCAGATATAAAGCTCCTATCAGCCCCAGTATCAAAGAGTACGTAAGCATATATGTCATTTAAAAGAAACGTACCTGATACTACGTGGGGATCTTGACGAGCGTCACCTGCTCCTAACACAAAAGCTCTCCCCTGAGCTCCTCCACCATTCCTTAGCTTCGGGCACTCACTCTTGAAGTGCCCAGTAACTCCACATTCAAAGCAGCCTTTTTGATTGCTGCCACTGGTTCCCGGGGCTCCAGATTTACAGTCTTTGGCCATATGCCCCAAACGTTTGCATTTCTCATAGTGGGTTGGACAGGGACCCTGGTTGTGATGGAAGGTGCACTTAGTGCAGAAAGGCTTGGTACCGGTATAACCTCTTCTTGGCTCAACCCCCGCTGCGTAAGCCTTAATGGTCTCGGGCTTTTTGGATTGTGAACCCGCATTCTTCCCAGTCTTGTCTTCCCACTTTCTCTTGTTCTCCCCGGCCTTGGCTTCATTTCTCCGGGCTACTTGGTCCATAAGATTATTGGCCATCCTGATGGCATCCTACAGGGTGGATGGGTTTGAGGCAGTCACATTACCTTGAATTTGAGGAGCGAGTCCACAAATGTAACGTTCAATCTTTTTGTACTCCGGGGTCACCATTTGAGGGTACAGAATGCTTAGCTCATGAAATCGGTTGGTGTACCCCGTCACATCTGTTCCCTTCATTGACAGGTTCCAGAACTCCGATTCCATTTTCTGGAGTTCGTTCCTCGGACAGTACTCGTCCGTCATCATTTGTTTCAACGCGGACCATGTGAGCTGGTAGGCTTCATCGATACTTACACACTGGACATAGGAATTCCACCATGTGAGGGTGCTATCTTGTAGAGTGTGAGTAGCAAACTTCACCTTATCTCCCTCAGCACATCCGCTGACGCGAAAGACAGATTCTAACTTCTCAAACCATCGTATCAAGCCAACGGCTCCTTCAGTTCCGTTGAAATACCGGGGTTTGCAACTTAAAAATCCTTTAATTCCACAACCTTTTGCGTGGATTTCCGTTCCTCCCGTGGTGCGGCTAGCACCACCATCTCCATTTGCTGAGCTATTCCTATTTGCCTCATACGTGGCTATAGCGGCAGCCACTCTTTGTGCGACTAGCTCTTCAATGTCAGCAGCGTTCATTGCTCGTTTCGGCGGCATTATCTTAAAATTTTAAAGAAAAAGCATAGTGTAAGAAATTGAATCTTAAAGAGGTAAATTTTCCTTAAAGCACAATACTATAATCATCAAACACAATTTCATAAATAACTTGCAATTTTCATTAATCATTCGAAATTTTCTTACATTAGGGGCGGGTTATTACCCGAAAATTTTGTCCTATACTATTACATGATATTTTCCTACCATTATAAAGATAGATAAAAGTGCACTAAGTGTGGGAGTGATCGGGGGTCTCTCCCTATTCCATCGCGTTGAGGCGCTGAGTCAGCTCCTCGATCCGAGCTTGGCTTTCGGCTAGTTGTTGCCGAAGCTCATTCAGGCCATTCTGTTGGATGGTGAGAGCATGCTGGTTAGCCCAGTAGATGTTGGAGTTTTGCCACTACTCCCGCTCTAGACGAGCGGTCATCCCACCGATATCTAGGTTAAGTGATCGGATCTGGTGGTCATGCCTAGTCGACCGTGCTATCAGAAGGGGTATGGTTTGCTCGGTAGGCTCTTGGGTGAGGGTCGGGACAGGTGCGGAGGATGGTCCTCCTATCTCGAAGTTGGGAGGATTTCCCTCCATCTGCCTCCATTCGCGGAGGGTCTCCGGTATCCAGGTCCATCGCCGGGCGTCTACCCGTCGGTGTGGTGGTGGGGGATTGGGCTGGGGAGTCGGGACAGGAATAGACTCCCTTGTTGGTGGGTTCACCCGCTTTCGGGGTGTGTACAGCATTTTGGGGCCGTTAGGGTATGGCCTGTACGGCTTATAAGACGGCTCAGCTGGATGGTATGGAACGCGGGCAGGGACCGCTGGGGGCAGTGGATCTTCCTCCATTGGCTCCTCTTCCGTCTCCCACATCGGATCTTCCGAGGGATCCTCTTCCTCTGATGTGTCTTCCTCGTGGAAAATCTCAGTGGCCGTAGGGCTAGCAGGAGTGTACTCCTCCTCTGAATCTGATATGATGATTGTTTCCGGATGGGACATGATTTCTGCTATCAAGGTCCATTCATAGTCTTTTAGTTAGTTACAAGTTACAAAATATTCTCTAAAATCAGTAAATCTTATGTGCAGTTAAAGTCTAGGGTACTAATGCAACCTAGTTCACTATAACTATGGCTCTGATACCAATCTGTCACACCCTGTTACCCCGGTTGGCAGCGAGGCGTGACGAGTGCGGAAGCGTAACCATAATCATAATGAACGACCACTATATGGACGTTTTCAAAAATACATTGATATAACTTTAAAAGGTAGAAATGTTTTACATAACCCGTAAGTGATAAAGAGTAGTTCGCAAGGTACAGAGATTTAAATACATAATTAAATTATCCAAAATAATGCAAATAAATCTCCGACAATATATTCGCGCTTACAAATAAATGCAATTAACGGTTCATGATATAAGGGCTGATGGAATCCAAACATGTAATACATATAAGAAATAAACAGTTTTGATGTCCATATGAAAACAGTGCATGTATTTCCACCCCAATAGATAGTGAAAATAGGGGCTATGAAGACTCACCGAACTTGTGATGGCAAAATATGCGCAAAAATGCAAGTTTGCGTAGTTTGATGGGTGATGAAACCGGAGATGTTTAACCGAGTCCTAAATGATAATAAGGACTTAATATTACTAATATATGATAATATGTATATTTATAGATTTTTATGTCTTAAATCACCCAACATTACAAGTTTATAAATAAGATTTGCTTAAAACGTCAAGTTTATATATATATATATAATATTCCAGCTTTTTCGGAGGTTTTTCGGCCTACTTTGAGGCTGTTTTTGACCAAGCTCCAAAATGTTTTAGACTTTGGTTTTCTAGGACATTAAACTACTATATACAAAGGAATTTTAGAATCAAGAACGGCCATTTTTCGAGTTGTTTAGGTTGGTGAAAAAGCTCGTTAAAAACGCTATGTTGGCCATTTTTGAGCTGTCAAACTTTCGGTTTCTCAAATAATTTCTGGAGGTCTTAAACTTCAAAATAAATTATGAAAAATTGCAGATCTATAGTTAAGACATAGATCTAACTTTTGAGACAAAAATCAACTCATTTCGTTGAGTTATGAATTAGTTATGATTTTTCAAAGTCGATATAAATTTTCTGCCGGAAATCCGTAGTTTATAAACTTAAAACAACTTATGATTCTTGTTGTTTATTTAAAGACAACTTGTATAAAAGTCATAATAGTTATAAAAACACATATATATCACATGTTTTCATAATATTAACACTTTTATAATGTGTTTACATATTCATAAACACATGTAAAGAAATAACTTAAAATAAAACTAGAAACTTATAAACTTGAGTTTTTATGTAACTTGTTGTTGTTGGTGATTATATATATTATGCAAGACTTATATAAACATGAATATAAGATGATATAAGCTAGAATTTACTTACTTTGATTTGTTAGTAGAGTGAAAATGAGTAGAAGACTTGGTCTTGAAAGAGTTGCACAAGAATACTTTGAAATATTTGAAGAACACCAAAGTTGGAAATTTTGCTCTTTCACTTGGCCTTGGGGCCGGATTTTGAGAGAGGGAGGAAGAGAGCTTTTTGTTGTTGTAGTGTGGAAATGAATGAAGCTCAAGTCCTCTATTTATAGCCAAAGGAAAAAGTCTTGTAATTATGAAAGAGATGGGAGGTGGAGATTGTGTGCAAGTTTGCACAAGCATGGTGAAAAAGTTGATGTAGATTGTGCAAGGTTGGAGGATTAAAATAATGAGGTTGTGTACCTCCTATGGTGGCCGGCCATAGGAGGTAATTATAGTGTATTTTCTTTTTTTTTTTGTATAAATGTATTTAAAATGTATTCTTGTATTTTCCTTTTCTTGTAAATTCAAAAATACTTTTTGAATGCATTGTTTTAATGAATTGTTTTAGTCTTGCATAATTAAGGTTAAGTAATTGTATTAGTGTATGATTAGTGTCACTAATCATAATTTAATTACGTACTTAGTTGAATTAATCCCTCATATCGTAAATTGATCGGATTAATTGATTTCCCGATTCATCGCACCGATGAATTTGATTCTAATTGAGTTGAGTCTTCTAATAAGCCTTGTTAATCATTTGATTAAGTTCTAAAGACTATTGATTAGGCTATAATTGACTATTAAATGTGGATTAGGACATCATTGCTAACCTCGTTTAGTGCCGGATGTTACAGTTTCAGTTAGAATTTATACAACATGACTTGTATAATCCACTTCTGGAGAGTTAGGAACTGTTGCTGATTAATCTGAATTTATCTTAGTAGGATCAGTTGTAATGACAATAGATTCCGCAACAACAGGCCTATCATGAATTGAATTATCATCAAGTAGTTTTAAGTCCCCAAAATATTCTTTATATATATTTTCAAATAGCATGTCTCGATTAGAATTCAAGGCAGTGCTTGAAGATGTAGTAACAACTTGTTTTGGACTAGATTTTTTTACGACAATAGGTATTTGAGGTTCGGATCCTGAACTGTTGTGTTTAGAATCCATGTCAATAAGTTTTTTCGACGTTGCCATAGTAAAACAAATTGCCTCATCTACTTTTGCATCTAACTTACGAAGATTCTCCTTATCATTCAGAACATAACATCTGCAACCAAAATAATGAAAATCTTTGGTTTGCGATTATTGAGAAGCTCGTAATGAATTTTATTAAAGAGTTTGTTAACAATTGATCTATTTTGTGTGTAGCATGTTGTTGCAACCACTTTTGCCCATAGATTTAGTGGAAGATTGGATTAAATAAGCATAGTTGTGTTGCTTCCATTAGAGTCCGATTTCGGTATTCAACAACCTCATTTTGTTGAGGTGTTCTCACGATTTCGGTGTTCAACAACCCCATTTCGTCATTTGAGCTGATAATTTGAACTGAGAGTAGCAAATTCAGCTGAACTTGTTTGATGAAGTAATTATCATTTGTAGAGCTTCGTCTTTTGATTTAAGAAAATATACGCATGTATAGCGAGAATAATGATCGACTATAACAAGGACATAATTCTTATGATCTAAACTCAGTACTTGCATAGGACCACATACATCCATATGTAGAAGCTCCAACGGACGTTTTGATCCATGCTCCACTTCGGGTTTGTGTGAAGCCCTCTTCACCTTTCATTTTGAGCTTGCACTACACATCTTATCAATACCTTTGACTAAACCATCAGTTGCCAACTTGTTTATGCTTTTGAAGTTCAGATGAGAAAGACTTCCATGCCACAACCACGATTGTTGTGCATTGGCTTTTAACAATAGACTGACTTCATTTTAAAGATTCGGACTTTGAATTATCAATAGTGTACAAGTTCGTCTCTCTCGACCCAAATAAAACTTGTTTGTCGTCTTTAGTTAGAATGCTGAATTTCTTAGCTTTAAACCTCACTTCCATGCCTCTGCCACAGAATTTACCTATACTAAAAAGATTGTGCTCTAAAGCATTGATGTAGTGCACATTCTTAATAGTTAGGTTTTTCAAATTTGAATCACTGTGGCCCATTAAATGGTTCTTTCCAAAGCGAACAGTTCTAGCAAATTCTTCCATGAAGTTAGAGAGGAACTCCTTTTTCCGGTTATTTGTTCCGAGCCCCCGGAGTCTACCTGCTACACATGATCATCCTACATTATGGAAATTTAAACATTTTTAGGTACCCATTTAAATTGGGTCTTTGTTTGTCAGATATGAACACTTTTGGGATCCACTTTTCATGTGCATTCTTGACAAAAGTATATGATCTACTAAATTTAGAAGAATTATATCTTGCAGCACAACTAGAATCATTCAGCACATTTGAAGCAGGATTGTCAGAACGTTTAACTGGCACACACATTTGTTTTGCAGACAAATTCAAATGCTTTTTAGGCACATGCAAATGTTTTACATATACAAAACTTTGTTCAACATATCTTTTCTTGTTACAATCTTTGTTATTACAATCATTTCTCTAAACAAAGACTCTCTTAACTTTCATATTCTTAACTCCAATGTATTTATCCTCTTGGGTTTCCAGACGTTTTCTTCGACCGCTTTCACCTCATCATCAACTCTTCTCCATCTCTATTTTTCTTTTTTAGAAGAGAAATCAAAGTTAGTACAATGAGGATGACAACCAAAAGGCATAGACAATCTCTTGGACAAATATTGTTCCTTTGAATAATAATTATTTTTATTCAAATTATAAGATTTCTTTCTTGAAAAATTCTTATATTTTGGATAAGAATAAGAAACATTCATAGAAATAATGTTTTTTTTTTGAAGATGATGAAACATCAATCATCTCAGGATATATTTCCATGACTTTACCGTTACCTTTATCCTGTACCAATACCGTGAGCATTGGCGTCTTTGAAAGCAGATCAATATCATGGATACCATCATCACAAATAACATCAGAGTCCATAGATGCATCAAAGTCATCCTAATCATAAATATTATTTTTTGCAATAATCAGGTGTCTTTGAAAGATTGGTGAAGGTTCTTCTTCTTCAATAATATTTCCAAAATATCAAAAAGATCTGAATAATTTTCATTCACCTTTTGTTTTTCATCTGAATCACTAGTTTCAGAAGTTTTTAGATTTTGAAAAGTTTGAGAGTCTGATTTATCAAACTGATTTCGTTCTTGTTCAGGCAAAACATTATTTTTCAAGATTGAATGTTGAGTTGTTAAATAAGTGATTTGATTCTCTAAGTCACTGTTGATGACTAAGAGTTTATCAACATCCTCATTTAGCAACTCAATATCCCTTTTCAGTATTGAATTTATCTTTCTTTCTGATTCATCTGATTTTAAGGACATGTCCAACTCTTTTTGAAGATCAAAAATCTGTTTTTCTAGAATTAGGGTTGGAATATATGTATATGTTTTCTTTGAATCAGATTGCAAACTTTCTCTTGGATATGTTTCCATTGGTATATTTGGAAATTGAACTTCTTTAATTTTAGTAAACTCAAGATTCAGTTGCATTTTATCATCTCGTTGCCTATTTAAATCTTCAAGTTCTTCCACTTCAACAGATGATTTTGTGAAACACATTGTGTATTTATTATGTTGGAGCTTGACTTATTGCTTTCTTTAAACAACTCGGATTTTCATAGCCAAGCCTCGTCTTTGAATTATAAAATTCAGTTGCTTTTCGTTGATTTACATGGATTGTTTGATCTGTGTGTGTTCTCTTTAAGAATTTGTCTTTTGAATCTTTTATTTTCTGATATAGAGCAACACGTTCTTGAAACATAACATCGTACTTGGTAAGGTTGCTCACAAGCTCATGTTCTAAAGCTTTAGATTTTTCCTTTAAATTAGAAATCGTTTAGATAGAGCTGACTAAGAGAGTTTAAGCGATTCAATTTCAGCATCCATGAGTTTTATCGTCAGTATTGCATTAAAATTACTGGATTTCTTTTCCTCAGCAGTCTTATGCTTCTCATTAAGTTCGGACATTTCAACTGAGTGTTTTTTAGTTATGAGTTTAACTTTATGATTGGCCTGTTTTAAAAAGACTTTTATAAGTCTTAATCTTCAAGTTCATGCAATTGTATTGGTGTATTAAATCAGACATTGTGAAGGTTGCAGAAGATACTTCAGATGGTGTTTCAGATATGCAAGGATGAACATCTTCATCTATATCCTTTTTCTTTGTCATTAGACAAACATCATCAATCTTGTCTTCCTCCTCAGTCTCTTCATCTTTGTTCGCAACTTTCATCGTAGCTTCCTTTTCTTCAGCTACTTCCACCATTAAACATAAATTTCCCATATCAACTTCGTCCACCTCTTATTGATCCTTAGAATCTGTCAAAACTAACCAGTGACCATACTCCGTCAGAAACTCTTTTCTATACTCTTTTCTTCTTTGCCAAAAGTAGTTTATTCTTGTAGTACTTAATATTTTTCACAATCTTTTCACACTCCTTGGAAAAGTGTCCGGGTTTGCCACACTTAAAACACGTCTTTTTCTCCTCACCACTCTTCTTATCCCCTTCCTTGTTACTAGTTTCACCTTTTTCAAACCGAGAAGGAAGATATTCATCTTTTTGTGATCCAGCAGAGGGGTATCTCAACTTGTTGTTGGTGGCTGGCTTGTAGAATTTCTTTCGTTCGTCATACGCTTAAGACAAGAAGACTATACCCTTTCTAAAATTTTCTTCATCAGAATCAGGCCCATCACTGGAGATAGATTCATTCAGCAGTTGAAATCTCTTGTTCAGTTTTAGTATTTTTCTTGTTAGCAATTAGAGCTAACAGATCAACCACTAGCTTTTCTGATATCTAAACAAGAGCTTGAGCTTGAGTTTTGACTTGTAGAGCTTTAGACACTTCTTCCTGATTAAGATTAAGGCTCTAAAATACCATGTGAAAGTCCAGTTCTTCCAAATTCTTGTTTTGGGTTATGTTTGATACATTCGATTTCCTTTCGTGTCCCAAATTCATGAGGAATTTCACATTTATCTCCAACTTTCCATTCTTAAGATTGAACTTGTTAATTCATTCAGAATATTCCATAGCCTCAGATATGTGTCTGGAAGGAGCTCATTCTCTTTAGCCTAAAATCCCTCATAGCTTTGAAGGAGTCCAGTGACTTTCATTCTAGTACCCAGCTTAGTAAAGTACATCTACTTTGTAATGTTCTCCCACATCATTTTAGCACTTTTACTGCTAGCAATGCTAGTGTAAATCTCAATGGTGAGAGCTTGCATTAAAAAGGAATGAGTTGCTTCGTCAGTTTCATATCCCAATTTCTCATATGGCTTTCAGTTGTGTTGCATCAGGAATTGGTGGGTTCAAAGTTGGAACACCCTCAACTGTGTCATACACCTCAAATGGTCGTTCTTTAATTAAGAGCAATATGTATTTCCGGTTGGGTTGTCTGTAAATAAACATTTGGAAACGATCCTTCCACTATAAGTATTCTCCTCTAAACAAAATAGGTGTTTTCGCATCAAATCTGATTGCCATGGCCTCGTGCGACATGATTGCAATTTTTAAGATAAACTGTGAATTTCAAGATCTGTTTAACAAGAATATCACTAAAATAGTCAATAATAGTCGAAAATAGTAAAAAATTAAGTCCTTGGTGAATTTTCAAAAAGGTTGACTTCGAGTTTAAAGGACTCGAGTTCGAGTAAAATAGACTCGAGTTCGAGTCTGAGTAATTCGAGTTTGTGTACGTCTAAATCGAAGTTCTAGTTCAAAAATGGATTTACTTGTGTTCAAGTTATGTCTTTTGGCCTAACTAGAGTTTGAGTGCAATTGGCTCGAGTTCGAGTACACTAGACTCGCTTTCGAGTGTACTTGGCTTGAGTTTGAGTCGAGTTGATTCGAGTTTGACTTGGTCTAAGAATTATATCTTAAAAGTGTTGTAATTTTAAGACTCGAGTTTGATGAACAATAGATTTGAGTTCGAGTGCTAAATGATCAGAGGTCAGGAAATGAAGGACTCGAGTTCGCATTTGATCAACTCGAGTTCGAGTTTACTTGACTAAACTTCGTGTTCCTTTCAAAATTACTAACTCCACATGCTGAAATTAAGCTTCGTGTTTGTCATTCAAGATTTCGAGTAAGTCTTAGTCGAGTTCGAGTCTTAAAAACTCGAAATAAACACTTATTGAATTTTCCAACTAGAACTAGGGTTTTCACGAGTTGAAGAACACAATGATTACGAACAGTAACCGTTTTTTCAGGAAAGTCAAATTTCTACCAAAAATCACTCAATTCCTAACCAAATTCAACAAACTGTATTCAATTTACTTGTAAACTGATTTCTAATCAATTCAAAACATTTTTCAATGCAATTAACAAAAAAATAATAGAATATCACAATTTTCAGAAAAATGGTTCGGAACCAAAAGGTTCAGAAAAATCCAAATTACTCTATGATGATTTTGAATTGGAATTTGAAACATTGCAAACCTGTTTAACGGTTAAAAACGCACACTCAACAATTAATTTCACACTAAAATATCCACTAGAAAAAAGTTTTGGATCTTGATTCCCGTATGTTCAAGAACTCGAAAGTTCTCAAAAAGTTCCTCAATTTCGCAAATCAAATCTTGTTTTTAGTCTATGATACCAATTGTTAGTTCATGGAATTGATACAAGTAAACAATACAATCAATAATTAACAATTATGATCGTATAATCACAAAGAGAATATAATATCAAAAGTCAAAGTC
Source organism: Centrapalus pauciflorus (assembly GCA_020465985.1). Taxonomy (NCBI): domain Eukaryota; kingdom Viridiplantae; phylum Streptophyta; class Magnoliopsida; order Asterales; family Asteraceae; genus Centrapalus; species Centrapalus pauciflorus. Next base: position 111,169 of record JAANYP010004339.1, read on the forward strand.
TATTTCCCATTACCTGAACAACTATTTACAATTACATGAGGAAACCATATTTACCATTTACAGCCATGTGTCATTATCTATTAACTAGTTTTAAGGGTAGTTTAGTAATAATTATTTTAATTTATAAATTATTATTTCTAAAAACGAAGTACATAAATGTGTTGGGTTAATATAGGAAATTAGAAAATCATCCCCTAAATCATGTTGACCTCATCTCTTTCTCTCCCACCCTCTCAAAACCGTAGTCGTACACTCGTACACGACCAAGTTATATGCTATTACCCGATTAACTTTTGAAGAAATAATGTATCAATTGTTTAACTATTTGAATATCCAAAAATATTGTTGTATCAATCATATATTTTATTGAATCGTCGTCGCAAAATATTGTATCACTATATTTGGGCATTGATTGTTATCAATGTATTTTATCTATTGCATCAATGGTATAAAAATTTATATTAATGTTATAAGTAATGCCTTACTAATTTATTTAATGTATTGGATCAATGTCTTCAAATATTGTACCGTAACGTTGATTTTATATATACGGAATCAATGTTTTATAAATATTGGGTCAATATTTATAAGATATGTAATCATATTTAAAACTGAATTAACTATTTGCACCTAAAATACAATATTGGTGTTATAAAGTTTAGTATCAAATGAAAATGTTGAACCAATGAAGTCGAATCAATAATTAAAATAGAATCAGTGGTTCAAAAATGAATTAATATTAAAAGAAATGAGTCATCAATAAATTTAGTAAAAAGAATGGTTTCTATAAATATTATTTTAATTTATTAAATTGAACTGTTTCTAAATTTTAGAGGGAGAAATAATTTTTAAGGTGACTGATTTGCCCTTGACCTTGATATGGAAGCGATGACACATGGCGTGCTCTTATACCTTCTCACATTTTCTCACCATAAGTTTCTTCTCACGATAACCATATTCATATACGTGTGTGTGTGTGTGTGTGTGCGTGTTTGTATATCACTATTTGCCTCAAACAATTCAATTAAGAATTAAACAATAAGAACACAATATCAACACTGACCGAATGATTTTGTTAAGAATGAGAGAATATTACAATGAAATGTTGGTTTCCTTCTAGACTTTCTTGCACAGAAATCAAAGCCAAACTCTCATATCCGTACTGATTTCGTACTAATTCGTACCAACAATAACTACAACCGCTAACTATTTATACAATTACAAGTATTAGATATTTACAATATGCCCCATGAACTGTTACATTCATAAACAAAATAGAAAACCCAACAATGTGTATATGTATGTATTTGTCTCTATATATATATATATATATATATATATATATATATATATATATATATATATATATATATATATATATATATATATATATATCACTGTGGTGTATGTACTTACTATGTATGTGTGTATATGTGTGTGTGTATATATATATATATATATATATATATATATATATATATATATATATATATATATATATATATATATATATATATATATATATATAGAATCAGGTACATCAGCGTACCTTTGAGATTCCAACGTATTTTAATGTGAATGATCATTCACATTCATTTTTTTAATAAACATGTATAAGAAAGCATTATAAGACTTTTTTTTTTTCAAAAGGAGCAACATCATAAATATTGTGAATGGTAAAAAAGATCATGTGAATGGTCATTCACACCATTCACATTCCCATGAATGACCATTTACATAAATATGCATTGAGCATTCACATAATTTTTAAGGACACAGAAAGTGTGACTCTATATGAAATTTATATATCATGTGTATAACATTAAATTGAACATGGTTATGTGAAAAAAAATTAAAAAAGTTTTTTAAAAATTGGTATCTTCGGGTGCACTTAATTTCGAGAGATACTTATTTGAATCTGACTCTATATATATATATATATATATATATATATATATATATATATATATATATATATATATATATATATATATATATATGTGTGTGTGTGTGTGTGTGTGTGTGTGTGTGTGTGTGTGTGTGTGTAGAGAATCATTGTAGGATGCAATATATATACAATACAAAGAAATCAATTTCATCCTATTGATTAGAAAATTCAGAGGCTGTAAAAGTAATAGAAATCTATCTATTACAATAATTGAGAACAACAACTCTCCACGTGTCATCCTCCTATCCCATCTCCTTTTCTTTTTCCCGCCCAATATTCCTAACATAATCTGCTCACTACGTTTCTTTCACAAGCAGGCGGTTTCCCTTCCCCTTCCTTTACAATTCATCTCCTGCAAAGTGCAAACCTAGCCCAACGTATCTCTTCCCTTTCCTTTACGTTTCTTCAACTGCAAACCCTAGCAAACGGTTTCTTCGCCTCCTATTCTCGTCATTACGGTTTCCTCTTCACCTTCCTTTATGCAAAGTCGCAAACCCTAGAAGACGGTTTCTTCTTCATGGAATTTTATTCTCGTCGCCTACAACCTACCTCAACCTGTTCAATTGTTCTTCTTTGGTAAGTCTATTCATCCTTCGATTATTTTGTTTTCATCGATTTTATTTTGAATCTGAGGCATTTGTATTCCAGTGTTTGCTTTATTCAATTGTTCTTTATAGTGATTCTCTTTGAGGCATTTACTTTTGTTTATGGCCGCCTGATGGACTTCTCCTTCTCCTGTTCTTCTCGTCGCCGGCAAGTTTTCTATGTTGTTCTTCTAATCACTTTTTATAACTCTACTATCTATACCTTTGATTTTTTGATTTGTGGTTGATGTCATCTTACATTTGTTGTTAATTCAAATTCACACCTTAATATTTTTGGAGACTCTGCGTTGCTTGTGGTGTTTTATAGTTATTTACCTTTTGACCATGGGCATGAACAATCAGGGGTCAATGTTTCTCCCATGAAGGTGAAATTTTTGTCGCTAATTCTTGCATATTTTTTCATGGCTATGCTAAATTTTGATGAATATCATATGATTTTTGTTTAAATTTACTAGAAATTTGATATTTGAATCTATATTGATTATTTCCTATGAATCAGAGTACACTCTTGCTAATTCAAATTCACACCTTGATAGTTTTTGCTTCTGTATTTGAACAATCATCGATTGATACAATGCCAAGCTCGAGCTTGACTCAATATCCCTTTCTTGAAACTCAACATTGTATCGGCTCAATTGAGCTTTCTAAATCATGCTTAAGCTGGATGAAGTAATGTATAATGTCAAGCTCAAATCAACTTAACTTGATGCATTACATTTTTTTAGTGATTTTGGTTTTGTATAGTAAGGTAATAAATTACACAAATATACACGCAGACAAAACGTAAAAATGTAATTCAAGTAAGCTTGATAAGGTCATGTGTTTCACGGTCCAATATTTTAATGCTTGATCTTGGCTTGACTTATAATCAAATCAATTTCAGCAATTTTCAATTCAGTCTTGAGTAGCTCATGAGTACAAACTCATGAGGACTACACCCCGTCCATCTCCTACTGCACTAATTCCAAGAACAAAACCAATGTTTTTATGGCTTACATTACGTTGATGTATTGTTCTTACGTTAACTGGATCCCTCTTTCAATAGGAGTGGAACACTCAATATGAAGGATACTGCCATCAGCACACATGCAACAGAGGTTTCTTTTCTATCTTCAATATTACAGATTGCCCTAAGACGCTTGCATAACTATTTTTGTTTTTTTTTTTTTGGAAATGTTATTACAATAATTGATGCTGAATGATAAGAGAATTTTTATTCAACTCACTATAGGTAATTGGAAAGCTGGCAGCATTGAAGGGTTTAGATGCACGTTTGAAGGAAATACGTGGATATCTCGACCTTGTTATAGGGGGAAAGCTTCCATTAAATCACGAAATACTATACCATCTACAAATATATTCTTCTGTTGTTCTATATTGCTTATAAATATTGATTCTCATATATATTTGATTTAATCGTGTTCATCTTTTACTACTTTTCAAAGCTACAAGTGTTTGATTTTCTTTCATATTAAATTGCAGGATGTGTTTAACCTTCTTCCTAATCTAAATGTTGCTGATTTGATATAGGCATTTGTAGGTAATATATACATAACTGAGGGTAAAATATTAATAAGTATTTGTATTTTTGCATCCTTTTTTGGTGTCTTATCATAGTTAATGCTTCCTGTTAGAATATCTTTTAGTTGATGGAATGTAATTTAAATGGTTTATTGTGTAAATAGTTGATAGTTGTGTAGTTGTGTATAAATAGGAAGTTTGACCTTCTAAAATAGAGTGATCTGACAATTACTTTTGCACACCTAGATTTCAGGAAGATACGGTTACTGACATTTGTGTGAAGATCATCTCATTTTGTAATCGACATTTTGGCAATACAAACATTCGGTTTTTTGATTTCCATTATTGTTCTTGTTATTGAATGTTTATCTGATTGATATAGAAACTGTAAATTCACAATTGGTATCAGTGACTTTAGGGGTGAATTTTGATTCTGAAATTGAGTTTTTACGAACTGTTCTTCATTTTTTTTGAAAAACCCTAAAATCACCAAGGGTTTTCAATCAGTTGATCTCAAACTGTGAAAATTGGATCGAAGGTATAGGATCTGTAGTCGAAACAATTGACTATAAACTTGTGTTGATTCATCAAACACAGAAAAAGATCTAAAGATTTTTTAAAATTTTTGAAAAACTCAAAGTCGTTCACTGTTCTATTGTAAAAGTCAAGACTAGATCTATTTTTGGACAAAAGTGTTTTACAAAAAGTATTTGCAATCAAAATCCTAACCTTCGAGTTCAATTTGAGTGAAAATCGCTAAATTTTCGAATTAATTTGAAATTCAGACTTGAAAAATCTGAAAAATTAAGAAACTCGAAATACACATCGCTTATGTGAAATTCGAGTTGATAATTGTGTCAATCGAGTTGACAACAAGAGTCAATCGAGTTGACAACAAGTGTCAATCGAGTTGACAACAAGAGTCAATCGAGTTGACTTGATTAACTAATCGAGTTGAATCTTAGTCAATTCGAGTTTACTCTCAATTACATTCGAGTTTACTCTCAATTAAATTCAAGTTTAACACAAGTAAATTCGAATTTCATTAGAGTTTATTAAGAATTCGAATTTAATTCGAGTTTCACATTAGATAAATTCGAGTTTTACAAAAGAGTAAATCGAGTTTCACCTAAGAGTAAATCGAGTTTCACATAAGAGTAATTCGAGTTTCATTCTAATACTCAAGTTTTTCAAACAAATTCGAGTTTAACAAAGGCCAATTCGAGATTAATACAAAACTCATTCGAGTTTTAGATAGCCTTATTCGAGTTTCAACAAACATCATTCGAGTTTTACAGAAGAGTACATCGAGTTTCACTCAATTTAATTCGAGTTTCAAACAAGCATTATTCGAGTTTTGCAACACATTATAAAAAACATCATTCAAAGTCAATTCAGTGTTTGACTCAAGGTGATTATTGCTACTAACAAGTTACTTTGTTATAGATTCGAGTTGATCATTTGATACTAATCTTTGTTTCAAAGGTTGATCAACTTTCAACAGTTGATCAACAATTTCGATTTCAATCAAAGTTTATCAGATCTTGGACAGTTTCCAAAACATCAATCAGAGTGTCAAAAGACGCTCTAGCAATGGGATCAGAAACCAAACCCCCAATTCTCTACAGGGGAGAATACGTCCAATGGAGGGAACGGTTTCTAGAATTCATAAGCTTTCACGATCTATCAGAAGAGATGCTGAAATCCTTAACAGAAGGAGCAATAACGTTCATGGAAACAATCCCTACATTACCCACCGGTAATCTCCCAATTCCACCAAGGACAGTTGAGGTTACCAACCTGACTGAGGCTCAAAAGAAAAGAAAACTACGGGATAAAACTGTCAGGAAATTACTTCTGATCTCCATCTCCAATGATATTTACACATGGCTAACAAACACAAAAACTGCTAAATCAATATGGGATGAAGTGTGTAAACTGATGAGGGAATCTGACAAAGCTGCAACAAACAGAGCTAGAAACAGCCTGATGACGTATGAAAATTTCAGAGCTCATGAAGAGAACTACTAGAAAACACTTACCTAAGGTTTGTGGGTTTGGTAAGTGAAATGAAATGAAATGGAGTGACAAAGTCCAATCTGGACATAAATGTCAAGTTCCTAAACGTTCTGAACCGTGAATGGGAGAAATATGTCATGATCATCCAGCAGACAAAGGAAATAGAAGAAATGGATTTTCATATGATATTTGAGAACCTCAATAACTACCAGGAGGTTGTGTTGAGGAAATTATCAGGAAAGAAGAAAGCCGAGAAAGAAACTGCTGACTCATTGGCTCTACTGGCAGAAAAGAAGTACAAATACAAGTTGAAAAAGGAGAAAAGAGCAATAGTCAGCAGTACCTCTTCAGAATCAGAATCCTCCGATTCATCTGCAGATTCTGAGATTGAAGAAATGAAAAAGCAGATGGCACTGCTAACCAAAGCATTTCAAAAGAAGTTCTACAGAAAGCCAACAAACAATAAGATGCGCAATAAGACTGGCTCGATGAAAATTGAGAAGAAGGACAAATATGAAAAGTCTGTAGAAAGCAGTGGAAGAAAGCCTGACAAATATGAAAAATCAGACAAGTCAGCAAAGAAAGATTCAGAGCAAAAATGTTATAACTGTGGAAAACCAGGTCATTATGCTCGTGAATGCAGACTTCCAGTAGTCAAAAACTCAGACTACTATACAAGAAAGGCTCTCTTAGCCAAAGAAAAAGATGTTGGAAAAGCTCTTATGGCGGAGGATGACCACTGGCAGCAGTTATCTGAAAATGAAGATATTCTAGATGAGGATGCTCATATTTGTCTGAAATCAGAAATTCTCAATGAGTTAGAATTAAGTGAATCTGCCATGATAGCTGAGGATGAAGTATGGGTTGGTTTAACAGATGAAGAAGATGAAGATCGACAAGAATCTGAGGAGGAAGAGACAGAAAAGTTGCGTTGATGGCAACTGGAAAAACTGATGTTGAGGACAATGAAGATTCAGAGTCAGACAGATCAGATGGTTCAGACAAGCCTGAGGTACAATCCAACTCTGACTCTTATATTGATGAATCTTGTGTGCTAGAAGAGAAACTAACTCATATGGCCTTTATGCTTAAAAAGTTTGAAAAATCATTAAAGGCTGAAAAGAAAAATGCTCACTCTTTGGAAAACAAACTTTGTAATGAACATAACTTAGTTTTAGATTTTTCCAAAGATAAAGCATTAGCCTTATGAGCAGTTTCAGATTTACAAGATAAGGAAAGAGAACTGCAAAGCAAAATGCTAGATCTTAATCAAAATATATCTGACGTACAAGAAAGACTGAGAATAGCAGAATTAGAAGCTTCAAATTTTTCTGTAAAGTATCATGCTATTTTTGAAGAACGAACTAAACTTTATGAGAAAATAAAGAAGATGGAAGATGAATTTATCAAAAGAGGACAAACAGATCAAACCATTTATTTAAATCAACCAAAAGACACAGAATTTTATAATTCTAAATCTGGTATTGGTTGGGAAAATCCAAAGTATCTGACAAAGGCAATATCTAGTTCACCAACTTTATATGATGTCAGATACATGAACTTAGGATTAAAAATGATGTTTATGAAAGCATCTGATGAAGTAGAATCTAATGAAGAAACAAAAAGATTACGATCAGACAAAATGCAAAATTCTGTTGATTATAACAGAATAAATGAAGCAAGCAATAATACTGATATTAAAGAAGAGTACATTCAAACATATTCTGAAAAGGATTTGTCTGAATCACTTATTCAATCTCAAAAGTTATACCTGCCATCTTCAATTCTAGAAAAGATACATTCTGATCTAGAATTGAAAATTAAAAATTTTGAGATAGAAAATAGATATCTTAAGGATGAACTAAAAACTATGGAACAAAATTTACAACATCAGTCTAAGAACAAAAAGTTGTCTGATCCACCATCTTCAACTTCTCTAGATTCTATCAATTCAGAAAAGGAATTTGATCTGTTTATGCACTCTGACATTAATTCCTTAGAGGAAATGTTTGTTAAAATTGATGAATTTGTCAAACCTCTGCATAACAAACAATCAGATGGTCAAAAAGAACCTGCTAAAATTCTGCAAAGAATTTCTTCAGATTCAATAAAATCATCTGAAAATTTACCAACTTTACAACAAATGAAGGAGAAAACAAAATTTATTTTTAACACTCCTGATTTTGAAAACGGTGAATCATCTTCAAAAGATAACTCCATTGCACTTAAAGTCCAATCTTCAAAAGGTAAGAAAAATTTTCAGAAGAAACAAGTGTCTAAGTCTACTAATTCTCATGTTTCTTTTATGTCAGATATCATTGTGAATGGGTCAAGAAAACAAGTTTGCAGAAAGAAGAAGAGAGAACAGAAAAACAAGAATATAAAACAAGAGTGGCGCGTGAAGAACAATATTGTTATAGATAGAAATAGCAACATTGAAAACTCTGTCTGTAATAATAAATTTGATAATAATTCTTGTATCAAATTCTCTAGAACAGACTTAATTGCTTTGAATGATAGTGCTTGTAAACCTTTAATTGTAAAATCCGATAAGCTCGTCTGCAAACCAAAGAAAAAGGACCCATGTTCAAAACAGAAAAAGGTTCCACAGAAAATTATTTCAAAAACAGTAACACCACGAATTGTACAAAAGTGGAAACCTAAACGAACAGTTCAAATGTGGGTACCTAATTCAACATCAAATGTTAAGCAAAAAGCCATATCTGTTGAGAAAACAAATAATATTTTGCATGATTTACCCAAAACAAAAGTACCCAACTACAAGTGGGTACCTCATGTGCTATTTCTTCTTATAGGTAAACCATGTTTGGTATCTTGACTCCGGATGTTCCAAGCATATGACCGGACAAAGAGACATACTCACGAACTTTGTAGAAAAGTTCTGTGGGACGGTCAGATTTGGAAATGATCAGTTTTGTCCGATCAGAGGATACGGGAGTCTCACATATGACAAAATTACCATTCAAAAGATTTTCCACGTTGATGGTCTTGGACATAATTTGTTTAGCATTGGACAGTTGTGTGATAAAGGATTGGAAGTCAATTTCAAAGCCAATCGGTGCAGCATCAGATCAGGAGAAGGTAATGAAATACTGGCAGGAAACAGGAAAACCAATTTGTACTCCATTGACTTAGCCTCTATTGATCTGAAGAAGGATGCCTGCTTACTGTCAAAAGCTACATCCAAAACAGCATGGCTATGGCATCGTCGCCTTTCACATCTGAACTTCAATGAATTAACCAACCTAGAGAAAGGAGGGTTAGTTAAAGGGCTGCCAACTCTCAAATTCCAAAAAGAGCAGTTGTGTGCCGCATGTGAAAAAGGAAAGATGTCAAGAGCTTCACACAAATCCAAAACCGAACACTCATCCACGAAAACACTGGAATTACTACATATGGATTTGTGTGGACCAATGAGCGTACAAAGCATTAATAAGAAACGATACGTATTGGTCATAGTTGATGACTATTCACGATACACATGCGTTTTCTTCCTCAGATCCAAATCAGATGCAACTGAAATTATCATAGACTTCATCCGGAAAATACAAGTGAAGTTGTAACTCACAATTCAATCAATCCGCTCAGATAACGGAACAGAATTCAAGAACAAATCGCTTGAATCATTTTTGAATTCTGTAGGAATCACACATTAGTTTTCAGCTGCTAGAACTCCACAACAAAACGGTGTCGTTGAAAGAAGAAATCGGACACTAGTGGAATCAGCTAGGACGATGCTGGCATATGCAAATTTACCGTTATTCCTATGGGCAGAAGCAGTTGCAACAACTTGTTTCACACAGAATCGTTCAATCATAAACAAACGATTCGGAAAGACTCCTTATGAATTAATAAATCAACGAATACCTAATATTAAATTTTTCCATGTCTTTGGTTGAAGATTCTTTATTCTAAACGACAAAAACAATCTTGGAAAGTTTAATCAAAAGGCAGATGAAGGTATATTCATCGGATATTCAAAGGAGTCGGTCGCTTTCCGCGTGTACAACAAGAGAACCAAGACAGTCAATGAGAGCGTCAACGTCAAATTTGATGAAGGAGTGGTAATGGCTTCTGAACACACCAGTTCAGGACCCGAACCTAACACGCAGACTTCAATGGAGTCATTTGAACAGAATGCTGAAAATTCTAAATTACATAAGTTGTTTGAGAATTTTTATGAAGACTACTTTGAGAAGCCCAAAACTAATGTTCTAAATTTGGTGCCTGACAGGATTACTGAAGATCCCGTCGTAGTCTCTGATCTTTCTCATCAACAAGTTTCAGAAGAAACTGGAGAAGCCTCAACAACAAATGTGCAATTGCAAACTAAAAGTGCACAACCCATTGAACCTCCAAATTCTTCTGAAACCCCCTTAACTTCTGAACATTCAGAAGCTCCTAACTCAGATATCCCACCTACTACATCTGAAGTAACCCCCCGACCAACATATCTAGATCGTAATCCCAATCAAGAAAACATAGAACCGTTTCCACATACTTTTAAGTGGACGAGAAATCACCCAATAGAAAACATTATTGGTGATCCATCTACTTCAGTCCAAACCAGAAGAGCCACCATAAACGAGTGTCTATTTTCCAATTTTCTAAGTAAAATAGAGCCCAAGAATGTGAAAGAAGCACTTCTGGACACTGATTGGATTGTGGCGATGCAAGAAGAACTGAATCAGTTCGAACGATTAAAGGTCTGGAGACTTGTTGAGGGCCCTAAAGACAAATCCATCATAGGCACGAAGTGGATTTTTAAAAACAAGAAGGACGAACATGGAGTAATCATTCGAAATAAAGCTCGCCTCGTTGCCAAAGGATACGGCCAACAAGAAGGGATTGACTACGATGAAACGTTTGCACCAGTTGCACGAATCGAAGCGATTAGAATGTTTTTAGCTTTTGCAGCTCACAAAAACTTTACAGTTTATCAAATGGATGTTAAAACTGCATTTTTAAACGAGGAACTAACCGATGAAGTATATACATATCAGCCTGAAGGTTTTACTGATCCTTCGAAACCTGATCATGTATATATTTAGATAAGTCACTGTATGGCCTTAAACAAGCACCGCGTGCTTGGTATGATGCACTTTCAACATATCTGTTGAAATGTGGATTCAACAAAGGTGCAGTTGACACAACCATGTTTATAAAACGTCAGGAGCCGGATATCATAGTTATACAAATATATGTAGATGACATAATATTTGGGTCTACAAATCCGGAATTTTGTAAGAAATTAGCATTTTTGATGTCCCAAAAATTCGAAATGAGCATGATGGGAGAAATAATTTTTTTCTTAGGATTACAAGTTAAACAACTGGCTGATGGTATTTTTATCAATCAGTCAAATTATATACAAGACATGTTAAAGAAATTTAACATGGTTAACAGTACTCCTATGAAAACTCCCATGGCTCTGGATTCAAAGTCAAAACTCGATGAGGACATTTCGGGGAAACCTGTAGATGTGACTCACTATCGAGGTATAATTAGTCATTGATGTATTTAACAGCAAGTAGACCGGATATTATATTTGCTACATGTGTGTGTGCAAGATATCAGGCGAATCCTAAAGAATCACATTTAACAGCTGGGAAAAGAATTTTAAGATATCTCAAGGGAACTCCAAACCTTGGTTTGTGGTATCCCAGAGAATCTTCATTTAATCTAACTGCTTTTTCTTACGCTGATCACGCAGGTGATAAGATGGACAGAAAAAGTACATCTGGAGCAGTACAGTACTTAGGTGACAAACCCGTATGCTGGTCAACAACATTTTGTATCACTGTCTACAGCTGAAGCAGAATACGTTGCTGCATCTTCTTGCTGTTCTCAGGTGTTGTGGATGAAAAGCCAACTGCGCGATTACGGGTTTACACCAAAGAAAATACCCATCTACTGTGATTCTCAGAGCGCAATAGCTATTGCATCAAATCCGGTACAACATTAAAAAACAAAACACATTTACATTCGTTATCATTTTATAAAGGATCATGTAGAAAATAGAAATATAGAATTATATTTTGTGCCTACTGAATATTAACTAGCTGATTTGTTTACCAAAGCGTTAGATGAAAAAAGGTTTAATTTTTTGGTATACAAATTAGGTATGTTGAATCATTAAGATTTAATAATTTAGTAGTTTCAAATTATAATTTTAAATTTACAATTTTTAATTGATTCTAATCTAAAGTTAAATTCTTGAGTATAATAGTACAATATTCTTTGGAATTTAACAAGATCTGGATTGTCATGTGCAGGGGGAGCAGAAAATGATTTTAATAGATTTTGAAAAACTCTGATAAAATTTAACGGATATTTTGTAGGGGGAGCTGAGTAAAGAAATATGATAAACATTTGAGGGGGAGCAACATTCAGAAATTAAAGGGGGAACGTTTTATTTTTTTGTGTTAATTTTTGTTTATGTGTATTTTCAATTTTTTTGTTGTTTTGTTTTTTTTTTGTTGCTTGTGTTTAAATCTGGTTTTAATTTTTTTATTTTTTTTATCAGAAATTTTTTTTGTTTTTGTTGTTGTTTTATTTTGTTAAAATTTATTTTTGAAAAGATGTTGGGTTTTTGTAGATAAATGGGTTTATATTTGATGTTGAAATTGGGCCGAATTGAGTTTTATACAAAGATGGGCCGGGTAATAATAATACCTATAAATTTGAAATTCAAATTTCAAATTATTTTTTTTTCGAAACCCGGTTCATCCTTTCATCTTCTTCACCTAGTTTCATCATCATTAAGCAACCTCAAAAACCCACATTAAATCGAATACATCATGGTGTTCATATTTTTTTTGTAAGTAAATGTTTTTGTTTTTTACTTATCGTATTTGTACAAAGTTTATTTCAGATTTGGGATATATTTGTAACTGTGTTCATGGTGTTTTTTTTTTTTTTTTTTTTTTTGTATTTGAATGTTCATGGTGTTCATATTTTTTTTCATAAAACTGAAATTAAATGTGTGGTAAGTTTCGATTTATGTATGTGAACATGAATCTGAAATTTCATGGTTTAAATCAATCCACACAAACAGAAATTCTAATTTCAGTTTCAAACATCTTCGAGTTATTCATATTACTGAAATTTGGATTGTTAACAACTTTAATGTTGTTTTTACTCAAAGTTCAGTAAATCAAATGTGTTTGAAATTGATTTTCGAGAGGGACACAAGTTTTTAATCATTGAAAAGGTCCCTGAAATCAATTTTTGGAAAATAAGTGTGAAAATACTTGAAAAATAATTTTCAGAACAATTTCTCGATCAAAGGGATATTCGAGAAAACCTTAGTTTTGTTCGAGTTGATTCGAATGCTAATCGAGAAAGTCTCTGTGTCACTCGAGTTGACTGATTGTTTAATCGAGAAAATTTTGTTTGTTAATCGAGTTGACAAATTTCTTGGACTTAGAAAATTTCAGATCATAAGTCTCGATTAGTACATTGCCCGAGAGGTTTATGTTTCATTCGAGTTGGTCATATGTTGTATTCGAGTTGGTCATATGTTGTATTCGAGGAAATTCCTTATTCATTCGAGTTGACCTTATATTGTATTCGGGGAAGTTACTTCTTCATTCGAGTTTTAGTCATTGATCATTTGAGAACATTTTAGACTTAATCGAGAATCTTCATGTTCTCTTCGAGTTCCATTCATATGTAATTCGAGTTGTTTCAAGACTTATTCGAGAATTCTCATGTTCTATTCGAGATACACTATATTTCATACGAGTTTTTTTTTTCATGTGTCATCCGAGATTTATATAGAATTATTCGAGATGGTTACAGTTTTATTCGAGTCTGAATAAAATTTTTACTAAGTGTTGAATTTCTTAGCGTTTTAAGAAAAATATGACATTTTTTCAAGAAATTGTAATAAAATTGTGTTTTTCTAACATTGGTCTCTGAACGATTGACTCTTGAATCCTGTCAATAATAGTTTATTATTGTCTGGAATCTCGACGCCTTAAACAGAAAATCACAAATTTTTATAATTTCTTATGAAATGTTATAATTTTTTTTCTACCTTGAATGATTTCATTTGTTTACCTGTCTTATCTAACATGATTCTTACTTGTTTACAGGTTTCAAATGGCATCTTCAGATCATTCCCAAAATTCCAATTCATCCTCTAATCATACACTTGTATCAACACCCGTTCGTTCAACCTCCGTTACTCGACCCTTACCTTCAACCATCATCCCGGATAACCAACTTGTCAAACCCAAACATTGGCTACCCTTCAAAGATAACAATCATCGTTTGGATACAAAGGTTATCAAAGTTAGTCACCCTATTATTGTAGATATTCTCAAAGGCCATCCTTTGGGATATCTTCTTCAGTATAAACCTTCTATCCCACAAGTCTACCTACAATAATTTTGGCATACAGTCAAATTTGTTCCTGCTGATGGAAACCACCACTTTAAAGTAACAATAGACCAATTTAAATCCAAAATTACCCTTTCCAGACTTCGTCACAACTTGTTTCTTCCAAGATGAATTGACACAGTTAACTTTCCTAAGTTAGCAGATTTTGAAGATTTTGTGTCTGATGAAGAGCTGGTTCATGATTTGATATGCTTGGGTTACTCAAAGCCACTTCAAAAAAGCTCCAAATTTCATCGAAATGGATTAAATGGCGAATGGTACACATTGTTTGGGATCATCAATAGGTGTATGACATCTAAGCATACAGGCATAGACAGATGTAGAATTCACTGTCTAAGGGTCTTTTATGGAATTGCTTTCAATAAGCATTATGATTATGCTCAGTGTATCTGGGAGGATCTAAAGGAGATAGTACTGGCTAAAACAACAAATAGAGCAAGGAAGTTCCACTTCAGCAGTTTATACAGATTCTTATACGAGGGATCTTAAGGGCAAATGAAATTATTCCTAAAAGTTCTAACTCTAATCGATGCCCAAACTATGTCATGATGAGTTTACATGATGTGTCGGATTCTCCTAATGCGAATATCATGCCGATTCCAGAATCTTTACTGAAGTATGCAGATCCTGAGAGTGAAAATGTGAAGTTATATAGGATAGATCATGCTCCAATAGAGACCCAACAACTGGGTTCTCTTACCCAAGGAGTGATAGGACGAGAGGAACCTAAGCACGAGGTAGTGAGGATGAGGCTGAGAAATCTGATTCTGAGAGAACATTGTCGGATATTCAAGAAGGTGAAGATGAATGATGATGATGATGATGATGATGGTGATGATGGTGGTGATCACAATGAGGGAGGGATTGCGTTGATGGATATAGTGAATATTGCACAAGAGAGTGTGAGGGATGCACTTAGCCTAGAAAGCCGGAATTTACCCACATCTGTTGTTAGCTATCCTATGGGAGTTAGCATTGAAGAGGTCAGTTTCCCACTGACAAGTGTACACCCAACCATCCACTCAGTCTCCTCTCAACAGGAGACTGTTTCATTTGAGCACCGGGATGAACCACATATTCTATCCGAAAGTCATTTGGACTTGATGGATATTGAAATCAGTACACCTCTGCCCGAGTGTACGACTTTTATTCAATCACATAGTATAGATCCTATACAGATTAGGACACTTGAGTCGACGTCATCAGTTGAAGTAAGTGTGGCTGAACTTCGTGTTCCCACCGGAACATCCTCAGCTACGGACGCGTTTGTTGCTCCGTCGCTTGAAGAGGGTGGAAGTCCAGTCAGAGCGACCACTTTGCCATCTCTGAGTACTGGCCACACAGACGTTCTTTCCACAAGTTCGACTATTGTGACAACTGGAAGTCTAAGTGACCCAGTGGTGAATTTATCCTCGTACGTTACTGAATCTTCATTGAATCAAGCTTTGAATGCAGCTGTTGCAGGAGTGAACACTCATGTATCTGCTCAGTTATCTGAAGTGATGGCACGGATGTCAAATATTCATAAGTTTCTGAAAGGTAAATCAGTGGCAGAAGAATCAATCAAGCAGTCTGAATCAAATCAAGCACTGGATGAGTTGAAGGAAGAGCTGAAAGAGTTTGTTTTTGAACAGTTTGATGAGATGAGGGAAAGGATGATAAGTCTGGAAAGTACGGTCATTACAGCTTTGGGAAATCTTTCTGAGCGGGTAGCAGCGGTTGAAGAAACTTGTAAGGCGCAAGCTTCCTCATCTAAAAGAAAGCATGATGAGCATGATGAGGACTCCGATGATGCTCCTCATGTGGGGGAGAAGAGGAGAAAGCTTGCTGAGCCTACACCCGGACTTTTAATGATAACATACCCTGAGAAGGAAGCAGAAGTGAAAGAGAAAGAAGCAGGGAGCGCAAAAGAACCTGCTGATGAATAAAGTGAGCTGGGATTGATTCTTTATGAAGATGTTCCAGTTCATTTGAACATTCAGTCAGATATTTACGACTTTGAAGAATACAATGATTCTGAAGATGATGTTCAAGTGGTTAAGGAACATGAGTTGATGATTCAAGGCTTAGAAGAAGAGAGAGAGGAATATGTTGAAGTATCTGAGGATGATGATGTAATAACATTGACTGATGTTGATTTCCGAGGAGAAAGGATTGAACAAGAAGAAGGGTTAGTTCAGGAGATATTAAAAGAGTCTATATCGACACCAACGGTTGAAAAGCCTGAGGTTGTAATTCAAGTTAAGGAAGAAGTTGAAGAATTTTTCTGTAGAAATTGTTGTTATTCAGGAAAGAGTTGAGTTAAATGAGGTCGAGGTCATGGAAAGGTTTTTCAATGAATATGTGCTGGCAGATGAGTCGCAAAAGCAACACAGGCTCATATTTGAAGCACAACAAGTAGTTCAAAGAGAAATCCAAGATATGCTTACATTGTTGAATAAAGATGAGATTCACAAGAATAAAGTAAAGAAGATTGAGCTTCCAGCGAAACGATCAGTAGAGGAAAAGGAACAAAATGCCATATATCGAAGACATTCTGGAGAAATGAATTTTTTGTAAGAAACAAGCTCCATGTTCTTTTCGTAAGTTGTTTAGGGTCTTGGAGCCAAACATGCCAAAGCTAGTTAACTATGCTAGTTTTCTGAGGAACAAGACACAAGAAGTTTATAAAGTGAAGAGTGAGTTCAGGATAGTTGATCTTGTTAAAATTGAAAAGGACAGATTCGTTAAGATTTTCTATCCAACATTCACTGTTACAAGAGCAGATGGAAATACCTATACGTTAACTGAAGCCGACATGTTTAACATGCATCTGGTTGACATTGAAGATTTATTCGATGAGTTATGCAGAAATAAGAGAAATGAACACTGCAGATTTGCCTTGAAGACAATTTCCACTTCATGCATACCAAACTGGTATTGATGTTAGTGCAAGATCTGCAGATAGGTGTTCAACGAGGGATGAGGAAGATTAATATGACAGCTCCACATAGAGATATCAAATTTTCTGGAGAGTTGAAAGAATTTCAAGTCATCATGGTAAAGCATCCAGCTGTTATGTACAAGGACAGAAACAAGAAGCTAAGAGCCATGAGGAGTGTCGAACTCAACAAAATTTCAGATGGTACACTAAATAAAGTGATGAGTGGTTTAAAGGGAAAGCTAGCGTCTGATAAAAAGAGAAAGACAAAGAGAGGAGCTTTATCAGTTAATGACCGAAGACTTGTGGTAGAATTTATTTCAAAGATTGAATGGAGGCTCTCTGATCGAAAAAGCATAAGAAGATTTGAACAGAAGCTTGGATTAGCAATTTAAAGACTCTGTACATTCCATCAAAGGGGGAGATTGTTAGAATATATTTTAGTTGATGGAATGTAATTTAAAGGGTTTATTGTGTAAATAGTTGATAGTTGTGTATAAATAGGAAGTTTGACTTTCTAAAATAGAGTGATCTGACAATTACTTTTGCACACCTAGATTTCAGGAAGATACGATTACTGACATTTGTGTGATGATCATCTCATTTTGTAATCGGTTAGTTTTGATTTCCATTATTGTTCTTGTTATTGAATGTTTATCTGATTGATATAGTAACTGTAAATTCACACTTCCCCTATGAATTTTGCAGTGAAAACCAATGACCATAAGTGTGATAGTTCTTCACAACTTGATCAATAACAAGGTCCTCTCTCTGCCTCCCTCCATCCGTTTCTTTGGGAGTGGTGGTGGTTGGGGGGGTTGATTTTGATTGTGCCTGTGAATGTAGAATATCGTGATCTGAATTGTTGATCATTTAACGTAAAACATAATGAGTCAAAAGAATCGGTCTACAGAAAGGCTAAAAAAGGTTCGTACTGACTCCATATAATTGAGAAGTGCATTAAGTTCTTGCTGATAGGTCATTTTTAGTTTTATATCTATTTATGGTGTGTCATCTGATGAATTGACATGAACATGTTAATTTTGATCATGTCCAGATGCTTAACAAGGAACATGAAAAAGCGGAAGACGCAAAACCAGCAACAGTAGCACCCGTTACTGGAAGTTAAGGATGTAATGCATTACAAGCGATGGTTTTGGACCTTTGGTTGCGGATTAGGATCCAATGTTATTTCTCTGGTAGAGTTTCTAAAATCTATGGCAACATTCGAAACAAGTAAAGCTCCAATCCTCATTTTGATATTGGTATATGCTATATACTATGTTTCTTGATCCATGCTCTTAATCGACTAGCAAATTGTTTTGTTTTTGGATCTCAACTAAGCTATTTGGCCATATTTTGAACTCGAAACTGCACAACCTCAATACACTGCTTGGTCCTAAAACAGATGACTATATATCGTTTTATGGTCTCAGGACATATGGCAGACTTGGTGATGATGGTCCAATTGTTACAAGTCAGGTACTGCAATGTTTTTAATGTTTAGCAGTTTATACTTATGGTGATAACTTGATCATAAAATCTTTTCCGAATTTTGATGCAGGTGTATGTGCATAGTAAAGTGATGATAATTGATGATCGTATCACTTCATTTAATTGGATCATCCAACATAAACGACAGGAGTTTGCTTGGACACAGGGATTCCGAGGTGCAAATCTGCATTCTGCCCTCCATGCATTTTTGAAACATCATACTCCCTTCATCTACAAAATATACAATATTTTAGTGGCACTTAGTTTGTATACCAAATTTTAAATAGGTTAACGAAATGTGGACCCAAATCAAAGTTTAAGGTTGAAAGTTGCCTGGAAATGAAATGCTGCCTTTTTCTGGGACAACCCGAAGTATTGCATTTCTTGAGATAGATAAAATATATTTTATGAAAAAAGTAAGCATGCTTAGCTGACAGCATTTACAAACCATTATCTCATTACTAACAAGAAATAAACTTTTTTAAATTTTGGTTCCAGGGACACCCAGTTGAAGTCAATGTGGTCAGCCATCCCATCCAGAGATATGTTGTATGGTTTGGAGGCTCCGTACTTGAATCAACAGCAGAATTCTTTACAGAATTCTTTTTTACTTACCAGCAATGGTACTGTTTCATGCAATTTCAAGTTTATTAATACATTTTTATGCATTTTATGAACACATGGTCAATATTTTGTGGTTACCTTTAATGCATCATAACTTATAAGGGATGCATTGACACACTCTTTGGTTATTGAAAAGGTATCCTGGTAGTTCAGTGATCAATAGTCACACATAACACATAAGGCACATTTCAAAGCAAAAACTCTGGGTGACCGTTGACCGTATTTTATTTCGTAAAGGCATTTAATAGTTGCATACTTTCTCCATTGTTTTAATCTATGGTATGCAGTTCTTTTGTAAACATGTAGTTGTCATACTTTTTTGGATGTACCAACTACTTTTGCAACCAGGAAAGCAGTTATATCCTGCAAAAAATTGACATGCACTTTCAGCCACTTTATTTAAAATATGTATTGATACTACTTTTCTATCTACCAGTGCGTTGCAACGGGTTTAAAAGTGCTAAATATTAATTTATCAATGATTAATATTTAATCGAAATCCAAAATATAGACTGTTAGTTAAAAAAAAAAGTATATAAAACCAGTTGAAATTATTGATAATCAAAGTCAACATATAATTAAATCAAACATAATAATACTGCAAACTTATGCTAAGAGAAATTACATAATCAGATTGGGGTTCTCATTGAAGATAGAGAATTTACTAAACTAATGAATGCAGAGCCTTAGAGTGCTGGGAAATTCCCTAATAGTCTTCGGCTTTCTCTATGGTCTGAACATCTTGGTCTTCGTGGTGAAGAGGTTTGTACCATTTTACCAACTTATGAAAGAATAATGTCTATCTCTGCTATATAAAACTCAACTCTCTTCTTTCTGTTTCAGATAAGTTGGATTAGAGACCCGATAGTCGTCAAGACATACAAATATTTGTGGTTGGCAACTGCAACGGTAAAGCATGACAACTTAAACACGATAAATTCTTCTGATTTGTACTACAACCTTCATGTGATGTTAATCATTTAATGTATGTGACAGGAAATCTCCCAGCCTTATCAAGATGTGTTTTCTTGCATCCCAAATGAATCTATACACTCGAGGTAAGATCCTAAAAAACATTTCCTTATGAGATTGATTTTCTTTACTAAAAATAGACTCACGCTTCTATTAACCTATTCTTGTATAATGCGGATGCGCGTTTTGACAAAATGTGAACTACTGGAAAGAGAAACTTGGGCATACCACAATTGATTTAGGCATAGCTCCTGAGAAACTTGAATCATCAACATATGGGGACACTCCTTCAATGGAGAAACTAAAGCAAGTTAGAGGGTTTCTTGTTTCCTTCCCATTGCAGTTCATGTGTCAAGAAGATTTAAGACCAATGTTTAGTCAGACCAAGTTCTATGCATCTCCTCAGGACTTTTGCTATGGAGAAATGTACATGAATTATATAGTCTTTAATTCATTTATATAGTTTGTTATCTTTTAATTTCTTTGCAGAGACAAGAGTGGGTTAGTGTAGATCATTGGGTAGGAATAAATGTAAATTATAAAATTACAATTTGCTCCTGACGTAGATCATTGGTTTAGAATAAAAAGAAGTTGGTGAATATGTTTTTGAACTTCATCTCCATGCATGATATCCTGATGTAGATAATTGGTTTAGCAAATCAAGGGTTTTGGTTGCTTTAAAAACCCTAGAAAATCTTTGAAGCCAGAGAAAACTTTCTTGAAATTTCAATTGAGTGAGCAACTTCACCTAACATAAGAATATGATATCCAAGAGCTATTTCCAGCAGCCTGCACATGCTCTTGGTTTCAAGAAAAAGAAAAATGGATGGAGTTTATGGAAATGTGGAATGAAGCATTTTAGGAAAAACTTGCTCTGCTCTTGGTTTTGCCAAAAAGAAAAATGGATGGAGTTTATGGAAAATGAGGAATGAAGCACTTTAGGACAAACTTGCTCCCAGTTCCTAGATATGGGAATTTAGGTGCTTTCATTTCAATGGATAAAAATATATAAGAAAATTTCAAGTTGATCTATGCTTTTTTGGTATTCTTTCAATTAAATTTCAGCCGTTAAAAAAACATTGGCTATTAAGTTTGATATAAAGCCTTATTTCCAATGTTTATCTTTGATATTGTCATTGTCCCAAAACAAAACTGTTGGTGATTTCATATAACTGTTTATTGTATTTATTAAATTGATATAAAACTAATGAGATTTTACTTTTTGCAGCTAGCAACTCATGGGGACAGGAGATGCAGAATATGTACTCGTGTAAGGTGATTTGAGTCTAGACCCGACTCCCGACATAGCACAACATATCATTTGGCGGTCGACTTCCTACACGTAAGACGTGTAAAAGGGCTAGGAACGTGAAGGAGGTGGATAATTTCTTGTGGAGCTTGGAACTATACTTCTGAACTATAAATGTTGTTGAGGATACAAAAAAGATCGACCATGCCTCACTTTATTTGGAAGATAGTACAATGTTATGGTGGCATCGTACGCATGGTGAGATCGAGAATGGAGTTTGCACCATCGCTACATGGAAGAGGCCCAAGCAATATTGAGGTGACTTGTCCAAAGAGGTAGTATTCAGGAGTATGTGAAAGAATTTTCTGAAGTACTACAGGAGAGTGGAGATTCCTGACTATCTCAATAAGGAGGCTTTCTATGATAACTTTACTTAAATTCGGATTCAATAATATACAAGAAATAGTTAAAATAGTTTGTTAAAACAAACAATTTCATTCTTTTTAATTCCTCCGTCAACTCTATGAGTTGGTCATTTTTTGGTGGGAAAAAGGACGTTAGAGTCGAATTTTTTCCCTCCAAAACCAACATTGCGAGTCAAGGGTACGATAAGATTATAGGTAACATATGATACATCATAGACTACAAAAAAGCATCAATCTAATCGCAACTTGCTAAAGAGCTAGCAAAAGTTGTTTTTCAAAGTGATGAAAAGATTGTTACCCCTGGTAATGTGTATCCTGAATCTACAATGAATATGTTTCCTGTCACGTAACTCTCTCAATGGCATCGTCTTTGAAACCACATTCTCAATCAATTTCTTTTGAAGGAGTTTCTCCGTAATCTCAGATTTAAAAATCCGCGGACATATGGAGTTTACCCTTATTTTGGGACTTCCAAGTTCCATTGCCATTACCTGGATAGATCATTGACCAAGTGAACCAATAAAGTTATAAGTCAAACTTTTATGCCCGAATGCATCACGCATATTAGTCATAACAATAAAATTGTTGATATTATTATAATTTGTAAGAACCCGTTAAGAGGCATCAAGTGTCAAATGAGGAAACAAAAAAATAGTTTCACGTTGGAGGTCAAATGCACAAATTTTCTACCATATTTTGAAGTTAGCCTTATCATTAAACTAATATCCTTGGATCTCAACTAAGCTATTTGGCACGCTTTTGTAAAATATGGTTTTAAAACATGATTTAGAATAACTTGTGAAGTTTCTTTTTCATATTTATGCATAGAATGTTTGTTAGAGTTTATTATTCATAGCGCTATTACTTTGTGATATTAGTAATTTAGTTTTGAAAATTTTAATATTTATAATGTTCATAGATTTTTCTTTGTTAAATAATTAATAATCAATTTTTTATAACCAAATCCGTGTTTTACACGGGTTATAAACTAGTTTTGTAATAAAATGATACATTATGTCAAAAGTTTGAAATAAAAAACAAAAGTAATGGTATTTTAGGAAATTGTTATTCTTTCTCTTTAATTTTCTTTCTCCCTCCATTCTTCCAACACAATATTTTGTAACTTTTTTTTCTTTTCTCATTCGTTATTTATCTTCTTACTCACGTCTTCATCTTCAAATTTGTTCTTCAACATTCATTTGTTTTTTCCATATTTTTACTCAAATTTGTTTTTAAGATTTATCGAAAGTTTATCTTATTCCATCACCATTGAAGGTTTTTACGTTTTTTTAAGATGAAGGTTTCTAGGTTTCGTCATCAACATTCAATGTATGAAGGCATTAAATCGAATGCTCTACATCATATTCTGGGTTTTTTTTTTCAAGAATACGAAACATTGATGAATATTCATTCAAGATCTGGGTTTTTTTAAAGATAACAGTTCGTGTTCTTTTCAACCATCACGAAGATCACTTTTGAATTTTTTGAAGGTTTATTGATGATTTTGTAATTTTCAAATGTAATGAATGTTCATGTTTTAAATCTGGGGTTTTCTTAAAAAGCAGATTTGCAAATTTATTACACGTCTATTACAAGTGTAATAGTCATATATTACGTGTATAATAGTCAAAAATTTACATAAAATAATATAATAAATAAGATTGTATTTGAAAAGAAAATAATAATAACAATAATAATGAATATAACTCATAAATATTATATAAACAATATTATATATTTAAAAAGTAAACATACTAAAATACTAATAAAATCTATTTCATAACATTTTATTTATGTTTATAAAATATATATAAACATTATATTTTATACAAAACTAAAATTTCAAATTATATAGAATATATATATATATATATATATATATATATATATATATATATATATATATATATATATATATATATATATATATATATATATATATATATATATGTAGAGAGAGAGAGAGAGAGTCAGGTTCAAAAAAGTACCTCTCGAAATCAAGTGCACCGGAAGGTACCAACCTTAAAAAACTTTTATTTAATTTCTTTTTCATAATCATGTTTAAAATAATGTTATACACATGATATATGAGTTTCACATACATTCACATTTTCTGTGTCCTTAAAAATTATGTGAATCTTCAATGCATATTTATGTGAATGGTCATCCAAGTGAATGATCATTTACATCATTCACATGATCTTTTTTTACCATTCACAAGATTTATGATGTTGCTTCTATTGAAAAAAAAAGTCTTATAATATTGTATTATACACGTCTATTAAAAAAAATATATGTGAATTGTCATTCACATAAGGGTACGCTAGGTACATTGGAATCTCATATATATATATACTGTTAGGCACAAAAAGGCTTCATTCAAACCTATTCAACATCTTAGGGGGATGTTTTTAATCAAACCTGTTTGATGCACTTGAAGGTATAATTTAAGGCATGTTAATGCCTTATTGAAACCTGGACATAAACTGTCTACGCTACTCTATCCTGTTGAGCAACTTGGACAATATCTAAGTGTTCTGTTTTTTGTGAAAAGAACCTGTTCTTTGTGAACAGGCTAAACATTTATATGGAATATGTTTCCATGTCCTCATGTATTGTTTTGGACTACTAGATTAGTTTACAAAGTCGAAGACAAAGTGGAAAACAGAGGCTGCAAAGACTGCCTATGCTCTTCTATTACATGAAGACAAAGTGGATATTTGAAATAGGTGACAGACCATTTCTTATATCAAAATGGCCTTAACAGAAGATGAAAGGTTCAAAGTTGACATTCCTCTTTTAGTTAAAGCCTTCTGCAATAGAGACAAAAAGGAAAAGAAAAGATTCTGCCATGTAAAGACAAGTCTGCTTTATCAGAATGTGCAGAAAAGTTGTTTTGTCTTTTCGAAAAGACATCCCACTATCTCTATGTCCAATTAGAAAGCTTCACTGGGATTCTCAGTAAGAGTATAAAATGAAGCTTCCAAGGAATGTGAGACAACCAAGAGTGTGAAATTCAGATCATGTAAAAGAAGTGTATTTTCATGCATGCAAGTCTGCTTGAATAAAACAGTAATGTAAGTCCAAGCTGTTCTTATTCAAGCTGTCCATCTGTCTATCTTGTAACAATGAGTTCATCTTAGTGAGTGTATTCATGTACTAAGTCTGAGTGTGTCGTAGATTAGTTAAACATCTGTTGTATCTGTCATCTCAACTTGAACCTTTCCGCAGTTCAAGCCTGTTTGTAATTAACACTTGTTAACAATATACACAAACATTGAGAAAAGTATGTTGAATTTTAAATAGTTGTATTCACGCCCCCCCCCCCCCCCCCCACCGCTAACCTTTTGGGTCCTACAACTGGTATCAGAGAAGTTAGAGTGTGTGTTAACTCTAGATCTCTCATTCTCCCTATTTCCCCATGGACAACAGTGCTGCCAGCTCTTCCTCTTACTATGACAATGGGTCAATGGCAAAACCCCCCAAGTTCAATCATCAGCACTTCTCTGGTAGGAAGTGCAGAATGATGCTCTATTTAGAGAATCTGGATGTACAACTGCCAGAGATAGTAATCGAAGGTCCCTATGTGCCAACTTCTGTTACTACTATTACTCCTGCTGCTGAAGGAGCTGTTCCTGAGATCATAACCTTTGAAAAGGCAAAAGCTCAATGGTCTGATGAAGACAAAAGGCTGGTTGCTCTTGACGCAAAGGATAGGAACAACCTGGTTATTTTTCTTCTTGATGATGTGTTCAAACAGGTTGAGAAAATGAAGACTGCAAAGGAAATGTGGGATACTTTGTGTACCGTCTATGATGGTCCCATTATCACACTGGATAACAGGATTAACAATCTTGTTAGATAGTATGAACTCTTCTTTGCAAAGCTAAAGGAGTCTCTCACTGAAACCTATACTAGATTCACTGCTCTAATCAATGATCTCAAAGCTATTGGGATCACCAAGGACAGCTTAACTTTGGTAAACAAGTTTTTGGACATTCTGCCTGAGGAATGGAATTATTTCTCTACTATCCTAAGAAACTCAAGCACCATCAAAGGTATGGATCTTGTAAATCTGTATGGATCCTTACTAAATGATGAACAACCAAGGTAGCAGAAAAGAAATGCCTTGGAGACTGTGTGTCTAAAGCTGTTGGCCCATCATCCAAACCATACAAGACAACCAAGGATGATGGCTACAGGGTTAAGTACCTAATGGCCATGGCTAAGCTGAGAAAGTTGGAGGACTCAGTGGCTTCCAACAAGCAAAAGAGACTCATGGCTGAAACATGTGACTGGGAGGAATCTGATTCATCATCAGATGAAGAAGACAACAATTGTCTGATGGCCAACACTGATGTCCCATCAACAACCAACTTCAAACAAGACCTGGCTGAAGCAGAGGCTCTCAGCAACTTAGAGAACTGGAACCCAACAATGATATATAAGGTACAAAATTTTATGGATTATAGTTCAAATGAAAAAGTTAAAATGTTTGAATATTTGCTTGTTGATTTAAAAGCTGCCATTGAGAAGCATAATGCTTTTCTGTCTGAGATCCCCAAGCTAAAAACTGATCTTAAAATACAATCTAGTAAACTGGACGGCTTCCATAAGTTGGAAACTGAACTTGATGAATTAAAACATATCAATTCCATTTTATTAGAAGAAAAGAGAGAGACAGACCCAAAGCATGCCAAGCTTCAAAAAATTATTGACTATTGGTGCCAATCTGCACAAAAAGTCAATCATTGTATCAGTCAACAGATCCCTGCTCAAATCCAAGCCTATCTTGGAGGGATCTTGACAAAGCAGCTTCAATTGTTGAGATAAATAATCTGCAAAAAGACTTATTCACTCTTGGTGAGCTTCCAAGTACTTTCATTCAGAAAGTAAATGGTATGCTAGTCTCAAGAAATAGGTTTGTCAGGCCTCAAAACACTGACAACTTGTGTGAAAAATTTGCAAAAACTGATGATGGAATGTGTTCTCCATCAAATCAGTCTGCTAAGTGCTCAGCTGGTTCACACAAGCAAAAGAAGGGAAAACAAGGTCAAACTGTAGCTATGGACACTAAACCTGTTAACAAGACAGGATCTGGATCTAAAGCTGATGGTAAGAGATCTGTTAATCCTTTTGATGCTAATCATTTTGAGAAACAGTTTTCAAAAGGTAAGCTGCCTACTTTCAACAGGGGTAAGTCTCATGTTGAAAGTAAATCTGCTATGATTTCAAATAGGTTTTTAAATCATAGTGGAAAACTGGTTCTAAATGAAGGTAAGTCTTTCAAAATCGAAAGTAGTGATTATGTTGATAGGAAACATCCATCACATCTCAGTAAGGGCAAAGGCAAAGCCATTGCTCAACCTGAGAAAGTTGGGAATAAGTTTCCCAAGCCTGTGGAAGGTCAAAAGCCAATCAAACTTCCTATATTTGATATCTGCCATCCTAAAAAGAGGAAAGTGGATACAGGTAAAGCTGTTGTTGTTATGCCTTCTACTCAAACTGTTGATTCTTCTAAAAATAGTAATCAATTTACTAAGCCTGCTGAGAAGTTCAACAAAATTGTTCCAGAATGTGTTTCTGGAAGTACTTCGTCCAAGAAATCTAAAAGAGAAGATGTTATAAATGTGGGAAGAATACTCATATGGCCAGAGACTGTACAGAAACTGAGGACATGAGGCCTGCTGACACTGCTAGTTCCAACATTGCAACACAAGCAGTGTTGGAAGGAAATTGGTCAATGAGGATAGTATCCAAGCTGATACAATCCAAATAGGAAATATTACTGTTGATCTCACTGGTCCATCAATAAATGTTGATGAAGAAGGAGAAGTCATCCCTATGATGAGTTCCCCTAAAGAAAACTAATATTTTCCCATCACACTCTGCAGGTTAAACAACCATCCCAGGTTTGGTACTTGGACAGCGGCTGCTCAGGCCACATGACAGGTTGCAAGGACTTGCTAAGTGATCTCAGGCCTGAAAAAGGGCCAAAAGTCACCTATAGTGATAATGTTCAGGGATCCATAGAGGGATATGGAACCCTTCAACCTGGTGCTGCTATATTAAAAATAGTAGCCTATGTGTCTGGGCTAAAACACAATCTTGTAAGCATAAGTCAACTATGTGATGTTTGCTCCAAGGTTAGTTTTGATGAGCACCTGGGGTACATATTGGATTCCCAAGGCAAATTTGTGATGTGTGCACAAAGGAAGAAAGGTGTATACGTTGTGGACATGAAATTTGATGATCCCACAACTGAAACCTGCTTTATCTCAAGAAGCAATGCAGATCTGAACTTTTTATGGCACAAAAGGCTATCACACTTGAACTTCAAGAATATCAACAAACTCTGTAAGAAAGAGTTGGTAACAGCTTTGCTATCTATAACCTTTGTTAAGGATAAACTCTGCACAGCTTGTGAGAAAGGCAAGCAGAGAAAAACGTCTTTTAAATCCAAGAATAATTTTTCTATGGATACTCCTGTCTTCTTAATCCACATGGACTTGTTTGGACCTGTTAGTTTCCCAAGCCTAGGAGGTAGAAGATATACTCTAGTAATGGTTGATGAGTTCTCCAAGTTTACACGGGTGATCTTTCTAAAGACCAAAGGAGAGGGTGCCAGAGAAATTATTGGATTTATCAAAAAGATGGAAATGCTAAACTCTGCTCAAGTTAAGCAGCTTAGAAGTGATCATGGTATTGAATTCAGAAATAGTACTCTTGAGGACTTCTGTGAATAAAGAGGGACCACAAAAAACATTTCAGCTGTAAGAACTCCACAACAAAATGGAGTTGCTGAAAGGAGAAATAGAACTCTTATTGAAGCTGCCAGAACCATGTTGTGTGCATCAGGTTTGCCTTCATCATTTTGGACTGAAGTAGTCAACACTGTCTGCTTCACTCAAAACAGATCCTTAGTGGTGAAAAGGTTCAAAAAGACTCCATATGAGTTAATCAAAGGGAGAAGGCCAAATATTAGTTATTTCCATGTGTTTGGATGTCCCTGCTGCATTCTGAATCAGAGGAACCAGCTGGCAAAATTTGAACCCAAACCTGATGAAGGTGTAGTTGTTGGATATTCTGCTATCTCTAAAGCCTACAGAGTATATAACTACAAAAAAAAAGTTATAGATGAATCTATAAATGTCACCTTTGAGGAGTCTAGGAGTGCCTCCACCAAAGCAGTTCCTAAATCAGTTACAGGAGAGTTCAGCTTTTATGATCTCATGCATTCCATCAATGAAGAAAAGGACTCAAAAGCTTCCACTTCACCCAGAGTGGAACCTGTTAACCACAATGGACATGATGATGACTATGTTATTACACCCTTTGTGAATAAGTGTACTGACATAATTAACACACCATGTCCTGAACCAATCAATGCTGATTTTCCTGGATCCTCTGCTGATGTGTTCAATAATGGAGACTCATGTTCCACCGGTGAACAGGCTCAAGATATCAGTGTATCTGAAAATCCTGAAAGTTGTTCTACATGACCTGTTGGAAATGAAAATGATACAGGAGAGTCTTCATTGAGACATGGTCCTAAGTGGATCAGGTGTCACCCTAATGATCAAATTATTGGTGACATCAACAAAGGGGTACAAACAAGGTGGGACAGCTTAGGAAACTTTTGAAAGTTTTCTAGTTTTGTGTCCCTAATGGAGCCTAAGAAAGTGGATGAAACACTAAAAGATGCCAGTTAGATCACTGCCATACAAGAAGAGCTCAATCAGTTTGAGAGAAACAAAGTATGGAACCTAGTCCCTGCTCCCAAAGGTAAAACAATAATTGACACTAAATGGGTTTTCAGAAACAAAATGGATGATCAAGGTCATTTTATTAGAAATAAGGCAAGACTAGTTGCTCAAGGCTACAGACAAGAAGAGGGCATTGATTATGATGAAACTTTTGCTCCAGTGGCCAGGTTTGAAGCAACAGGTTAGAAGCAATTTGTTTGTTTCTAGCCTATGCTGCCCACAAGAGCATGAAGGTATTTCAAATGGATGTCAAGAGTGCATTTTTAAATGGCAAGCTGCAGGAAGAAGTGTATGTCAAGCAGCCTCCAGGTTTTGAAAATGAGCATCACCCAGGTTTTGTCTATAAGTTGGACAAAGCCATTTATGGTCTAAAACAAGCCCCTAGAGCCTGGTATGACACTCTTACTGATTTCCTTATGAGCAATGGTTATTCTAGAGGTAAAGTGGATACCACATTGTTCATAATGAAGGTGAAGTCTGATATTATCCTTGTTCAAATCTATGAGGATGACATAAGATTTGTTTCTACTATTGAGCAGTTATGCAAGAATTTTTCATTACTCATGAAATCAAAATATGAAATGAGTATGATGGGTGAACTTACATTCTTTCTCGAATTACAAGTTAAACAAACCTCAAATGGAATTTTCATCAATCAAAGAAACTATACTTTAGATCTCTTGAAAAAGTTTAAATTTGATCAAAGTTCTCCCATCAAAACCCCAATGACAACCAATGTAAAATTGGATGCTGATGCCAATGCCAAAGCTGTTTCAGTAACAACTTACAGAGGCATGATTGGGAGCTTGCTATATTTAACTGCAAGTAGACCAGATATTATGTTTGCTACCTGTTTATGTGCTAGGTTTCAAGCTGATCCTAAGGAATCACATCTAGCTGCTATAAAAAGAATCTTCAGATACATTAAGGGTACACCAGGTTTGGGTCTTTGGTATCCCAAAGACTCAAGTCTTGAACTAACAGGTTATTCAGATTCTGATTTTGCAGGCTGCAGGTTAGACAGGAAAAGCACAACAGGTGGATGTCAACTCCTTGGTGGTAAGTTGATCAGTTGGTGTAGCAAGAAGAAAAACTTAGTTTCTACTTCTACTGCTAAAGCTAAGTATATTGGTGCTGGAAGCTGCTGTGGGCAGATTCTATGGATGCAGCATCAGCTTGAAGACTATGGGCTTGTATATAGGAAGACTCCTATTCTATGTGATAATACAAGTGTCATAACTATCTCCAACAATCTAGTGTTTCATTCAAGAACCAAGCATATAGAAGTCAGACACCACTTTATCAGAGATCACTTCCAGAAAGGTAATGTGGAGGTAAGTTTTATTTCCACAGATGAACAGCTTACAGACATTTTCACCAAGTCTCTTGATGAAAACAAGTTTAATTACCTTGTAAGCAAGCTGGGCATGTTAAATAAAAGTGACTGAGTGTCATTGTTGCTCTAAGAGATCACATGTTTCAAACTGTTCAAATTTCTCAGTACATCTTAAACAAAACAGGCTCTGCATTTTCTACACACAGCCAATCTTTGAAAATTTGGATAGCTTGGATGTATAACAGGATTGACAAAATAAGTTTTAACTTTAAACATGTTCTGTTGAACAAACCTCCAACCTGCTCACTCTCTCAATCTGTCATACAAGACATTATCATGTAACCTGATCAGCTATTGAACAGAAACCTGTTCTCATCTAGCTGCACAGGTTGAATGAACAGCTTGTGATGAAACCTGCTCATCACAGGTTTGAACAATAGCTTAGAACATAAGTTTTAATTACCTTTTTTCATAATTAAGCTACTTAATTTCTATACTTATTTAACTTAATTACCTGCTGATAATGTTTGTTAACGTGTGTTAGTAGTTAAAAAGGTTCAAGTGGTCTGACAACCGTTCTTACATGGCAAACCGTTCCGTTTTCCGTTAAATAACCTTTCAAATCAACCACCCAAACCTTTCTCTCTCCTACTCACTCACATTCAAAATCCTAACCTCCTTTCACTATTTCATCTTCTTCTTCTTCTCCACTGCTTCCAAAACTATCTGAAAAACCCTAAAACGACTAAATGTCCAGCATTCTTCTCCACTACTCTCAAATGGCTCACCAAAATAACCCACTGCTTCTAGTTTTCGTTGGTAATGATGTTGAATAACATCCCTCAGTCACCATGATTCTTACTTTGAAACCCACTAACTATGTGGCAAACCTAACCATT
Source organism: Centrapalus pauciflorus (assembly GCA_020465985.1). NCBI lineage: Eukaryota > Viridiplantae > Streptophyta > Magnoliopsida > Asterales > Asteraceae > Centrapalus > Centrapalus pauciflorus. Next base: position 143,374 of record JAANYP010004339.1, read on the forward strand.
CTCAAAAACAACGTGGAGAAGGGTTATGAAAGCATGGTGGAGTTTTTGCAAGTTCACCCCCTGCATTATGCTATGATTGCCTCTCCTGGTGTTTTGTACAAGGAGATGGTGTATGAGTTTCGATACACCTGTGCTTATGATCCATCAACCAAAATCATCAGGGTAACCATCCTCAATGGGACTCAGACCATTGAGATAACCACAGCTTGAGAATGATCAGATAGGTAATCTGTTACGCTTCTGTGGTGTAGTAGAACCCAGAGTTGGAGCCACAATGTTCAGAAGGGATTTATCACCTACCTACAGCTTCTTATTTGCCTTAGTGGTGATGTGCTTTAGCAGCAAGGTTGGTTCATTTGACCAATTTAGCAGAGATGAAATCCCTATAGTCCTACAGATTGTGAATGGGACTACATTGAACATGGCTCGTTGATTTTCGTGAACTTGAGGAACCTGGTACAACAAGAAACTCATCCTGCTGCTATCAGATACCCAAGATTCCTGAGCCTCATCTTCAAACATGTTTGTGGTGAGCAACTCTACAACTCTCAGCCCCTGTAAACTACTACTGCATTCCCTATCATAGGGAACAGAGACTTTTATACTCCAGTTCCTCCCAATGAACCTCCTCTCTCTACACCAATGAGGAGTTTACTTGGTTTGGTGGAAGGACCCTCTGCTGTAAGGGTGGATCCAATGGCTGCTCCCAAGAGAAAATCCAAATCTAGGCCCAAGGTTATCAAAAGGGGCCTGGAATCGACTGAAGCTGAGCCTGTCCTCAAGAAGGCTAAAACAGTTAAGTCTAAGTCTGCCTCATCAGCCTCAGTGGTTGAGGAAGAGCAGGCTTCTCACCCTGGTTCATTTGTTGAACCTGAAGCCTCTGTGGCTGGTGCCTCTGTTGTACATGAGACCATGGAACAGGTTAACCCTCCTGTTTCTGACCCAGTCTCACCTCCAGTTCAAACAGAATCCATCCTCACTTCTCCACAACATCCATCCTCCCACTTCATCTCTCAAATCATATAACAGACGCAAGTCCTTAGCCAAAAAGAAACCATCATCCCCAACCAGCCCCTCTGGTAAGGCTGCTCCCCAAATGCAAATTCCATCATCAAGTTTCACCACTGATGTTGTTGAAATGCACATCCCCTCTCTCCATGAAGAGGCACATAAAAGCCAAGGTGCTACTAAGGGAACCACCCCAAGTCTTAATGAAGGTATTGCAACACAAGCAACATCTGAGAGGCTAGCATCTCCTACCCCCTCTCCTCATGATGCAGATATAGCCACTACTGAAGGTTCCCTTGACCCCTCCAAGCTGGGCCATCTCACTTACGTCAGGCTATGGAATTACTCTCTAAAGTCTCTCTGCCTTCCCCCACAAATCCAAAAACACCTCCTTCCTCTCAATCACTTTCACATTCTTCACCCTCAACCAAATCCAAACAATCCACACATACTCCTCCATCTCCCAAAGATCTTCCTTTGAAGGACCAGCTCTCTTTGCTGACCAACAAAGTTGGTTCTCTAGAAACCTCCATGAACTCTCTCCCTTCTATCATATCAGACTCCGTGTCTGCTCAGCTTAAGAGGTTCTTTGATTCGTTCAAGACTTCTTTTCCAACCCCTGCTCCCCAAACTGATTCATCATCTCAGCTGCTTGCACTCACTACACAGCTGCAAACACTCTCCACTACCCTCTCAACAATTCTTTCTACTTAACAGGACTCTGTGTCCTCCCTGGCAGCTGTTTCCCAACAACTGTCAGCTCTCCTTGATACTTGTCCAAATACTCTCCCCTCTACTTTGGCCAGCTTAAACACCTTAATGGTCTCTCTGTCCAACTCTGTGTCATCAAACCTTGATGATATGCAAGATTCTCTTGAATTAAATCATGCACACCTTCAAAGTTTGTTGTTCACAGCTTCTGACAGGGAATCCATTACTCAGCTGTCATCTCTTGCTACTTCCCGATCTTCCACTCTTCAAACCTGTGTTATCCAACTTGCAGAAGTAAAGGAAAACTTGGCTTTCTTAGTGCATAGGCTTGTTGGTTCCAAACCTGCTATCAGAACAGCTGCCCAGCCTGCTGAATTCGTTTCTTCAGGCAGACCGATTGTTGAAGGCTCTTTGCCATCTCCTTCAAAGGGGGAAAAGATATCTGCCTCAAAGACCATGTCTAAGGGGAGAAACATTCATCTCCCTCTAAGGAGAAATCAGCATCAGTGGGACAAGTAGCAAGTGTCTCCCAAACAGGTATTACTGCAGATGTCTCCCAGACTATCAAAGTTGCTCAGCCTACTCAGGCTAGATCTCCAAGCCCTACACCATCTAAGGGGGAGGAATCCATTCTTGGGGACAGGCCAAGCAGAAGGAGACATCTAATTCTTGAGTAAACAGAAGAGGAAGAGGAACCTGAAGCTGTCCTAACCACAAAAGCTAAAGGGAAGAAGAAACGCTCAGTGGACCCTGATTACCTCAAAGCTGCTCAACTGAAATTCGATAAGGCTCGAGCTAAAGAAATGGGTGTTCCTATGGAGATCTAATAAATATACAAAGAAGAGTAGCTTCAAGCCTTTGAAAAGCTAAAGAATGATGAAGCCTCTGCTAAAGCTGCAAATGCCTTTGCATACAAGGAAGCATGAAAAGCAAAAAATGCCTTCCTTGGATGTTCAAAGGAAACTGCTAGAAGCTGCCAATGAACCAGTGGTCAAGAAAGAAGGAGAGAAAGAATAGGGTGCTCAGGTCTCTGTGATCAAGTCTAAGCCAACATCCTCCTCTGCAAGAGCCCAAATTCACTTTGACAACTTCGCAAGGAAGAGGTTCTTTGATGTTGCAAACACAAAGCTTGCCAAGGAGACAATTGTCAAAGTTGTTCCCATTTCAAAGAAAGGCAAACAGTGGAAGCTTCAAATAAGCAGGATAGGTGCTGAAGGTCCAGAATTGGAAGCATATGAATACAGTGATGTTGCTTCAATGGGGTTCAGAGAATGGGTGGAATTGACTGTTGCACTGAGTCATTCTATGTCTGAAACTGCTAAGACTATCTAGGCATAGGTCAAGACATTAATGGAGAGAGTTAAGAATCTTGGACTGATCACAGAAGAACAAATCAGGGGTACCTCAGTGGTTGAACCCAAGATCAAGGCCAGGATAAGGAGAACGGATACTATGCTAGAAGAACTCCTAATAATGATTTATCGTGATGTAGCTATTGAGATCAATGGAGTAGATCACAGCCCGCCCAGAGGAGTGGAACACGAGGAAGATAAGCTGATAGAGGAACCTGAGCTTGGGGTATTTTTTGTATATCCCCTAACAAAGAAAAAGTGTTCCCAGAGAGCATCAGATTTGCACAAGGTAGGTCTTAAGCAACTCATAGCTTTTAGACTTGCCAACTCCTTCACAAAATCTCTAAGATGGAGAGCAGCTATCTGGGAACAACTCAAAGGTTTCCATGATAGAGGAGAACTTCAACATCCAAACTTCATGTTCCTACGAAATGAAATGGAGGAAATTGAAGAAACCAGGGAGCATTTCGAGAAAATGTTCGAAGAAGAAGAACCACCACAACTTGGAGGTCCATCTGCTGTTGAGTAGATGAAGAATGGAAGTTGTCCATAAGTTGGACAGGCTTGCCATTACTTGCTCCCACCATCAACAGGACAATTTGTTGAAACTGTTCCTTATACATATGTTGTACTTTATTACATTAGTTGTAATTTTTATATTACATCAGTTGTAATCTACTTTAGTACATTAGTTGTACTCTTATAAGAACATGTGTTGTTTGTAATCAACATCAGTATATATAAACTGGTCCTTTAGTTTACTTCAATGTTGTAATTTTACTTCAGCAAAGTGTATTGTAAAAATATATAGTCATTAGTGATAGAATCAACTTAGACTGATTATTGCAAATAGAGGGAGATTGTTAGGCACAAAAAGGCCTCAGTCAAACCTGTTCTACATCTTAGGGGGAGATTTTTGATCAAACCTATTTGATGCACTTGAAGGTATAATTTAAGGCATGTTAATGCCTTCTTGAAACCTCATAAGTGATTTACAATATTAGTCAAAGATGTTTACTCTGTTTCATTTGTTGCAACTAAGGCAGATTGTCCAAGCTGTTCTATTCTGTTGAACAGACTGGACATAAACTGTCTACGCTGCTCTATCATGTTGAGCAGCTTGGACAAATTCTAAGTATTCTGTTCTTTGTGAACAGAACCAGTTCTTTGTGAACAGGCTAAACACTTTATGGAATATGTTTCCATGTCCTCATGTATTGTTTTGGACTACTAGATCAGTTTATAAAGTCGAAGACAAAGTGGAAAACAGAAGCTGCAAAGACTGCCTACGCTATTCTGTTACATGAAGACAAAGTGGATATTTGAAATAGGTGACAGACCATTTCTTATATCAAAATGGCATTAACAGAAGATGAAAGGTTCAAAGTTGACATTCCTCTTTTAGTTAAAGCTTTCTGCAACAAAGACAAAACGGAAAAGACAAAGATTCTGTCATGTAAAGACATGTCTGCTTTATCAGAATGTGCAGAAAACAGTAAGTCTGCTTGACTCAGTGAGAGTATAAAAGGAAGCTTCCAAGGAATGTGAGACAACCAAGAGACTGAAATTCAGATCGTGCAAAGAAGTGTGTTTTCATGCATGCAAGTCTGCTTGAATAAAACAGTAACGTGTTTTCATAAGATTTGCACAAGGTAGGTCTACAGCTTAGAGCAACATACTAGGGAAACCTTTTGGGATCTACATACATATATATATATATATATATATATATATATATATATATATATAAATATAGTCTTGTACCCGCGCAAAGCGGCGGAGGCGACAAATATTTATTTTGATTACTTGTTCGTTTAATAACATGATATTTTTTGAATGACATAAAGAAGAAATAAATATCGATGATAAATAATATCTTTAAATAACATAGAAGATAAACAACTTAAGTTTCTATATTAGTCAAATATGATAAAAACCACATGGTAACAAACAAAAATCTGATTAAACATATTAAACAAAAAAAAATACACATGTTTAGACTTGAACTTGAAACCTTCAACATAAAGTAAACTAATACATCCAACAAACCTATATCTTTTTTGTTAAAATTTTAGGAAACAAACATTAAAAAGAAATTGTCTTATATTCCTGGTTATATCTTAAAAAAACAAGAATGCCCTTCTCTCCTTGAACATAACCCACACCCCCACAAACCCTAATCTTGTGTCACCCCCCACAAACCCTGATCTTTTCTGTTGAGATCGCCTCCCATTGCATCCATGTGCAAAGGTAGCCGCCGACCCTAACTCCGTCCCTCTCCGCAGCGCTGATCTACATCAGAAAGAGAGCTGTCGGCGCCCCCTCACCTTCTTCGACCAAGCCCTACCGGCCAAAGAGCCGCCGCCGCCGCCAGGCTCTGCCATCTCCATCGCCTCCCTCACCTCGCGCACAAACCTCCGCCTACTCCTGCGCCGCCTACACCCGGTATCGATTGTTCTCACTTGAACATGGAATTTCAGGTTGTTTAACCTGCACTAATAAATTAGATGTAGACACTTAAAAGTTATGTTATACCTTGGTGTAATTAACCTCTTATGATTAAAAACTAATAATATGTAGATACTTAGACCTTGGTCTTAAAATTATGCTTCATAAAAAAGAAATTTACCGAAAATACATTCCTTTACGTGCAAATTACCTGATAAATATTACAAGTGTTTCATTATCTGGAAACAGAGTGGGAATGTATTTCTAATTTTAATTCATAAAGGAAATCTCTATAACTTGCTCCTTGAATTTGAACATCCGATGGACCAAGTTGTAAGAGCCCTTAACCATAAACAAGCCTAAACGTGGAATGCATGTGACAAATATTTTTATTGGTGGTATTTACCGACAAACGTTTTGGTATTTTGGATTACTTGGTGGAGATAAAGCATCAATGCTTGATGACGCCATTGAGTTGACATGTCCACACAAACACTTAATTGTTTTTGTCATAAATTGTTGCTGCTGTTGGACAATTAACACTAATTTGATTATATAAACTCATCAATGAGAGGGGCTGCTGCACTTTTCAACTACTCCGAGACACATACAAGTCTTGGAGTCACCATGTACATGCATACACTCATCACAAACACAGACACAAACACTGCACATTAATCTTTCTATATCTAACAATTTTCAGCAGCAAGATAGTTGGTTCAAGCACGTATGGTTCCAAAGGTATGAGTCTTCGGGTTTTCAATTTACAATGTAAATGTCTTGTTTTGATTTATATCATGTTTAGGTGTTAGTTTTACATATTTTGATTAGTATTATGTTTTGGTGTATTTTTATCTGTCAAGTATATTGGAACTTGATATTGCTGCCCTATAATTTCACTGAAAATATATGGGAAGAGACATAGGATATTATCAAGTATTCAACACAATGATATGATACAATTATAAATTGAGGCACACACACCACACTATGTCCACATAAAACAGATTTATATAAACAATAATGTCAATGTCTGTGAAATTAAAAATAATGAGAAAGTATGTGAAATTAAAATGAATGTCAGGTATCTTATGGTCATGATTTATCATTTTATTGTCTTTGTTTTTGGCATAATGTGCCTAAAGTAATTCAAATTCAAATTTAATGATCACATAAATATTAAAGGGGCGCGGCTTTGTATGAGGCTCGTACTGCAGAGCAAGCGAAGAAAACGTAAGGGCCCTAGCCCGCGGGAAACAGAAGGTTAGGTTAGGAAGGGAGAAAGGATATTTACCAAGACTACTGAAAGAGCACAGATTCGGCTTGGGTATCATGATATTGGCTTACTTTTTTGAACTTTAGTAGCTGATGTGTTAAAATTGGGGTTAAAGATTTGTTTAAATTATTCATATATTCATAATGGGGTTAAAATTTTGTATTTTTTTTATATTATGATTTAGTTTCATTCTATATAATTTGTAACTGAACTTTTAACTACAAAATTTTTCAATTGTCAAATAAGTGTTTTTTCTTGTTTTATTTCGTAGAAAGGATTAAAATTTATGAAATCTAGGTTACATGTTTCATTATTATATTTGAAAGATTTGATTTTTAATTACTTAAAACTTTCTTTATTATAATTTAAAGTTTCATAGCGACCCGTAATTATCACTTCTCAATCCTTCATCATCAGCCCTTCAACTTCAACTGGGCGTTCCTTTTTGTTTATCATAATTACAATTTTACTTATTTTATGTATCGTTATTTAATTCTTTTTGATTTTATATACATAACCTTTTTGGGTTTCTTTAGATTTTTCTCACCCATGAAGATCTTTCATTTTAATGAAGTGGGGTTGTTCATGAGTTAGATCTTTTCTAGATTTTTGTTCTTGGTCAAATATAACAACAAAATTGGGTATAATCTATGAAAACATATACAAAGATTTTTGTTTGGATTGTCTTACTAATGATGGTATATCATTTCCTTTTGTAACTGTACTTTTAACTACAAAATTTCCCAATTGTCAAATCAAGTGTTTGTTCTTGTTTTATTTCGTAGAAATGATTAAAATTTATGATATCTAGGTTACATGTTTCTTTATTATAATTGAAAGTTTTAATTTTTAATTATTTAATTGAGAGGGGTCTTTGTGTTTCAGTTGAAATTTAGGAATTATACTTTTGGCTTTTAATGGGTGGATTTGATGAGCATGTTGGGATAATCGGAGATTGGATGCCTCCTCCTAGCCCTAGCCTGCCATCGTTCTTTTCAGTTGAAGTTTAGGAATTAAAATATGCCACTATAAGGTTTCATAGCGACCCTTAATTATCATCACTTCTCAATCCTTCATCATCAGCCCTTCAATTGGTCATTTTTATTGTTCATCTTAAATTCAATTATACTTTTTTTTATGTATTGTTAATTTGTTATTCAATTCTACTTGATTGTATATATGTGTGTGTTTTTCATAAACAGATAAACATAGATCATATATATGTGTGTTTTTCATACAAAAACAGAAACAACAGTTGCATATGTTTGAGTGTGTGTTTTGTGAGCATTCATTCATCATCGTCCATGAGTGAGTCTATGTGTTTGCTGTGTGCATGCATCATTATGATCAGTAGCAACTTATTAAGAGTGTGTGTCCAGTAAGTGACCCGAGAGGTTATGATATGATACTAACCTGGGTTTAGGAAGCCTTGATGACAGGGGTTGTGCTTAAGTAACAAAAAGAAAATCAAAAGTTGTAATAATAAAACTTAAGCGTTACTTTTTTCGTTTTGCTGTTTAAAATCTTCAAATATGTAATTTAGGATATGTTTATTTCAATATGATATTGTTAGGCACAAAAAGGCCTCAGTCAAACCTGTTCTACATCAGAGGGGGAGATTTATAATCAAACCTGTTGATGCATTTGAAGGTTGAAATTAAGGCCTGTTATATGCCTTATTGAAACCTGAAAATGATTTGCAATATCAGTCTAAAGCTGTTCTATATGTTGCATGTGTTGCAACTAAGACAGTTTGTCCAAGCTGCTCTGTCTGCTGAACAGGCTGGACATAAACTGTCTACGCTACTCTACACTGGTGAGCAGCTTGGGCACTTTTCAAGTGTTCTATTCTTTGTGAACAGAACCTGTTCTTTGTGTACAGGCTAAACACTTTATGGAATACGTTTCCAAGTCATCATGTATTGTTTTTGGCTACAAGATCAGTTTACAAAGTCGAAGACAAAGTGGAAAACAGAACTGCTCAGCCTGCCCACGCTGTTCTGCAACATGAAGACAAAAGGATATTTGAAAAAGGGTGACAGACCTTTTTCTTATATCAAAATCGGCCTTTACAAGGAAGAAAGACGCAAAGTTGACATTCCTAAATTAGTTAAAGGCAATGCAACAGTAGACAAAGTGAAAAGACAAAAGTTCTGCACATGTGAAGACAAGTCTGCTTTTCAGAAAAGTGCAGAAAAGTTATGTTGTCTTTTCAAACAAGACTTCTCCTTTTTCATTCCGTCCAATGAAGAAGTTTCTCTTAGATCCTCTGAGTGAATATAAAAGGAAGCTTCTAAGGTCAGAAATAATAAGCAAGCCAAAATAAGCTAAGTGCTGAAACCAAGAGTGAACGTGCAAGTGTGTTTTTCATGCATGCAAGTCTGGTTGTGTAATACAGTTTCTTTGTGTCTAAGCTGTTCTACATAAGCTGTTCCTCTGAGTCTTGTAAACACAGTGAGTGCTTCTTAGTGAGAGTATTCATTGTTAACTAGTTTGAGTCTGTCTTAGACTAGTGAATATATTGTTGTATCTGTCATCTCAGCTTGAACATTTCCGCATTCAAGCTTGTTTGTAATTAACAATTTGTTGATAATACATACAAACATTGAGAAAATAGTGTGTAGTTTTTAAATAGTTGTATTCACCCCCCCCCCCCCCCCTCTACAGCTTAAAGCTATATACTTTGGGAACCTCTCGGGACCTACAGATGTATATTTAATAAAGGGATAATTGCGCAAAAAACCTCAAACTTGTCTGCCTTTTGTGATTAAAACCCCAAACCATTTTTCGTTGCATAGAAAACCTCAAACTAACTAAAAATCAGTAAATCAAGGTTTTATCAATGACTAACCGGTTGAAACCGCTTATTAATCCTACAGGGACCGCTAAATAACCTACATGTGATAAATTTTAATTGTTGACACCGGTTGCCAAACATTACACATCATTTTTAACGCTCGTAGATAATTTTTAATTGTAATTTTTAAACGGGATTACCTCATCTACGAACGTTAAAAATGATGTGCAATACTTGGAAATCGGTTTCAACAATTAAAATTTATTCAACGTAGGTTATTACTAGTCCACGTAGGATTAATAACCAGTTTCAACCGGTTAGTCATTGATAAAACCTTGATTTACTGATTTTTAGTTAGTTTGGGGTTTTCTATGCAACGAAAAATGGTTTGGGGTTTTAATCACAAAAAGCGGACAAGTTTGGGGTTTTTTGCGCAATTATCCCTTTAATAAATTATATAAATAACTTAGTAATTTGTTGGGCATTTGATGTCCACATAGAAACAAAATTATATAAACAATACAAAGCAGTCAATTAAGAGAGTGTGTATTTGATGTCCACATAAAAACAGAAACGTAGATCATATATATGTGTGTGTTTTTCATAAAAAACAGAAACAGAAGTTACACATAATTGAGTGTGTTTTGTGAGCATTCATTCATCATCGTCCATAACAATAACTTTGTCATTTATATTTAAGAATAGGTATACTAAAACAGAAAGCTAATAATGATGTATTTGTTCATTAGTAACTGGATTTTAATTCGGTTTTTAGTTGTTATGGATTCAGTCCGCTTTCATCAAGAATCAAAACTAAATCGTCTTTATTATTTATAAAGTTTGAAAAAAAAGTTAATTTTTTAATAAGTTGATACTTCAATACTAAATTTTTATGGAAAAAATGCAGTTTCTTATCATTTGATTTTACAAACTCGATACTTAAATGCTGGATTTTTATGCGACCCCTATGTGAGATTGTGTCTGTTCTATTTGAATAGAAGTTTGGAAATTTGAATGTTTTGATTTGATTGATTATATTTGTTAGTCAAAACAGAAAACAGAAACATAAATTATATTTGTCAGTATAAATATACATAAAATAAATAAAAATTCAATCTCTGATGTCAAGATCTGTGCAGGTGTTTCATCAAGTGGGGGGATTGGTGCTCTTTACAAAAACCAACTGATGAATTTTGAGGAAATTTTTGAAGTAATTTTGATTAAAAGATGCCACTTTCAGAGTTTTATAGATCTGCAAATGGAAAGAATGAAGACCCTCAACAAAACCAACTGATGTTTCATACATGTAAGTTCTTCAGCTTGTTTGATATTGCCTTTCTTGATAATTCTGTTATGTTTGGTTGAATTGATCCTCGTCGTTTGTGATAATTTCAAGTCTTTAAAAAAAACAATGGATCTAGTTGCTGCCCAAACACTGCACATTAATTTGTTGCTGCTCAATTGTTTTTAACAAACACTGTACATTCTTTTGCTGCTGTTGGTGCACTTTTTTACAAACACTGCACATTAATTTTTCTATTTTTAACCATTTTTAGTTGGATATGTATGGCAAATTGGATCTGTTTCGTGTTTCTTGGCTGAAACTCTTCTTAATTTCAATTTTACTATTTTTCTTTGAACAAAACTCTTCTTCCAAACTTAAAAGATTCCAATCATTTCTTGTCCACCACAACAATCACAAACTCCTTTATTATTATTTTTTCTTTCCCTTTTCTTTATATTCCTATGATAAAAAGATTTGTCTTCAAAGATAGATTAGGATTGAGAGAGCAGAGGTGAGGGAATTGATAGGAAAATCACCAATAAATTTCTCTCTTTTCAATGTAATCAAAAGCTATTGTTAGGGAGTACTATTTGGACATCAACGTGTGCAACAAATTGAATGTTCATACATGAGTTGGGTACATGAGTTTAATACACACTTTTGTTACTAGAGTACTTTCTCCTGTATTCATACACGAGTTTTGATATAGTGTATGAAATAGTTTCTCCTGTATTCATTTGCCTCTCAGTAGCAGTTAAAACTGAAACACCTCCAATATTTTCCTTTACCACCTTAAGAACGTATGGTTTAAAGGGTATGAATCTTCGATTTTTCATTTTAGAATGTAGATGTCTTTTATTGATTCGTAATATGTTTATGTATTTACAGAAATTGATGAGGTGTCTTTACCGCGTCAAAAGGTATGAGTCTTCGTTTTTTTAATTTTATAATGATCTGATGTAAACAGATAATACGTTTGTAATATGATGATTTGTAATATGTTTGTGTATTTTACAATGAGGATGAAAACAGATGTGATTCTTATAGAAACCAAAATAAAAACGAAAGAGAAGTTGATTACCTGAAATAGATTTGAAATAGACATAAAAGAGAAGTTGATCACAGCTCATTTGTCTTTTGGTTTCTGTAAGAAGGTGAAATGAATTCTGTTATAAACAGCAGCAGGTTATGGCAGCAGAAATAAAATTCTCGTTTACCTTGGTTCTTTGATAAATCGATAGGTTATGGCAGCAGGAACAGATGCAATTTGGAACAATGCAATAGATGGGGTTATAGAAGCCAACAACTTGGAGAATTGCAACAGATGGTTTGGGGGAATGGAAGAGTCACTGGGTTGGTATATGAAAGATTGACAGCAACAGGTTATGGCAGCCAATGGGTTGTAGTTTGGCATGAGTTACTTTTTTGTGTAACAAGTAATCTGATAATTATTACTTTTGTACATTAATGGGTTGTACTTTTGCATCAATGAGTTGTATGTTTTAAAAATCAAAACTGTAGTTTTTCTTTTGCTTTAAAGGTTGTACCTTATGCTTTGAAAGTGATGTGTCTTAAAATTCAAGAAATCTACTTTTAAAAGTTGTACATTGTGCATTATAACTTGTAAAAAGCTAAATGTTTTATTAGTAGTAGATATATATATATATATATATATATATATATATATATATATATATATATATATATATATATATATATATATATATATATATATATATAAACTTGGCAATAACAAACTTAAAAGAATGTTAAAAAAAATACTTACTATTCGCGTATATTAAGAAAAGATAGAAAAATAATATTTGTGACAAATAATTATACTTTTTTTGGCATTACACCAATTCACCTAAAAAGATAAATTAATATTGTTCTTAAAAAATAATAAAATATAAGATAAATAAAATTCATTATTTAAAAGATAACTACATTTTAAAAAAGGAAGAATTTCATATATGTCCCTCTAAAACTGCATAATATCATATATACCCAAGTCAAAAAAAGAACTTCATATATATCCTTCTAAAACTTCATAATATCATATTTACCCAATTTATAATTTTAATATCATATATACCCTTTCAAACTTTTAAATATATCAAATATATCCAAATTATTTATTTATTCTTTTTTATTACTTTAAAACTCATAATAAATATTCATTAATAAAGAAATGACCAATCTACCCTTTTTATTTCTTAAACTTCATAATATCATATTTACCCAATTGTACTTTAATATCATATATACCCTTTTAAACTTTTAAATATTCATATATATCCAAATTACTTATTTATGATCTTTTATTACTTTAAGATATCAAATCTTTTATTTTTTGACGGAATTCGGTGATTCAAATTTCAATTTGTTCGTTAAGTCGAAGCCTACAAGAACTGAAGATTTAATCAAGGTAATTAACTTTTAAATCCCTTGATTTTAGAGGTTCAGGTGCTCGTGGTAGGCTTCTACTTAACGAACAAATGAAATTTGAATCGCCGAATTCCGTCAAGAAATAAAAGATTTGATATCTTAAAGTAATAAAAGATCACAAATAAATAATTTAGATATATTTAAAAGTTTAAAAGGGTATATATGATATTAAAGTTTTCAATTGGGTAAATATGATATTATGAAGTTTAAGAAATAAAAAGGGTAGATTGGTCATTTCTTTATTAATGAATATTTATTATGAGTTTTAAATTAATAAAAAAAGAATAAATAAATAATTTGGATATATTTGATATATTTAAAAGTTTGAAAGGGTATATATGATATTAAAGTTTTAAATTGGGTAAATATGATATTATGAAGTTTTAGAAGGATATATATGAAATTCTTTTTTTTGGCTTGGGTATATATGATATTATGCAGTTTTAGAGGGACATATATGAAATTCTCCCTTTAAAAAACAACAGAATAATAGATAACACAAGTTGTTACTTCTATTATCTATAAACATTAATAAATAATTAAATCTATCCAGTATGTGACATAAATATTTAAATAAACAAGATTACATTTGAAAATAAAAAATTATAATATTAATAAAGAACATAAATTGTAATGCCCGTAAATTTTGGTAAATTCTAACTCCGACATTTCAATTCATTCCTAAAATATAAGAGTACTATAAAAATTGTATTATGAGTATTCATTATTATATTTGAAAGGAGAACGAAAAATCATGAAAATCGACTATAATATCGAAATACTTCATTTTCGGAGCATCGTATGAAAATACTAACATGATACGAATTAACCGGTATTAAGATAATTGGTGTTGACAAAAAAAAAAGAATAAAAAAATATGAAGACCTTATCTCCCTAACCTTCCTCCCATACCATTCTTTCTTTTTAATATTATAATCAAAACACATCTCTTTCTCAATTTTCACAAAAAATAATAATGATTTCTTCTTGTCTTTAGATATGACCATCATCTTGAAACAATTGTTCCATGGTGATTCAAGAGCAAGAATTCTTTTAGAAAAATTAAGATGGAGTGGTGGTGCTAACTTGTGAATATTCCACCAAGTTTATCTTCAAAGGTTTATCACTTTGTGGTAATGAACTTTTAAGTTCCATCACTAATCTTGTATTGTTGTTAAAATGTCAAATTAAATATCAAAATATGTAATAATCAATATTTATAATCCATTTAATGGTTCTTAATATTAGTTTCTTCATAAAACCCAATACTCCATTAATGGATTTTTGGTGTGTAGTAGAAAATATACAATGTTTAATAGATAAATATATATAAGATTGAGGTTAAAAAACAAGTTAGGAACAATATACATAACTAAAATCTTAATATTTGAGATTTACTATTTGAGGGTAGAAATTATATAAAAAATGAAAATGCTGATAATGGGAAAATAATAATAATAATAATAATAAAAGAAAGGAAAATAAGAGTTAAAACAAAAAAATATGTTTGAGGTTAAGACCATACAAGTTGTCTAGATATATATGTGTGTGTGTGTGTATATATAAAATTGTACGTAAATATAAAATATGTATGCATATATATATATATACATATATATATATATATATATATATATATATATATATATATATCTGTGTGTGAATGTGTGTGATTTTAATATTGAAAAAGTTTTAGAAAATTTATTCAATCAAATTATAATATACGTGTCGAGGTAAACTATGGATTTATCCGAACCGGATCTTTTAGAGTCTAAGTGAATAAGTAAAACTATAGGTGGTGAAGACAAATATTTTACCAATAAAAGAGGAGAATGATGTTTGTATAACCACTACAACAAAATGACCCTAATGCAACACTGAGAAAATGTCACATTAGACCTGAAAAGTGTTGCATTAGGGCTAATGTGACGCTTTATCAAATGTCACCTTAGTCAATGTCGCCTTAGGTCTGTAGCGAAACATTTTTCAAAATATGCAACACATTTTAAAAGTGTTTCATGTATTTTATAATTGCGACACTTTAAAAAATACAACACTTTTTACATTCTAGTGCAACACTTTATGATTTATCGTCATTAAGCTATGACAACACTTTTTTCATCAAATGTGACACTTTAATGATCTTTTGACAAAATAAATGCAACAGTATTTATACTCTAATGCCAACACTTTTCTTATTCTTTTTCATTTAATACAAATACTATAAATTAATATATTGATTTGTAATACTTTTTTAATATGATACCAAATTCTATAATATGAATCAACAATAGAATAATATGTAACATCCGGCATTAAACCAGGTTAGCAACAAAGCCCTAATCTACATTTAATAGTCAATTATAGCCTAATCAGTGGTCATTAGAAATTAATCAAGTGATTAACAAGGCTTATTAGAAAAGTCAACTCAATTAGAATCAAATTCATCGGTGCGATGAATCGGGAAATCAATTAATCCGATCAATTTACGACATGAAGGATTAATTCAACTAAGTACATAATTAAATCATGATTAGTGACACTAATCATACACTAATACAATTACTTAACCTTAATTATGCAAGACTAAAACAATTAATTAAAACAATGCATCCAAACGTATTTATGAATTTATAAGAAAAGGGAAATACGAGAATACATTTCTAAATACTTTTATACAAAAAAAAATATAAATACATCAAAAATACACCCTCTAGGCCGGCCACAAGGTGGTACACAAGGACCAAAAGTTTGTATTATTTTACTCAACATTTCACCATCAAATCCTCCTCTTTCCTTTCATCCAAGATTTTTCACTATTATCATCATTTCACCACCTTTTTCTCCTCTATAAATAGAACCACCACTTCACTTCATTTCTCACACCTTCACAACACAAAAACCTCCCTTTCTCTCCCTCTAAAATCCGGCCAAGGCCTCAAGCCAAAGCCAAAATTGTGCAACTTTCATATTTTTGTAATTTTCAAGTGTTTTTGGGTGAAATCTTCCAAGAGTTTCAACTTCTACTTGGTTTCATCTTTCTAATACCCCAAAGTAAGTAAATACTAGCTTATATCATCTCATATTTATGTTTATATAAGTCTTGCATAATATATATAATCACCTACAACAACAAGTTTCATAAAAACTCAAGTTTATAAGTTTCTAGTTCTTATTTTAAGTTGTTTCTTTAAATGTGTTTATGAATATGTGAACACATTATAAAAGTGTTAATATTATGAAAACATGTGATATATATGTGTTTTTATAACTATTATGACTTTTATACAAGTAGTCTTTGAATAAACAACAAGAATCATAAGTTGTTGTAAGTTTATAAACTACGGATTTTCGGCAGAAAACTTATATCGACTTTGAAAAATCATAACTAATTCATAACTCAACGAAATGAGTTGATTCTTGTCTCAAAAGTTAGATCTATGTCTTAACTATGGATCTGCAAATTTTCATGATTTATTTCGAAGTTTAAGACCTCCAGAAATTATTTGGGAAACCGAAAGTTTGACAGCTCAAAAATGGCCAACATAGCGTTTTTAACGAGCTTTTTCACTAACCTAAACAACTCGAAAAATGGCCGTTCTTGATTCTAAAAATCCTTTGTATATAGTAGTTGAATGTCCTAGAAAATCAAAGTCTAAAACATTTTGGAGCTTGGTCAAAAACAGCCTCAAAGTAGGCCGAAAAACCTCCGAAAAAGCTGGAAAATTATATATATATAAACTTGACGTTTTAAGCGCATTTTGTTTAAAAACTTGTAATGTTGGGTGATTTAAGACATAAAAATCTATAAATACACATATTATCATATATTAGTGATATTAAGTCCTTATTATCATTTAGGACTCGATTAAACACCTCCGGTTTCATCAACCATCAAACAACGCACCTTTGCATTTTTGCGCATAGTTTTGCCATCACAAGTTCGGTGAGTCTTCATAGCCCCTATTTTTCACTATCTATTGGGGTGGAAATACATGCACTGTTTTCATATGGACATCTAAACTGTATATTTCTTAAATGTATTACATATGGTTCCATTAGCCCTTATATCATGAACCGTTAATTGTATTTATTTGTAAGCGCGAATATATTGTGGATAGATCTGTCGGGAGTCATGTCCCCCATTCGGGTTAGCTCGGTTCGGCTAACAGCGAGTGCATATATATTCAACACACGGTATTACGTATGGGAATACTGCTCAGGGCAAACTTATTCTAATTAAGCTTCGGTTGCATGATGGTTTAGGTAATACATACACGGAATTTATGATTTTATAAATTCAACTAATCTGATAATGTCCATACAACTGGTCTTTTCGCGTAAACCTATGAGCTCACCAACAATTTTTGTTGACGTATTTTAGCATGTATTTTCAGGTAATTAAGGCACGTATGCCTCAGACGTAATTTACTTTCAAGCTTCCGCATCCATGGAGTCGCATGCATATTCAAATTAACGGAGATTTAGCTGCATTATTTTGGATAATTTAATTATGTAATTAAATCTCTGTATTTTGTGAACTCCTTTACTCATATCAGTTTATGTAAAACATTGCTATATTTTCAAGTTTCAATGATGTATTTTAAAAACGTCCATATAGTGGTCGTTCATTATAATTATGGTTACGCTTCCGCACTCGTCACGTCTCGCTGCCAACCGAGGTAGCAGGGTGTGACATAATACAATATCATTCAAATTGTATTCCAACAATAATAAGGTCTAATACCAAAAATAACTATAATGAAATGTATATGCAACACCAAAAAGAGTCGATCACAATCACAAAATGTATCTTTTTAAATACTGGACTTGAAATTTCTTTCGTATGAAATCGTTGTTTCATTTTCCTTTGCAAGCTCTACACATGACTTTGTATATTCCAATTGAAAGTAGCCTGAAACATACAAAATCAACACACAATATTGTTAATGTGTTAGGTAATGTAAATGATTAAAAAAAATATAAAGCACAAATCTCTAAAACATGCACTTTGAAGGTAACGTAATTTAACAAATTAAGTAATGTTTTCATACCTCATGTACTATTTTAAGATATGTGTTACGGATATGAAACTTATTAAATACATGTCAAAGCAATCTAAAAAACTATGAAATGGAAAATGTGATTAGGTCCTACCAATATCAATAATACACAATAGTTTGGTTCATGTGAGGGATGGTCCATGTTGTAATTCACATTTGTTTTTGTTGTGATATAGTGTGTTATTGCTGATTAATTTATAAAGTATACTTTATTTCCAGGTTCTGTAACAAATAAATTCTGTTTGGCTAATGTCGTTGCCTATTTTGTTGTGATATAGTGTGTTGTTGCTGATTAATTCAGGAGGAGTACATTTCCAAAATGAAAATCTTGGATAACATCATACTCAAGAAGAGATATATACTAAAACACAAAAATGTGTTCTTAATCCTCAAAACAAAGCTATAAGCAGTAACATTTATCAAAGACAAAAATGAACGACAAATGATGTATTCTTTGTGTCTACCCTCTAGGCTAAGGCACCTTGCTCCTAAACACAACACTGAGCACTTAACCATTACAAAGGATGTTTATATGTTTAGAAACATTTAAACACATAACTACTTTGCTAAAAAGAAAAAACAGAAAAAACTGCAACGACACTATGAGAGCCTGTAATGAAATGATATTTTGTCCTCGTTGAATGGTGTCACACAACTTATATCTTTCACAAGAAACAACATATGTCCATGTTGGCACTTCTACAACTCTATTTTGATATGATATTCTGATTTATTTTAAAACCCTTAATTAGAGTCTTTCCCCACAACTCCAGCTTTGAATCGCTAGACTACTATGTTACCTAATCAACATTCAGCTCAAAATGACAAACCTGTTCCCCCTCCCCCCTTGGATGGGCTGGTTTTCAGTTCTATGGGTGGTTTTGTAGTCGAACTGATTATGATATGATTCATTTCTTCACCAAGTTGTACTACTAACACAACTTCAACAGCCCCTTTAATGCTACATTCTTTGTTCTGATTCAATATAATCATGGCGCTTGAGCAACGAGATGTAGAGCGATGGTACATGGTTATAACACACATAGATGCACACTTACTCAAGCTTTGAAATTTTAAGGGAGGGACCAATGATGTATAAACATAACTGATCAATAGCAATAGGAAAATTGGTTTTTCTCCCTTTCATGTCTCATTCTAAAAGATTTGATTATATAAGCAATTGAAGGAAGTCAAAACTTGAAGTAAGAGATAACAGAGACTCATCAAAATTATTTGGTGCAACGTCTAGGCTACTGTGATATTTGGCCTTGCAAATACTTGTATATTTGGCCTATTTTTTAAATAAATGACAAAAATACTGATCTGTTCAACTAGATTGCATATAAGTTTGTTCTTAATTATAGAAAGTTCTCATATGCATTTCATCAAACATACAATGTGCATCAAAATTTATATTGTCACATTCATACAAGGGTGAACAAATCATAATGGAAAACGGTAAGCAAACCTTATTGCTCCGAATTGGAGTTCTAACAACTTTGGTGGTGAACAGGTGGCTTCGATGATGATCTATATAAAATAATAATGACAACTAAATCAGACAACATAACTAAAATCAAATATGGAGTAGATGCGTATATGTTCGATAATGTAACTACAATCTATAAACAAAACTAAAAGACGACAGAAAGAGTCCAAAAATAAACCTGAGATTGAATAAAAATCGACAGAGTCCTTGAATGGAAGCTGAAAGAGAATCCTTGAATTGATTTAACTACCAAAATCGCGAGTAACACCTGGAAGAGGAGAGAAGCATGAGACACGATCCTTACCTGAGAGGACACAACATGAGAGAAAATTTTCAGTGGAAGAGGAGACGACGTGAGAGAAAAACCGAAAGTATGAGAATGAGAGCAGCTACGGATTAACCTATTAGGTTAAATAAAATTTTCGTGCGGGAACTAAGGCGCCATTTTTAATGAGTTTTGGTGGCTCTTCAATTAAAATGTTGAAACTGAAAATAATTATTTACTGACATTCATGTATTAAGTATCACAAAATAATAGATATATTAAAACATATGTCACTATAACTATAAATAATATTGTCAGAAAATGTAAACCATCACTAAATTCTTAAAAGTATTTTGTGACACATATTCTGCCAGTAAAAATGTATTATAGTGGCACATACATATTTGCCATAAAATGTGACACTAAATGACATTTTTTTTATAGTGTGTGTTACATTTTTATATTAAAAAAAATTACCACACAAGAAAAAATTTACATGTATTAATGTTTTTTTTTTTTAATCCAACACTTGTAATAAGTGTCACATACTTACATTTGAAATGCAACACTTTTAGAAGTGTCACACTTTTTAATGGAAAGCGTAACACTTTAAAAAAAAGTGTTACATTATTTAATAAAAATTGCAACACTTTAAGAAAGGTGTTGCATTAAATCATTATATGTAACATCTATCGTAAAAGTGTTGCTTTATAACAAAATTTATAATAAAAGCAACATTTTTCATAAGTGCTGCATCAAAAGTGTCACATAATTATCATTTTGTAGTAGTGAACGAATTTCTATATCAGGAATATAGTTGGCTATCGTGGTAATTGTCATAGTGAACGAGTTGGTGTTAGCTATTTTGGAACTTCTGTATCGTACAAGCACTGTGAGTAACAATGTTGTTAATTCATAATTGTGTGTATCCTTATTATTTGTCATCATCAGAATCACTTGATAATCTCATGCTCATATTATAAGTTTACAAGCAACCTTATATGATTCATATGATTTGTTCTATGTTTATTTGTAGGTGTCGTCCCTCTCCACATACATGCATGATATGATATATAATAACTGTGATGTTACTTCGTGTGACAAAACAGATATTATAGGGAGTGTCGTCTTCTTGAAATACTGCCTAGGAGTGTTGTCCTCCTAAGAATACATACAAGTTGGGGTACCGCCGCTTACTTAATACTCGCAGGAGTGCCGACTCCTATTCTTTTATGTTTAGTTTCATTTTCCATACATATGCACTTTATGCTTTCACCTTGTTACTCATTAGGCCGTGAGCTTATCCTGTGTGGGGAATTACTTTTCAGGTGGAAGCAAAGGTAAAGGCCCGATGGCCTATTGATTATAATTAGCTGGAAGGATACCTAAAGATGCAGATTTTTGTAGAACACTTATTTCCACTAGTGCCACCTTATGGCGTTTTGGGTCGGGTAGACTATTTGATCAATATTTGGCATGTAATGTATTAATATATTGACTTATGTTGTATTACTCTAGACTTGACATTTGACTTTGAATGAATGTTTAATGACTATCGATGAAAAGTTTTAAATTATCCCGTATTTTTGGAGGGAATAACTTCACGTATCCTGTATTAGTTCTTATAAATTAGGACGGGTGTTTCATAAATCATAAAGATTATATAAACAATATTAATATTTAAAAAGTAAACATAATACAATACTAATAAATTCATATTTTATAACATTTTATTTATTATTATTATTATTATTATTATTATATATATATATATATATATATATATATATATATATATATATATATATATATATATATATATATATATATATATATATCACACATATATATTATGTTTTATGTAAAACTGAAAATTTAAACTATATCGACTAAGTATGTGTATAAATTAAGAAACAAAAAACCTAAAAGAATGTTAAAATTAACTATTATTTTTATATATATAAAAAGATTAAATAAATAATATATGTGACAAGTATTTATATTTCTTATTCTTTTAGTAAGACTTAATATTTATATTTGTTTAATTTTAAGTAACTAACTATTTATTAAAAACTTATTCACGTAACACGTGGGTTCATAAACTAGTAGTTTTATATTATATGTAAAAAAGTTGATGTGACTATATTGCTGTCAGGTTTGTATTATATTCAAAATTTTTTGATTTTCTTAATAGAATTTGATTGTATTATTATTCTTTTTGTTTGTAGAATTTAAATATGTATGATTTTGAAGGTTCTTAGATGATTTTTTTTTATATTTGGAAGCATTAATGAGTGTTTGCTCCAAATCTAACTTTTTAATTTCGAAATATGATGGGAAATATTCTAAGTATGTCAAGTTGTTAGTTAGATTTCTCAGACTCTTAGTAGTCTTTCTGTGTAATTACAAAGTTCAAGCTGTTAATTGAGTAAGTTCGAACTGCTAGTTCAAAAGTTCAAGTTGCCAGAGTTAAAAGTTCAAGCTGCTCAAAAGATAAAGTTCAAGCTGCTCAACAGTTTAACAACAGAAAGTGCTGAAATTCAGGAAGTGTTTTATATCCAAAGATTCAAGCATATCTACTTCCAGAGAAATCAGAGTTCCTCAAGGAAACAAATCAGAAGGCTATATATATATATATATATATATATATATATATATATATATATATATATATATATAGAGAGAGAGAGAGAGAGAGAGAGAGAGAGAGGGAGGTTCCATTGAGAACTTTTGTGCATCGAGGCACAAAAGAACCTCCATTGGCCATTGGATGAAAAGAATGTGTGTGTTAGATCAAATGACAAAAGAGTAATTAAATAGAAAGTTTTATGCATCAAGTGCACATAATGAAATTCACGGAGGGGTAAAACAGGAATTATGTAATCCTTATTTAATTATTACACTTCCAAAATTAACAAAAATAATACAAATTCATAATACATCAAAATACATGCATATCGTTCATCTCTTCAAGCATATCGTTCATCTCTTCCAAAAATAAATCATGCACATCGTTCATCTCTTCCAAAATCAAAATACATCATAATACAAACATGAATCGTTCATACAAACACAAATCATGCATATTGTTCATCTCTTCCAAAATTAAGAGGGGGCTAAGAGAGAGGAGAGAGAGACATAGAGAGAAAGAGGGAGTGATTTTAGGAAAGAAGTTAATGGTGATTTTCATACCAAATTTAGCTATTAATTATCTTAAAAACATTTAAATTCAAAAATAATTTACATACATTTAATATCCCCTAAATGCCCTTTGTGCACCCCTGGTTGATAGTTCGATGCACAAAAGTTCTCAATGGTGTCTCGATGCACAAAAGTTCTCAATCAAACCCCAGTCTATATATATATATATATATATATATATATATATATATATATATATATATATATATATATATATATATATATATATATATATATATCTATATATATATGTATATCTATATATATATATATATATATCTATATATATTATATATATATATATGTATATATATATATATGTATATATATATATATATATATATGTATATACATATAATATGTAATCTATATATGTATATTATTATATTATATATATATATATATATATATATATATATATATATATATATCTATATATATATATCTATATATATATATATATATATATACATATATATATATATATATATATATATATCTATATATATATGTATATATATATATATATATGTATATATATATATATATATGTATATATGTATATACATATATATATAATAGGTTTTTCTATTGTAAATCTGTACGTGCAAGTTTTGTAATCGTGTGCTTCAATTGTAATTGCTTTCTGATTAAGCTCCTCAAGCCTCTAAGGTTGTAAAACCCTAAGAACAGTCTGTGTTCTTTGTCTAATCAAACAGATTAGAGGTGATTGTAATCAGTGAGTTTGACAATACAAAAGATTTTATTTTTGATTATATTTATGTGTTATTTATTCTGAAAGTTTTTTATAAAACAATTAAGTGTTATTCCGCAAACTTCTTAATTAGACTTTGATTCAATTCAAGGTTATTTGTTTACACTCTGATTTATTCAAACCAGTTAATCTTAGGTGGTGATTTTGATCCTGACAAGTGGTATCAGAGCCAGGTTTTTCTTTGTTTTCAAAGTCAGAAGCTTTCTTTTAAAATTCTTATTTTTCTCCAATGGAATTTGATAATAGCAATAGTGGATATGGGCAAGGAATCAAAGTGCCTATGCTCAAACCCACTGAGTTCGAGATGTGGAAACTCAGGATTCAACAGCACATTCAAATTTATTGATTATGCCATATGGGAAGCTGTTGAATATCCTCCTGTAGTTGATCATGAACTAGATGCTGGGGGCAAGCCCATAAAAACACCTCCAGAGACTGAACTTGAAAGAAAGGCTAGAATGAATGAAGTGAAAGCTCTTACTCTTTTACAGAGAGCCATTCCTAATGCTTATCAACATCAGTTTAAGAAATTGTATACTGCTCATTCTCTTTGGATTGCTTTAGAGAAAATATTTGCTGACAATGCTAGCACCAAAAGGAATCAAAAAGATCTTTTGAAACAGCAGTATGAAAACGTTTCTGGTGGAAAGAATGAAGACCTTACTCAGATTTTTGACAGGTTTAATAAGCTGATAGGTGAATTGGAGAGTGCCAAAGTTAGCTTCGATCAAGATGAAGTAAACAGAAAATTCCTTAGATCACTTGGTGAAGAGTGGACAGTCTATGCTGCCCAACGGAGAACCAAAGATACTCTTAATGAAATAGAGTTGGATGATCTTTACAAGAGCTGAGAGTGTTTGAAACTGAGATTGAAAATAAAAAGAAATCCTTTTCTTACAATCATAACACTGCTCTACTGTCATCAGCATTAACTAATAAATCTAACTGTTGTGATTCCTTTTCAGGTGCTGATGGTAACTCTACTGAAGTTCATTATGAAGCTTTTGTTGCAAGTGATGGACTGTTTGCTCTAAATGCTAAAGATTTAGAACAAATTCATCCAGATGATTTAGAAGAGATGGACTTGAAATGGCAGCATGCTATGTTGACTATGAGGGCCAAAAGATTTCTGAAAAGAACTGGTAGACCAAACTTGCAAGTCAGATCAGAAGGCAAACCAGCATTTGATAAATCAAAAGTTGAATGCTTTAAATGCCACAAGCTTGGACACTTTGCCAGAGAATGTAAATCCCAAGGTCAACAGCCACCAAGACCCCAACAAACTAATCAAGTTTCATCATCACAAGCTCTTGTCTCTCAAGAGGACAATGTGTTTCACTGGAGTGATCAGACAGAAGAGGAGTTTCAAAATCAAGCTCTTATGGCAGAAACATCTAATGTCACTTCCACTGAACTACCATCTGAGGTAAATGCTAAACTCTGCTCTCAAACATGCAAAAATATGGTTAAAAAGTACAGAGATCATAATGAGAGGATGTGCAAAACTCTAGCTAAGATGGAAGAAAGGAGATATGAGTACATGCAGGCTATAGAAGATCTTGAAAAACAGATCAATGACTATAACGATAATGAGATTCATATGGGACATGATAGAACATATCATGAGTGGGAGAAAAAGGAACTGAATAAGAAAATAGAGACCCTAAATCAGAAACTAGATGAGGCTGAACAGAAGGTGTTAGACGCTAACAAGAAAATAGAATCTGTTAATATAGATTTTGGAAGCTTCAAGCTGGCAAATCAAAAGCTATAACACCTAATAGAGGTCCAATTTAAAGATAGGGTAAAATCTCAACACAACCCGGAAGAAGGTATAGGAAACAAAGCCACACCACCTCCATACAACAACAAATACATTCATCCCATGAGTGAAGTTGCTAATAGGCTTGTGAATGAACCATTAGATGACACAATGAAAACTGTAGATCCTATCCTTGAAGACAAGCCTGAATCTAAAGAAGAACTGATTCCAAATGAAGGCTGTGAGTATAAAGAAGTTGAGAGCAATATTAAAACAATGAGTGCACCTATAGAACCTCATACTTTCAGTTTCATCAAAAACCCCAGTAAGAAAGGAAAAGAGAAGATGAGTGTATGCAATAATGTTCCACATGTTTCTGTACCTTCTAACTGTAACATTGCATCTTCCTCAAAAAAATAATAAAAGGGGTACGACTGTTCCAATATGCACATGCCAAAAGCATGGTGTCCAAAAGTTTCCTACAAAACAGCAGGTAAAGGGAAATCAAAGGAACAAGAACCAGTTATGGTATAACAAAACTGGTTCTCCAATCAAAACAGTCAAAAGATGTTTCCATTGTCGCAGGAAAAACCATTTAGCCAGAAATTGTCTATATAAACCATCTGTTGCAAAACAGACTGTGGTTCAAAAACAGGCAATTGTTCAAAACTCAAAAATTTAAAGGCCAAACCACCTGTTACACCAGTTCCAAAGAAGACAGTTGACCACAGTGTAGCAGCTGTCAATTTTGCGTTTCAGGTTAAACACAGACCCATCTATTCAAGTTACCTTTTCATTACCCAATTGATTTCTTAGACTTAGAAATAGAAACCTAAGTTGCAAACAATTAAGAAATTTCGTTAATTTGCTTAGTTTTCTGTGTTCGGCGCAGAATTTTCTGATAATTTTCATACAATGCCAGAAAATATAATTAATTGATAGACATAACAAGCTAATAATGATTCAAAATACAAAGACACATAATGTTGAATTCACTTAGTAATTAAAGCAAAAATAAGTAACAAAGTTAATCAAAGATTTGAAGAAAGACATCCGTATTGTGCCAATTTAACTAAAATAGCAACAAACTTATAAAAGTTTACATAAATAATAATAAATAAGAGAAACATAAATTTGAAACATAAAAATTTTATAAATATAAATTACACATGCTAAAAAGTTACTTATGTCACAAACTAGTAAGAAAACAAGCATAAACTTTACTCTTTATGCACAAACAAGCAACCAACTCTTAAATACATATATTTACAACATTATAAAAAAATAATAAATAAATCTAAATTTCACCTTTTAAGGGCCAGCCAAGAGGAAAATATATAAAAAAAAAAGAAAAGAAAAAGTGAGATTTTATCTATAAAAATCACTTCAACACTCCATCTCATCATCATTTTCAATCCACTCCTTCTCTCTCTTGTTTCTCTCACTAAAACTCAGATTTTTCTATAAAAAATCTACTTAAACTCCAGCCATTAACACCTTCATTTGAACTCTTCAAGTGTGAATCAAAAGGTACAAACATGTGTTCATGCATCTAGCATGAACACTACACTCAAACTTCATCTTTTTACAAGTTTTCTTGTTATTTCTCCTACTTTTTCTTTCATTTTTCTTCAAGAATGATTTTGTTACTTGATGTTTGTAGATTAACCATCAACACATGTTAAGTGTTGTAAAAGATGGTAATCCATGATCAAACCTAAATCAAGAAACAAGAAAGCTCTTGAAAAGCTCAAAAAATGGGCATGCATGGTAGCTTTATGGTTCAAACACTAAAAATCCCATACTCTTTTGAGTTATTTATGGGGTAAATGTGTTTTGAAGATACCTAACACCATTGCATGTTCAAAACATGAGTTTAATCATCAATAAAATCGGATTCATAAGCATGCACATCAAGTTTTGTCAATAACTTGTATGCTGTTTGCTTGAAGATTTATGAGCAGATTATGACCCAACTTCAAATGGTCTTAACTTGTTCATTCTTGACCGAAATGGGGTGATTCTTCTTCTA
The DNA here is from genome assembly GCA_020465985.1 of Centrapalus pauciflorus. NCBI lineage: Eukaryota > Viridiplantae > Streptophyta > Magnoliopsida > Asterales > Asteraceae > Centrapalus > Centrapalus pauciflorus. Next base: position 171,286 of record JAANYP010004339.1, read on the forward strand.
AAATTTAAGTTTATGAGTTAGCTAACTAACCCAAGTGGTCTCATTCCAAAATAAATATTCTTGTTTTGTCTTTACATGTATTAATCATTGCACCTTTTGTTATAATGTAAGACAAACCCAAATTATTCTATTGTATCCATATTGGTTATATAATAGATGTTTTACTTATAAGTTACTAAAATCATCACATGTTATTTTACAAACAAATGATCAAAATCAAAATAGTTAATTCTAACAACATTTGGCAATTGAATAGATTTATTAGAAATTAGTCTTAAACATGCCTATTTAGACAAGGAACTTACCTAGAATCGTTTGCGTATTTTTGGAGGTAACTAGTGATTACATTCAAAGCTCGATTCAATCGCATCGGACTATTGTGAGTATTCACGTCCTCTTTTTACTATATTACGTTTTGGGGTGAAAAACATGTTACTATTCATTTGAACTCTTAATGCACTTTCAAACTCGTTTATGACAATGCATGCAAACATTTGTTATACCAACTTGTTATACATTCGAACATGATTACGATGCATGCAAACACTTGTTATAAAAACTTGTCATACATACAAACATGTTTATGCAAAGCAAACAAACTCTTGTTATACAAGCGTGATACATTTTATGCAATATGGTTGTTCTTATCAAACTTGATACATATGAACTCATACATTCGTTCATTCATTTTGGCACATTGGTACGGATACAATTGTAGTCTTGTATGAGTGACAAACTAAACATTATGTAAGTCCACACGACAAACACACTACTCAGTTTACTCATTTTGATGAGCCGGATGATTCTTATGGATATCGATATTTGGTTGACGACCCACTCATACGGTACTAGTGAGTGCATAATTATCATACATACATTTATGTGATTTTCACATTGTGGCATTCAAAGTCAACATTCTAGGTTTGAGTAGTGGCTCATTACATATACATTGTGTACAACATTACCATGTGCTACAAAGACAAACATTTAACAACCATGACATATTGCAAATACATTGCGTTTTGAAATTGCTTATTTCATACAAAACCCGTGAATTCACCAACTATTTTATAGTTGACCCGTCTTTATGACATGCTTTTCAGGAAAGTAATCGTAAGTGGTACGTTGAAGCGTGATTGCATTCAAGTCGTGTGCCCATGAATATTTTAATTTATTTGCAATTCAAACGCTATTACTTATGTTTTTGGGTTGTAATCTTTAAACATATTTACTTTTGATGTATGGTGGTTGCTTTTGGAAACAATTTTATTATGGTATGAATCTCGAGACTTATGCAATGATCACATTCACTGTTACATCTCGTGTTTCCGCTTTAGCGGGGTGTGACAGTTTTTGGTATCAGAGCCTAAGGTTATAGAGAATACCAAGTTTTTCATTTGGAAAACTTTTTAACTATAACCAACCACTCGAAACATTGTTTTCAAAATATATTTTACATATAACTGGTTTAACTAAGTCAGTTATAGTATTATTGTTTCTTAATTAACCAAAGCTTGGCCACCTTTGCTTAATTAATAAACGATAATGCATGACTTGAAGTGGTTACACTAGGAGTATGTTTAAAAACCATTTTTTTTTCACTACAACTACTTTTATAAAATTGCATTATGTGTGCATGTGTGATCATTGCATGTTACCCCAAAGAACCAGAACTACTAATAGAAGTTTCTAAGCCTATACTAATACCTTGAAAACATATATTCACGAGTCGATATAACCAAATGGATGGTGTCTAGGATAGTCGTATCTCGGTACGCGAGACCCTTATGCTTATGCCTTAGAAGTAAGATGATACAATGATACTTACTTTGATAGATACATACTTAGCAACAAACGTTTATTTTTTTTAGCACCATGTCACGCTCATCATCATCCCACACTACTTACTCGGCCGATGCATCTGGATATGTTACGGGTCGCCCAAGTAACAACCCACGGAGTTCCGAAGAGGAGGAAGACCCATCAGAGCATGAAGAAGAGGAATCTAGCGGTTATACCCCGAGTCCTGATCCACGAGCATCACCCGTGACCCTACTACCCCAGCCAGCACCAGCGTACCTCCCCACCAGCACTTCGTGGACCCCGCATCCTAGCGACAGCAAGAAAGTGTGTCCCGATACCTGCTTCAGCGATGAGAGCACCACCCACTGACACTGCTGGAGCATCCCAGCCGGTCGTAGGAACGCCGGCAGGTAACATGCCTAGTGTGGCATGGGAGCAGGCAAGGAGGTTACATGCCTTGGACTTATCCGTTAGGGACTGTAGGCATGGATTGGTGTATCAGCAGCAGGCAATGACGAACATGACCGAGGTAGTTGATGATGTGCTCACTGCGGTCACGTGATCTAGTAGGACTGCGGACGAGGCCCAGATGATCACTAGGAGACAGATGGTTTACCTTTGCCTGACTGTGGGGATTATGTGCATCATGTTTGTGGTACTTTTGGCGATCACTATGCATCCATATTATTTGATTCAGGGGCAGATAGAACTTTTATTTCGACAGACTTTAGGCCCATGATTAATGTGAATGCTATGAACTTAAGTGATCCTTATGTGATTGAGTTTGCTAATGGACAAGAAACCAAGGTCGATATTATTTTAAATGGTTGTAGCTTGAATCTAGATGATAAGATATTCAATATTGACCTTATTACGATCGAACTAGGAAGTTTTGATGTGGTCATAGGAATGGATTGGTTATCCACACATAGGGCAGAAATTTGTTGTTCTGAGAAGATCATCAAATTACCTCTTGAGAATAGAGAAACCTTTATTTTACAAGGGGATAAGCCGAATAGGAATTTAAAGATCGTATCGTGTATGAAGATAAGAAAATTCCTTAAGAAGAAGTGTTGTGCTTTCCTAGAACATGTGGTGGATAAGGGGATGAAAGAGAAGCAGATTCAAGAGATTCCAATAGTAAAATAATATCCTGAAGTCTTTCCAAAAGATTTACCCGGATTACCCCCTTTGAGACAAGTCGAATTCCATATCGATTTGGTTCCAGGAGCGGCACCCGTGGCCAAATCACCCTACCGTTTAGCACCTGCGTAAATGAAAGAGTTGTCAGATCAACTGCAAGAACTCCTCGACAAAGGATTTATCCAACCTAGGTCTTCACCTTGGGCAGCCCCGGTCCTATTCGTCAAGAAGAAGGGTGGTTCTTTCTGAATGTGCATAGACTACAGGGAGTTAAACAAGCTAACAATTAAGAACCGATACCCCTTACCTCGAATAGATGACTTGTTTGATCAGCTGCAAGGAGCAACATATTTCTCAAAAATAGATCTTCGATCTGGATACCATCAATTGAGAGTTCGAGAGGAGGATACTCCGAAGACAGCTTTCCAAACGCGGTACGGGCATTTCGAGTTTCTTGTTATGCCTTTTGGATTAACCAATGCACCGGCGGCGTTCATGGATCTAATGAACAGAGTTTGTAGACCTTATTTGGATAAATTTGTCATTGTCTTTATTGACGACATTTTGATCTACACAAAAAGTAAGGGAGCTCACGAACATCATTTGAGGTTAATCCTGGAGTTACTCAAAAAGGAAGCGTTGTATGCCAAGTTCTCTAAGTGCGACTTCTGGATGAGGGAAGTGCAATTTCTTGGTCATATAGTGAATGAGAAGGGAATTCAGGTAGACCCTGCCAAAGCTGAATCAATCAAGAAATGGGAAGCACCGAGAACCCCTACAGAGATTCGTCAATTTTTGGGTTTAGCAGGCTACTACCGTCGATTTATTGAGAACTTCTCAAAAATTGCTAAACCATTAACAATGCTAACTCAGAAGGTGCAGAAATTCACATGGGGAGAATCGCAAGAAGAAGCATTCGAGCTTCTAAAGAAGAAGTTGTGTAACGCTCCAATTTTGGCATTACCTAAAGGAACTGATGGCTTTGTTGTTTATTGTGATGCTTCATATCAAGGGTTAGGGCGTGTCCTGATGTAGAAAAACAAGGTCATAGGTTATGCCTCAAGACAACTTAAAGTCCACGAAAAGAATTATACAACCCATGATCTAGAGTTGGGAGCAGTTGTCTTTGCACTCAAAATTTGGAGACATTACTTGTATGGTACTAAGTGCACGATTTACACTGACCATAAAGTCTCCAACATATTCTAGATCAGAAACTTCTCAATATGAGGCAAGGAGATGGGTAGAGTTACTCAGTAATCACGAATGTGAAATTCGGTACCACCCGGGCAAGGCCAATGTGGTAGCCGATGCGCTAAGTAGAAAGGTAAGAACGAAGCCCACAAAAGTCCGAGCGTTAGGAATGTTGGTACAGGAAAACATTCGACGGACAAAATGGATAGAATTGATCAGCGATTTCAACTGCGATGTAAAAAGCCACACAGGAAGAGCTGGAATGGTGGCTACCATAACAAGTGGGATCTCGAATGATAAGTCGACACGACCTCCGGCAGGAAGAATAGTCGTATAAACAGATCTCCACACTCGAGTTCGTGGAGCCCAAAAAGAAGCACTTTTGGCAGAAAAGGTGAAGGCCGAAGCATCACATAATTTTGAGCAAATATTGGAATCTAAGTCGGATGGCGTGCTTTACATTAAAGACCGGGTTTAGATTCCGAAAGTTCACAACCTAAGAGAGTTAGTCTTAGCAGAAGCGCACAAATCCCGATACTCGATCCACCTAGGAGCAGATAAGATGTATATGGATTTGAAAGAATCCTATTGGTGGCCTGGAATGAAGAAGGACATTGCCCAATTCATTGGGAGATGCTTGACTTGTGCTAAAGTCAAGGCTGAACATCAGAAACCCTCGGGACTACTGCAACAACCTGAAATTCCCGTGTGGAAATGGGAAAAGGTGACTATGGACTTTGTCACGCAGTTGCCACGGACGACAAGAGGGTATGATGCAATTTGGGTTATCGTAGATCGGTTAACGAAGTCTGCTCATTTTATACCTATTCGAAACAGCTATAAGGTGAAGAAGCTTGCACAGATTTACATCAACGAGATTGTGACTCGACATGGAGTCCCAATTGCTATCATTTCGGATCGGGATAGCCGGTTTACATCACGAGTATGGCGTTCACTACAAAAAGCTCTGGGAACTAGAATTGATCTGAGTACTGCTTACCATCCCCAGACTAACGGGCAAAGTGAACGAACGATCCAAACATTAGAGGACATACTTAGGGCATGTGTTGTGGATTTTAATGGAAATTGTGATGCACACGTACCTTTGGTAGAATTCTCGTACAACAACAGTTATCACACTAGTATCAAGTGTGCACCCTACGAGGCTCTCTATGGACGAAAGTGTCGTTCACCCCTGAGTTGGTTAGAAATCGTAGACAAGCAGATAACCACATCTGAAATTATCCAAGAAACAACAGAGAAGATCTCGATTATTCGGGATAGACTTCGAGCAGCAATGGATCGCCAGAAGAGTTATGCCGATAAACGCAAAAAACCGCTCGCCTTTCGAGTAGGAGACAAAGTTTTGTTGAAGGTATCACCATGGAAAGGGGAGATACGGTTTGGAATCAAAGGCAAACTAAGTCCCAGGTACATCGGGCCATACAAGATCTTGAAAAAGATCGGCCCCGTAGCTTACAAGTTGGAACTACCCGCAGAACTGGGAAATATTCACAATGTAATCCACGTATCAAACCTTAAGAAATGGGTGGAAGATGATCCTCTTGTTATTCCAAGCAAGGAAGTCAAAGTGAATGAACAGTTACTTTTCCAAGAGGAACCGGTAGAGATCCTCGATAGAGAAGTCAAGAAACTTAAACGAAGAAAAATTCCTAGCGTAAAGGTCCATTGGAATGCAAAACGTGGACCCGAATACACGTGGGAACGAGAAGACTCCATGAGACGCAAGTACCCCCATCTATTTATAGACATCAAGCAAGACAAACAATAACCAGAATTTCGGGACGAAATTCAATTAACGGGGGGAGACTGTAGCAACTGTCAATTTTGCGTTTCAGGTTAAACACAGACCCATCTATTCAAGTTATCTTTTCATTACCCAATTGATTTCTTAGACTTAGAAATAGAAACCTAAGTTGCAAACAATTAAGAAATTTCGTTAATTTGCTTACTTTTCTGTGTTCGGCGCAGAATTTTCTGATAATTTTCATACAATGCCAGAAAATATTATTAATTGATAGACATAACAAGCTAATAATGATTCGAAATACAAAGACACATAATGTTGAATTCACTTAGTAATTAAAACAAAAATAAGTAACAAAGTTAATCAAAGATTTGAAGAAAGACATCCGTATTGTGCCAATTTAACTAAAATAGCAACAAACTTATAAAAGTTTACATAAATAATAATAAATAAGAGAAACATAAATTTGAAACATAAAAATTTTATGAATATAAATTACACATGCTAAAAAGTTACTTATGTCACAAACTAGTAAGAAAATAAGCATAAACTTTACTCTTTATGCACAAACAAGCAACCAACTCTTAAATACATATATTTACAACTTTATAAAAAAAAAAATAATAAATCTAAATTTCACCCTTTAAGGGCCAGCCAAGAGAAAAAAATATAAAAAAAAAGAAAAGAAAAAGTGTGATTTTATCTATAAAAATCACTTCAACACTCCATCTCATCATCATTTTCAATCCACTCCTTCTCTCTCTTGTTTCTCTCACTAAAACTCAGATTTTTCTATCAAAAATCCACTGAAAATCCAGCCATTAACACCTTCATTTGAACTCTTCAAGTGTGAATCAAAAGGTACAAACATGTGTTCATGCATCTAGCATGAACACTACACTCAAACTTCATCTTTTTACAAGTTTTCTTGTTATTTCTCCTACTTTTTCTTTCATTTTTCTTCAAGAATGATTTTGTTACTTGATGTTTGTAGATTAACCATCAACACATGTTAAGTGTTGTAAAAGATGGTAATCCATGATCAAACCTAAGTCAAGAAACAAGAAAGCTCTTGAAAACCTAAAAAATGGGCATGCATGGTAGCTTTATGGTTCAAACACTAAAAATCCCATACTCTTTTGAGTTATTTATGTGGTAAATGTGTTTTGAAGATACCTAACACCATTGCATGTTCAAAACTTGAGTTTAATCATCAATGAAATCGGATTCATAAGCATGCACATCAAGTTTTGTCAATAACTTGTATGCTGTTTGCTTGAAGATTTATGAGCAGATTATGACCCAACTTCAAATGGTCATTACTTGTTCATTCTTGACCCAAATGGGGTGATTCGTCTTCTGAAATTTAAGTTTATGAGTTAGCTAACTAACCCAAGTGGTCTCATTCTAAAATAATGTGTATTCTGTTCTACACAAAGTTTTAAAAACAAGTATACAGAATCATAAATCTGGAGAGAAAGTTGGGTTGACTTTAAAACACCATATCTCTCACATGCAAGCTTAGATTTAGTTGATTCTTTTTCTGGAAGCTAGTTTTATGGGTTAGCTTTTGAACCCAAGTGGAATCATTCAAAATGATTAAGTTTATAGCCTCCTACTGTCCAAACAAGAAAGGTGTGCAGACAGCACAACCTTCTGGACACATATTTTTGTACGAATTTTTAAAAATACTAAATCTTCTTAATAAATTCTGAAATAATTATACAAAACATATAAGACATGGAAATAAAACCTGTAACATTTTCAGATCCAGAAAGTGGCTAAAAGTTAACTTTTTATATCTCTAAAGTATACCCAAAAATCTGTCCAGAAAAGTAAATATTCTTGTTTTGTCTTTACATGTATTAATCATTGCACCTTTTGTTATAATGTAAGACAAACCCAAATTATTCTATTGTATCCATATTGGTTATATAATAGATGTTTTACTTATAAGTTACTAAAATCATCACATGTTATTTTACAAACAAATGATCAAAATCAAAATAGTTAATTCTAACAACATTTGGCAATTGAATAGATTTATTAGAAATTAGTCTTAAACATGCCAATTTAGACAAGGAACTTACCTAGAATCGTTTGCGTATTTTTGGAGGCAACTAGTGATTACATTCGAAGCTCGATTCAATCGCATTGGACTATTGTGAGTATTCACGGCCTCTTTTTACTATATTACGTTTTGGGGTGAAAAGCATGTTACTATTCATTTTAACTCTTAATGCACTTTCAAACTCGTTTATGACAATGCATGCAAACATTTGTTATACCAACTTGTTATACATTCGAACATGATTACGATGCATGCAAACACTTGTTATACAAACTTGTCATACATACAAACATGTTTATGCAAAGCAAACAAACTCTTGTTATACAAGCGTGATACATTTTATGCAATATGGTTGTTCTTACCAAACTTGATACATATGAACTCATACATTCGTTCATTCATTTTGGCACATTGGTACGGATACAATTGTAGTCTTGTATGAGTGACAAACTAAACATTATGTAAGTCCACACGACAAACACACTACTCAGTTAACTCATTTTGATGAGCCGGATGATTCTTATGGATATCGATATGTGGTTGACGACTCACTCATACGGTACTAGTGAGTGCATAATTATCATACATACATTTATGTGATTTTCACATTGTGGCATTCAAAGTCAACATTCTAGGTTTGAGTAGTGGCTCATTACATATACATTGTGTACAACATTACCATGTGCTACAAAGACAAACATTTAACAACCATGACATATTGCAAATACATTGCGTTTTGAAATTGCTTATTTCATACAAAACCCGTGAACTCACCAACTATTTTATAGTTGACCCGTCTTTATGACATGCTTTTCAGGAAAGTAATCGTAAGTGGTACGTTGAAGCGTGATTGCATTCAAGTCGTGTGCTCATGAAGATTTTAATTTATTTGCAAATCAAACGCTATTACTTATGTTTTTGGTTGTAATCTTTAAACATATTTACTTTTGATGTATGGTGGTTGCTTTTGGAAACAATTTTATTATGGTATGAATCTTGAGACTTATGCAATGATCACATTCACGGTTACATCTCGTGTTTCCGCTTTAGCGGGGTGTGACACACAGGTACTTAAAAGTCAACAAAAGACAGCCTACACACCAAAAACAAGTTTTAGCAAAATCCAAAGCAAACATTAAAAAGGTATGGTGTGTTAAAGGCAAAAACACAAATGAAATTGCTGATGCAAGTGTTGAGACTATTAAATCTAAAGTTGGAACTGGTAGTGCAAATTCTGAAGCTGTTAGCACTAAAAACCTCGTTCCAACTGCTAAGTCTAAAACTGGAACTGGTAGTGGATACCTCATGTCATAACTAAATATTCTTCACAAAATCCACCAGTGGATCTTACTAAGTATAAAAAGACACAAACAGTGTTTAGTTATGTCAATGCACAAGGACAACCCAAAACCAATTTGGTTTGGGACCCAACATAAAACAAGATGGCATATGGATAGTGGACGCTATAGGCACATGACAGGCAATTCTGAATGCTTGTCAAATCTCAAAAGCTTTGAAGGAGGATTTGTTGCATTTGGTGGAAATTCCAAGGGAGGTAAGGTAACAGGTAAGGGTACTTTCAAAGCAGGCAATATGATCTTTAATGATGTTTTGTATGTTGAACCGCTGAAGTATAATTTACTAAGTGTATCTCAAATCTATGAGAAACAGAATATTGTTCTATTCACAAACTCTGAGTGTATTGTCCTTTCAAAAGATTTTAAAATCCCTGAAAATCTTGTTTTACTTAAAACACCAAGGAAGGACAATGTCTACTGTTTAGACACAGATCTTTTGTCAAAATCAAATACTTTAAGTTGATTGATATCCAAAGCATCTTCTAATGAGTCTGCTCTATGGCACAGAAGGATGTGCCACATGAAATTTAAATCTATGAATGTTTTAGTAAGACGTTTACCACAAAAGGAGTTCATATGTGATGATCATTGTGTAGCATGCCTCAAAGGCAAGCAACACAAAACTTCTCATAAGGCCAAAGAAGTAAATTCAATCTCATCTTCTCTTCATCTTATTCATATGGATCTCTTTGGTCCAACATCTGTGTTGAGTTTGAATAAAAGAGCTTACTGTTTAGTCATTATTGATGATTTCACCAGATTTACATGGGTTTACTTTCTTAGGACTAAGGATGAAACTACTGAGCTAGTCAAATCCTTTATCCTTAAGATAGAAAATCAATCAATCTTAAAAGTTAAGGTGATCAGGTCAGACAATGGAACTGAGTTTAAAAATCATATCCTAAACAGTTTCTGTGAGTCTAAATGTATTGCAAGGCAATATAATGCACCCAGAACACCACAACAAAATGGTGTAGCCGAAAGGAAGAATAGAACTTTAATAGAGGCTGCTAGAACAATGCTAGCTGATTCCAAACTGCCAATGACCTTTTGGGCAAAGGCAGTCAATACAGCTTGTTATGTGCTGAATAGGGTTCAAATTGTTCAGTCACAAGGGAAAACTCCATATGAGTTATTCCATCACAGAGTTCCCTTAGTGGCCTTTCTAAAATCTTTTGGTTGTTCATGCACTATTCTGCACACTAAAACTCCCTTAGGAAAGTTTGAAAGTAAAGCTGAAGAAGGTTTCTTTGTAGGTCACTCTATTCAAAGCAAAGCCTATAGAGTATATAACAGTGTGTCTAAAATCATTGAAGAAAGTGCCAATGTTGAGTTTAATGAAAACACTACTAATGTCAAAGGCACTGACCCTGATTGGTTGTTTGATTTAGATTCACTAACAAATTCTCTGAGATTTGTTGAGTATACTGCAGGAACTGATGAAGACAGTGTTGAAGCTGCCAACACAAATTCTCATGCTGCTTACACAAACATTCAAGCAGTTGGCACAAAGTTTCAAACTGTTGAAGATTCTGATAAATGGGATGAGTATACTGTACTACCACTTCTATCTTGTGACCCACCAGGGGTACTGGATGCTCAACATGATACAATTCTAGATTATGAAGTGCCAATCCCAAGTCCTGATGTGACAGCTCCATCCAATATGGAAACAGTTCGTTCTTCTGATCAAGCTGTCACTGGAACAGAATCATCAAGTGGTCCTGAAGGTGATGATTCAATCTAGGTACATCATTTCAGACAGACAGAGAACCCACACTCAGGGTTAACAAGTATCATCCTCTCAACCAGATAATGGGAGACCTATGCACACCTGTGCAGATAAGGACAATGGTTCACAAGGAGTCCACTGATGCTGAATCAGCAGTTCCTGAATTCAGTCTAGCTGCCTTTGAACATGCATGCTTCATGTGACAATTAGAACCTAAGAAGGCATCTGAGGCTCTGAAAGATCCATCTTGGATTGAGGCAATGCAAGAAGAAATTTTGCAATTCAAGATTCAGAATGTACGGACTCTAGTTGACTTACCTAGAAGAAAGAGAGCAATTGGTACAAGATGGGTTTTTAGAAACAAGAAGGATGAAAGAGGGGTAGTAATCAAGAACAAAGCAAGATTGAGCACAAGGGTACACTCAAGAAGAAGGAATAGGTTATGATGATGTCTTTGTCCCAGTAGCAAGGATAAAAGCCATCAGACTGTTCCTAGCTTATGCCAGCTTCAAAGGGTTCAAAGTGTACCAAATGGATGTGAAATCTGCATTCCTGTATGGTACAATTGAAGAAGAGGTTTACGTGTGTCAACCCCCTGGATTTGAGGACTATAAGTATCCAGACAGAGTCTACAAATTAGACAAAGCCGTCTATGGAATCCACCAAGCCCCAAGAGCATGGTATGACACTTTGTCATCATACCTTTTACAAAATGGATTCAAGAGAGGTACTCTGGACAAGTCATTGTTCACAAAGTCCATCAAATCATAGATTTTGCATGTTCAGATCTATGTTGATGATATCATTTTTGGGTCAACAAATGACATTCTATGCAAAGAGTTTGAAACTTGATGCACAAAAAGATTCAAATGAGTTCAATGGGAGGACTCACCTTCTTTCTAGGATTGCAGGTCAAGCAGAAGCCTACAAGAATTTTTATAAGTCAATCCAAGTATGTAAATGACATCCTGGAAAAGTTTGGCTACAAAGATACCAAAGTTGCTAGTACTCCAATGGATACTCACAAGCAGCTTGATGTAGACAAAGATGGAGTGGATGTGGACATTCACCTATATAGATCCTTGATAGGTTCACTAATGTATCTCACATCTTCTAGACCTGATATAATGTTTGTTGTTTGTGTTTGTGCCAGGTTTCAATGAGCTCCAAAGGACTCACATCTGTTAGCTGTTAAAAGAATCTTTAAATACCTCAAGGGCCAACCACAGTTGGGACTCTGCTATCCTAAGGACTCTCCTCATGAATTTAACAGCTTATTCTGACAGTGACTATGGAGGCTGTAACATAGACAGAAAATCCACAACTGGTGGATGTCAATATCTAGGAGCAAGACTGGTCTTTTGGCAGTGCAAAAAGCAAACAACTGTCTCCACCTCATCTACTCAAGCAGAATATGTAGCAGCTGCCAGCTGCTGTTCCTAAGTGATGTGGATTCAGAATCAACCGAGAGACTATGTTATGAACTTCCTATCTACTCCTATTTACATTGACAACTCAAGTGCAATAAGCATTGTACAAAATCCAGTGAAATTTCCCAAAACCAAGCACATAGACATTAGATTTCATTTTAAGGGGGAGACACTGTTTCATAAGAATATGCTTAATTTTCAACTAACAGCTTGAGTCTTTTCTCAAGCTGCTAGTTCATTTTACTCGAACTGTTAGTTGTTTTCACTTGATCTGTCAAAGTGTGCAGGGTAATTCTGTAATTTCTTATAAGTGTGTGCGCGGGACTAGATATTTTCGAAGTGTCCAAACCTTTAAAGGTCCCAGTTTCGTTCAATTGCAACTACCAGTTGCAAATATATCTTCCAACGATCTGTTCTTTCTCTCTCTGAGCGATTCACACACTGTCGATTCAAACCCTAAATCACCGTTTTAATCTCTAATGGAGTTTGTCAAAGAACACAACTGCCTCCCCTATTCTCTCAAACATACTGACCTTCAACCATTCCACGACATGATGGACTTCCTTAGAAGTTCCCATATCCATCATGCCCTCACTGTCAATCCCACCATCTATGTGGCTCATATAGAGCAGTTCTGGAAATCTGCCACAGTGAAAACCGTCAATGGAGTCACTTCTTTTGCATCCACAATCGATGGCAACCCTATTACTATTTCTGAGGAGACCATACGCCAACATTTGCATCTTCAAGATGCCTCGGGTATATCAGATCTATCCCTTACTGCCTTACACGAAGGACTTTTTGCAATAGGGTAATGGGGCCCTTCTGATTCGTTTACTTTTTTTAAAGCACACTTTGCCCCTAAGTGGAAATATCTTGTGCATATCATTTAACAATGTATAAGTCCCAAAAGAACTGGTTGGTCTGAGTTTTCCTCAAACATGGCCACTACTCTAGTATGTCTATCAACAGGCCAACAGTTCAACTTTTCAAATATGATTTTTCAAGGGATGTTGAGGCATCATGCCCTAAAGAATGGGAAATTTTTGATGTATCCACGATTTTTGGCTGAAATATTTTCAAAATCTTAAAATACTTTTAATATACATAAAAGGATACATGTTTCCCATAGGCACTCTTTACCATCCATTAAAAGACTTTTAAAACCTAGTGCCAAATTTTTGAATGTGGATTTCCCATTGCCTTCTTCAATGCTGGGCATCAATCCAACAAACAGAGGAGAGGGTCCTCAGCAAGCTCAGCCATCCATCACTGCTTCATCCCAAGGACCCCAACCCACTCCTCATGATACAAACATTTCATCTGCTCCTTCTATTACACTTACATCCCCACCCCCACACTCCTAAAATACAAAAGACAAAGGGTTTCAAGAGCTCCTTCCTCCTCAGCCCAAGCACCAGTGCCAAATATCCATGTGCAGGAGGACACTTCTGCACAGAATATCCAAAGGGAACCCACTGATGACTCTCCCACCCTCAATTTGGAGGTGGACATTCCATTAGAGGATGTCATATGGGATTTGTGGCTGACACTACTGATGTCTCTGCACAAGAGGCACATGCCAGTGTCAACATATCTAAGACCACACCCATGGCAACAGAGGGTGTGCAAGCACCTTCTGGAAGTCCCTAGTACCAAGAACAAAGGGGCCCAGATGTTTCTACCTCTGGAATTCCTGCCAGTGGTAGATCTCAAATACCACTATCATTTGAAGATCTTGAGGCTAGTCTGCAACTCATGTCATTGACGGATCAACAACTGAAACCTGTTGTAGCAATATTGAAACATTACAAGTCCATTATTGCTACACAGGGGACACAAATCACAGCTCTGCAACAGACTATAGTAGCCCCACATCAACGATTGGATTATTTTCATCAAGGGTTCACACTCTGTGGAAATAGGATTATACAGCTTGAGAAGATGGTTCGAACCCTTATTGCAAAGGTTTTTGTCCACCTGGCCAAACCAATGCATCCAAAAAGGGGGAGAATCAGGAGATCCCTCTTTCAGTCCAAACAGCTTCAACCTCCTCTCCAACAGTCCCAGTTTCTAGGCTAACAGTCCCAACAACGACTCAAGCTGTTAGTCTAGAAACTCAAGCTGCTCCCATTAGGACAACTGGAGTTGTCATCAAAGAAGGTTCTCAGGCTCCAGTCACAACAGTCCAATCCACAACATCAGCTTCCAGAAATAAGGGTAAAGGCATTCTAATTAAATTCTCTTCTAAAGAAGCCCAGGTTGCTCATGATGCTGAATTAGCAAGGAAAATAGCAGAAGAACAAGATGAACTCTTAGACCAGCAAACCCATGATCAAATGAAAGATGATGAAACCTTAGGGGACTATCTAAGAGGGTTTGTGGTCAAGCAAAATCAGAAGAAAAAGAAAATGCCAATAGGGCATTCAAAGGCAGAACACAGAAAATTTTTGATAAACTTCTCTGCATCAGTTGGACTATCAAGAGTAATGGCTCAGTCATGGCCAACAGAAAAGCTTCAGGCCTTATATGACAAGGAGAAAGAAAAACAAGAAGCAGCCAAAGTCTCCCAACAAGTCCAACAAGAACTAGTTCAAGCAGTTGCTAGTGATCCTCATCCTCAAATAAATATTGATCAGGTCAAAAGAGTGTTGTTTGAACAACAGCTTCAAAAGGCAATAGAAATGGGAAGGGGCCTGGATCAGTATGACTTCTCTAAACCGCCTATTACTTACTGGTATGCTAAATCAATGGATGACATTGATTTGGACTATCATTTTGTAATTAGAAGAGATGCTGGTCCATAAGAAGAATATAAGAGCCTAGCTCAGATGGCACAAAGGCTAACCAGAGACGATCAGACAAAGATGCATCATATTGGAACTGTTAGCCATTCAAGATCTCGATGTGTTTCGGTTCAAAGAAATGTAAAAGATCTCAGAAGTATTTTTGATCCGGAGTCTACAAGAGTAGAAATAGAAGCTGCCAAGGAGATGAAGATTGTACAGGTTGATATATATGCCAAATCAATGACATATAGACTCAAGCTTGCAGACGGATCCAACACGTTCTATAATTTCGAATTTTTAAATCTGCCAAAGGCTTGGCTACTCCAAATAAGCTCAATGAAGATCCACTGTGATAAAGAGGAGTCAAAGAAAGATTTCATAAAGGCAATAAAGCAGAAACTTTCACAATTGTAAGTTTTTGGATGCCTTAGTTTGTAAATAACAGTTTTACTTTATTTTATTTCCTTATTTGTATATAAACTTAAAGTCTTGTGTAAAGAATTTAAATTAGGGGGAGATTGTTGGGAAATACTCTAAGTATGTCAAGCTGTTAGTTAGATTTCTTAGACTGTTAGTAGTCTTTCTGTGTAATTACAAAGTTCAAGCTGTTAGTTGAGTAAGTTCGAGCTGCTAGTTCAAAAGTTCAAGCTGCCAGAGTTAAAAGTTCAAGCTGCTCAAAAGATAAAGTTCAAGCTGCTCAACAGTTTAACAACAGAAAGTGCTGAAATTCAGAATGTGTTTTATATTCAAAGATTCAAGCATATCTACTTCCAGAGAAATCAGAGTTCCTCAAGGAAACAAATCAGAAGGCTATATATATATATATATATGTAAAACCCTAAGAACAGTCTGTGTTCTTCGTCTAATCAAATAGATTAGAGGTGATTGTAATCAGTGAGTTTGGCAATACAAAAGATTTGACTTTTTATTATATTTATGTGTTATTTATTCTGAAAGTTTTTCTTAAAACAATTAAGTGTTATTCTGCAAACTTCTTAATTGGACTTTGATTCAATACAAGGTTATTGGTTTACACTCTGATTTATTCAAACCAGTTAATCTTAGGTGGTGATTTTGATCCTGACAAAACATGTGTAATAGGTTCTATTACATGTGTAGTAGTTAAAGTTATACTTCTGTAATAGTTCATATTACATGTGTAATTGTATGTATTAAACTTGTAATAGTAGTATTACATGTGTAATAGTGCATATTAAATGTGTAATAGTTCATATTTGTAACAACCAGCAGGGTAACATCTATCACCTAATAATATTGATTATTAATAAATCTAGATATTAATAAGTTCATAAGGATTTTCCTTCGAAACAAAAACAATTTCATCGGTGTGATTCAGTGAAACGATAAAGAATTAATCCGATCAAATTAGGGCATGATAAATTAAATCGACTAAGTTGCACGATTAAATTAAGATTAATGACATTCATTATGCATTAGCAATTTTTATAACTTGAATTACGAAAGACAAAAACAATCTGATTAAACTAGTGCATTTAACAAGGATTTATACACAATTTATAAATATGCAAATACAAGGGAATACATTATAAAAAAAATGTAAAAATCTCTCCTTCTTTAGACCCATAAAACCACAGCCATAAAGGGGATATACACCCCTTATGGGTCCCCTTTGACTTTCATTAAAAATATTGAAAAGTAATCCTTACTTTTTCCACTTTTCCAACATATTGGTAAAGTGTTATACACAACCTTTACCTGCATCATTTGAAACACTTCTCTTCCTCTCTATAAATAGAGAACACTTCTTCATTCATCTTCACACATACAAAGAAAACAATCTCCCTTCTTCTATCTAAAAATCAGCCAAAACACCTGAAGAACACAAAAGTTATTTTGTTTTGTTCTTCAAGAATTAAAGTAGTTTAGGTGTGCAACTAATTCAAGATCATACCTTCTAAAACATTTGCTTTCTTTTCTTTCAGTTAAGTAAGTAAAGGCTATCCTATATACTTCTTTTATTTATGTAAATTATATGTCTTGCATAATATATAATCATCAACAACAAGTTTAATCAAAAGCTAAGTTCAGAGACAAGTAGTTGTTATTTTAAAGTTTGTTTCTTCAAATGTGTTTATAATTGTATAAATACATAATGTAGGAATAAATATTTTGAAAACAAGGTTTATAAATGTGTTTCATAACCTTTTATACATGTGTTTTTTGTATAAACAACAAGAAGCACAAGTTGTTGCAAGGTTGATTCTTTTACCAAAATTTAGATCTATGTCTTAAAAAAAGTCATAACTAATTCTTAACATAACGAAATGAGTTGATTCTTTTACCAAAATTTAGATCTATGTGTTAAAAAAATATTTGGAAGGTTTTATAATTTAATATAGAGAATTGGACCCCCAAATACTGTTTGGGAACCGAAAAGTCTAACAGCTCATTTGTTCCCAACATAGGAGTTTTAGCGGACTATTTCCCTAACCTAAACACCTCGAAAAATGACCGTTTTTGTCTTGAAAAAATATTTATATATAGTAGTTTCATGATTAAAAATATCAAAGCCCAAATTATTTTAGATCTATGTTAAAAACAGCCTCTGTTGGGAAATAGTCTAAGTAGGTTCAAGCTGTTAGTTAGACTTCTCAAACTGTTAGTAGAGTTTATATGTAAATCCAAAGTTCATGCTGTTAGTTGAAGAATCTCGAGCTGCCAGTGTAAAAGTTCAAGCTGCCAGAGTAAATCAACTCAAGCTGCTCTGTTCAAGCTGTCAAGTGATTCAAGCTGCTCAACAGTTTCATAAACAGAAAGTGTTGATTTTCAGGAAAAGATATCTACATGAAGATTCCAGCATATCTACTATCAGAGAAGTCATAGTCCATCAAGGAAACAAATCAAGAAGCAATATAAATACATAGAATAGGTCTTTCTATTATATAGGAGTTTTCTTCATATTCAAGTTTGTATTTGCTTTTTGTTTAAGTTTTCGTAAGCCTCTAAGGTTGTAAAACCCTAAGAACAATTTGTGTTCTTCGTCTAATCAAACAGATTAGAGGTGATTGTAATCATTGAAATCAGCAATACAAATAGTTTTGATTATTTCTTGTGTTTATTTCCTATTTCTTCTGAAAGCTTTTGTTAAAATAATTAAGTGTTATTCCGCAAACTTCTTAATTAAACTTTGATACAAAGCAAGATTATTTATTTATACTCTGAGAAATTCAAATCAGTTAGTCTTGGTTAATTAGTTTTAGATCCTGACAAGTGGTATCAGAGACAGGTTGTTCTTTGTTTTTCAAAGTCGAAAGTTTTCTTTTAAATTTTTAATCTTTTGCAATGGAATTTGAAAATAGTAGCAGTGGATCTGGGCAAGGACTCAAAGTGCCTATGCTCAAGCCCACTGAGTTTGAGATGTGGAAACTCAGGATTCAACAGCATATTCAATTCATTGATTATGCCATATGGGAAGCTGTTGAATTTCCTCCTGTAGTTGATCCAGAACTTGATGATGAGGGAAAACCAGTCAAAACTCCTCCAAAAACTGAACTTGAAAGAAAGGCTAGAATGAATGAAGTGAAAGCTCTTACACTTTTACAAATAGCCATTCCTAATGCTTATCAACATCAGTTCAAAAAGTTTTATACTGCTCATTCTCTTTGGAATGCTTTAGAGAAAAGATTTGCTGGTAATGCCAGTACCAAAAGAAATCAAATGGATCTTTTGAAATAGCAGTATGAGAACTTTTCTGGTGGCAAGAATGAAAACCTTACTCA
This sequence comes from Centrapalus pauciflorus, assembly GCA_020465985.1. NCBI lineage: Eukaryota > Viridiplantae > Streptophyta > Magnoliopsida > Asterales > Asteraceae > Centrapalus > Centrapalus pauciflorus. The sequence goes on from JAANYP010004339.1 coordinate 190,335, forward strand.
AATTTTTGACAGGTTCAACAAACTGATAAGTGAACTGGAAAGTGCAAAAGTCAGTCTGGATCAAGATGAAGTCAACAGAAAGTTTCTCAGATCTCTTGGAGAAGAATGGACAGTTTATGCTGCTCAATGGAGAACAAAAGACACTCTTGATGAGATAGAACTAGATGATCTGTACAACAGTCTGAGAGTGTTTGAGACTGAGATTGATACTAAAAAGAAATCCTTTTCTTATAATCATAACACTGCTCTTCTGTCTTCTGAAAAATCTAATGGAAGTGATTCCTTTTCAGGTGGTGATGGCAACTCTACTGAAGCTCACTAGGAGGCATTTGTTGTCAATGATGGACTGTTTGCTCTAAATGCTGAAGATCTAGAACAAATTCATCCAGATGATCTTGAAGAGATGGATTTAAAGTGGCAACATGCAATGCTGACCATGAGGGCCAAAAGGTTTCTTAAAAGAACTGGAAGGACCAACTTTCAAGCCAGAACAGAAGGCAAACCAGCCTTTGATAAGACAAAAGTTGAGTGTTACAAGTGCCATAAACTTGGTCACTTTTCCAGAGAATGCAGATCTCAAAGTCAACAATCATCAAGGCCTCAACAGACTACTCAAACTTCATCATCACAAGCACTTGTCTCTCAAGAAGACAATGTGTTTGACTGGAGTGACCAGACGGAGGAAGAATTTCAAAATCAAGCTCTGATGCCAGAAACATCAAATATCTCCTCCACTGAACTACCATCTGAGGTAACCTCTAAACTATGCTCTCAATCATTCAAAAATATGGTTAAAAAGTACAGAGATCATAGTGAGAGCATGTGCAAAACTCTAGCTAAGATGGAAGAAAGGAGATATGAATATATGCAAGCCATAGAAGATCTTGAAAAACAGATCAATGACTATAAGGATAATGAGATTCAAATGGGACATGATAGAACATATCATGAGTGGGAGAAAAAGGAGCTAAAAAAGAATATAGAATCCCTAAATAAAAAGCTAGAAGAGACTGAACAAAAGGTGTTAGAGGCTAATAAGAAACTAGAATCTGTCAATATAGATCTAGGTAACTTCAAATTGGCTAATCAAAAGCTAGAACACCTATGGAAGTCCAATTTAAAGATAGGGTAAAATCTCAGGTTAATCCCAAAGAAGGCATAGGCTATAGGGCTACTCCACCTCCATACAACAACAAATACATTCATCCAATGAGTGAAGTTGCTGATAGACTTGTCAATGAACCACTAGATGAGTCTATGACTGTTGTAGATCCTATCCTTGATAACAGTCCTGAATCAAAAGAAGATCAGATTCAAAATAGAGACTGTGAGTGTACAGCAGTTGAGAAAGAACACAAAATAATGAGTGCACCTGTAAAAGTCCAAGCCCCCAGTAAGAAAGGAAAAGAGAAGATGAGTGTATGCAATGCTGCTCCACAAGTTTCTGTACATTCTAACTCTAACACTGCATCTTCTTCAAAGAATAATAAAAGAGGTAAAAATGTTCCAGTCTGCACATGTTAAAAGCATGGTGTTCAAAAGTTTCCCAACCAACAGCAGGTAAGGGGAAATCAGAGGAACAAGAACCAGAAATTGTCAAATAAGTCTGGATCTCCAATTCAAACAGTCAAAAGGTGTTTTCACTGTGGAAGGAAGAATCACTTGGCCAAGGACTGTTTTTATAAACCAGCTGTTGCAAAACAGACTGTGATTCATAAAAGGTCAAGTCCTACTCATATAAAAACTTCAAAGGTCAAACCTTCTACACCAGTTCTAAAGAAAACAGTTGATCACAGGCTTTCAAAAGTTAATAAAAAACAGTCCACACACCAAAAACAAGTTTTGGCAAAGCCTAAATTAAGTTTTAAACAAATATGGTGTGTCAAGGACAAATCTTCAGATCAAACTGTTGATGCAAAAGATCAATCTGGAACTGCTAGTGAGTCATCTGAGACTGTTAGAAGAAAAGATGATCAAAATACCTGGATACCTCATATAATCACTAAATACTCTCCAAAGACTCCATCAGTAGATCTCACTAAATATAAGAAGTCAAAAACAGTGTTTAGTTATGTCAATGTACAAGGCCAACCCAAAACCAATTTGGTTTGGGTTTACTCCACTACTGACTAAGCTTTTATTTGTGCAGGGCAACCACAGGTCACCTCATAAAACAAGATGGCATTTGGACAGTGGATGCTCTAGGCACATGACAGGCAATTCTGAGTGCTTGTCAAATTTCAAAGGCTTTGATGGAGGATTTGTTGCATTTGGAGGCAACTCAAAAGGAGGTAAGGTAACAGGTAAAGGTACTGTTAATGCAGGCAACATGATTTTCCATGACGTTTTGTATGTTGAACAGCTTAAGTATAATTTATTAAGTGTCTCTCAAATTTGTGACAAACAAAACATTGTTTTGTTTACAGATTCTGAGTGCATTGTCCTTTCAAAAGATTTCAAAATTCCTGAAAATCTTGTTTTACTGAGAACACCAAGAAAGGACAATGTCTACTGTTTGGATACAGATCTTTTATCCAAATCAAATACTTTAAGCTGTTTGATATCCAAAGCATCATCCAATGAGTCTGCTCTTTGGCATAGAAGGATGTGTCACATGAACTTCAAATCCATGAATGTTTTAGGAAAAAAGAATCTGGTAAGAGGCTTACCACAAAAGGAGTTCATATGTGATGATCATTGTGTAGCATGTCTTAAAGACAAGCAACACAAAACTTCTCATAAGGCCAAAGAAGTAAATTCAATCTCATCTGCTCTTCAACTGATTCATATGGATCTATTTGGTCCAACATCTGTTTTGAGTTTGAATAAAAGGGCTTACTGTTTAGTTATTGTTGATGATTTCACCAGATTTACTTGGGTTTACTTTCTTAGGACTAAAGATGAAACTGCTGAGCTAGTTAAGTCTTTTATTCTTAAGATAGAAAACCAATCCAACTCAAAAGTTAAGGTGATAAGATCAGACAATGGAACTGAATTTAAGAATCATATTCTAAACAGTTTTTTTGAGTCCAAAGGTATTGCTAGACAACATAGTGCACCAAGAACACCACAGCAAAATGGTGTAGCTGAAAGAAAGAACAGAAAACTAATTGAGGCTGCCAGAACAATGTTAGCTGATTCAAACCTGCCAATGACTTTCTGGGCAGAAGCTGTCAATACAGCCTGTTATGTTCTGAATAGGGTTCAAGTTGTTCAATCTCAACGAAAAACTCCCTATGAGTTATTCCACAACAGAAGTCCCCTAATAGCTTTCTTCAAGCCTTTTGGATGTCCATGTACTATTCTTCATACTAAGACTCACTTAGGGAAGTTTGAAAGTAAGGCCGAAGAAGGATTTTTTGTAGGATACTCAAGTCAAAGCAAAGCCTATAGAGTATATAACAGTGTGTCTAAAACCATTGAAGAAAGTGCCAATGTTAAATTTAATGAAAATGCTACTAATATCAAAGGCACTGGTCCTGATTGGTTGTTTGATTTAGATTCACTAACAAATTCTCTGAGCTTTGTTGAGTATACTGCAGAAGCTGATGCATACAGGATTGAAGCTGCCAACACAAATTCTCATGCTGCCAATACAAATTCTCAAACTGTTGGCACAAAATTTCAAACTGCTGCAGATTCAACCAATTGGGATGAATACACCACTATACCACTTCTGTCTTGTGATCCTCCAGGGGTTCTGAATGCTCAACATGATACAAATCCAGACACTGAAGTGCCACTCCCAAGTCCTGAGAGAACAGCTCCAACACAAAGGGAAACAGTCCCAGATTCAAGTCAAGCTATTCCAGAAGCTGAACCATTCACTGGTTCTGATGGAGATGATACAAATCTTGGATCCTCTTTTCAGACAGAAAGAGAGCCTACCCTCAGAGTTCACAAGTATCATCCTCTAAATCAAATACTGGGTGATCCAAGTACTCCTGTACAAACAAGGAAAATGGTTCACAATGAGACTGCTGCTGCTGAACAAGCAGTTCCTGAATTCAGTCTAGCTGCTTTTGAACATGCCTGTTTCATGTCTCAACTAGAACCTAAAAAGGCATCAGAAGCATTGAAAGATTCATCCTGGATTGAAGCAATGCAAGAAGAGCTTCTACAGTTCAAGATTCAGAATGTATGGACACTGGTTGATCTTCCTAAAGGAAAGAGAGCAATTGGTACAAGATGGGTGTTCAGAAACAAGAAAGATGAGAGAGGGATAGTCATCAAGAATAAAGCAAGGCTAGTAGCACAAGGGTACACTCAAGAAGAAGGCATAGATTATGATGATGTATTTGCCCCAGTGGCAAGAATTGAAGCCATCAGACTATTCTTGGCCTATGCAAGCTTCAAAGGCTTTAAAGTGTATCAAATGGATGTGAAGTCTGCGTTTCTATATGGGACAATTGAAGAAGAGGTCTATGTATGTCAGCCTCCTGGTTTTGAGGACTACAAGTATCGAGACAGGGTCTACAAGTTAGACAATGCTCTCTATGGTCTCCATCAAGCCCCCAGAGCATGGTATGACACTCTGTCATCATACCTTCTACAGAATGGGTTCAAGAGAGGCACTCTGGACAAAACACTTTTCACTAAGTCCATCAAAACAGAGATTCTGCTTGTCCAAATCTATGTTGATGACATCATCTTTGGTTCAACAAATGATTGTTTGTGCAAAGAGTTTGAAGCTTTAATGCATAAAAAGTTCCAAATGAGTTCAATGAAAGAACTCACTTTCTTTCTAGGATTGCAGGTCAAGCAGAAGCCTATTGGTCTCTTCATAAGTCAATCAAAGTATGTAAAAGACATACTGGAAAAGTTTGGATATCAAGACACCAAAGTTGCAAGCACTCCAATGGATCCTCACAAGCAGCTCCATACAGACAAAGATGGCATAGATGTGGACATTCATTTATACAGATCTCTAATAGGATCACTTATGTATCTAACATCTTCTAGACCTGATATTATGTTTGCTGTCTGTGTGTGTGCTAGGTTTCAATACTCTCCAAAGGATTCTCATTTGGTTGCTGTTAAGAGAATCTTTAGATATCTAAAAGGCCAACCTCATTTAGGCCTCTGGTATCCTAAAGACTCTCCTCTTACATTAACAGCCTACTCTGACAGTGACTATGGTGGATGCAACATTGACAGCAACTGGTGGATGTCAATACTTAGGAGCAAGACTGGTCTCTTGGCAATGCAAAAAGAAGACAACTGTTTCCACATCATCCACTGAAGCAGATGTTGGGAAATAGTTTAAGTATGTTCAAATTGTTAGTTAGACTTCTCAAACTGTTAGTAGAGTTTATATGTAAATCCAAAGTTCATGCTGCTAGTTGAAGAAACTCGAGCAGCCAGTGTAAAAGTTCAAGCTGCCAGAGTAAATCAACTCGAGCAGCTCAGTTCATTCTGTCAAGTGATTCAAGCTGCTCAACAGTTTCATAAACAGAAAGTGCTGATTTTCAGGAAAAGATATCTACATGAAGATTCCAGCATATCTACTATAAGAGAAGTCATAGTTCGTCAAGGAAACATAATCAAGAAGCAATATAAATACATAGAATAGGTCATTCTATTGTATAGGAGTTTTCTGCATATTTGAGTCTGTAATTGCTTTGTTGATTGAGTTTTCGTAAGCCTCTAAGGTTGTAAAACCCTAAGAACAGTTTGTGTTCTTTGTCTAATCAAACAGATTAGAGGTGATTGTAATCATTGAATTCAGCAATACAAACAGTCTTTACTACTTCTTGTGTTTTATGCATTGTTGATTCTGAAAGTTTTTGTTAAAATAATTAAGTGTTATTCCGCAAACTTCTTAATTAAACTTTGATTCAAAGCAAGATTATTGATTTATACTCTGATAAATTCAAATCAGTTAGTCTTGGTTTATTAGTTTTAGATCTTGACAAGTGGTATCAGAGCCACAGGTCGTTCTTTGTTTTTCAAAGTCGAAACCTTTCTTTTAAATTGTTAATCTTTTTGCAATGGAATCTGAAAATAGCAGCAGTGGATCTGGGCAAGGACTCAAAGTGCCTATGCTCAAGCCCACTGAGTTTGAGATGTGGAAACTCAGGATTCAACAGCATATCCAATTCATTGATTATGCCATATGGGAAGCTGTTGAATTTCCTCCTGTAGTTGATCCAGAACTTGATGATGAGGGAAAACCAGTCAAAACTCCTCCAAAAACTGAACTTGAAAGGAAGGCTAGAATGAATGAAGTGAAAGCACTTACACTTTTACAAATAGCCATTCCTAATGCTTATCAACATCAGTTCAAAAAGTTTTATACTGCTCATTCTCTTTGGAATGCCTTAGAGAAAAGGTTTGCTGGTAATGCCAGTACCAAGAGAAATCAAAAGGATCTCTTGAAACAGCAGTATGAGAACTTTTCTGGTGGCAAGAATGAAAACCTTATTCAAATTTTTGACAGGTTCAACAAGCTGATAAGTGAACTGGAAAGTGCAAAAGTCAATCTGGATCAAGATGAAGTCAACAGAAAGTTTCTCAGATCTCTTGGAGAAGAATGGACAGTCTATGCTGCACAATGGAGAACAAAAGACACTCTTGATGAGATATAACTGGATGATTTTTATAACAGTCTAAGAGTGTTTGAGACTGAGATTGATGCTAAAAAGAAATGCTTTTCTTATAATCACAATGCTGCTCTTCTGTCTTCTGAAAAATCAAATAACTGTGATTCTTTTTCAGGTGGTGACGGCAGCTCTACTGAAACCCACTATGAGGCTTTTGTTGCCAATGATGGACTATTTGCTCTAAATGTTGAAGACTTGGAACAAATTCATCCAGATGATCTTGAAGAGATGGATTTAAAGTGGCAACATGCAATGCTGACCATGAGGGCCAAAAGATTTCTTAAAAGAACTGTAAGGACCAATTTTCAAGCCAGAACAGAAGGCAAACCAGCTTTTGATAAATCAAAAGTTGAATGCTATAAATGTCATAAGCTTGGTCACTTTGCTAGAGAATGCAGATCTCAAAGTCAACAGCCATCAAGGATTTCACAGCCCAATCAGACATCATCATCAACAGCACTTGTCTCACAAGAAGACAATGTGTTTGACTGGAGTGATCAGACAGAGAAAGAATTTCAAAATCAAGCTCTAATGGCAGAAACATCAAATGTCTCCTCCACTGAACTACCATCTGAGGTAAATTCTAAACTCTGCTCTCAATCATGCAAAAATATGGTTAAAAAGTACAGAGATCATAATGAGAGCATGTGCAAAACTCTAGCTAAGATTGAAGAAAGGAGATATGAATACATGCAAGCCATAGAAGATCTGGAAAAACAGATCAATGATTATAAGGATAATGAGATTCAAATGGGATATGATAGAACCTATCATGAGTGGGAGAAAAAGGAGCTAAATAAGAAAATAGAATCTCTGAATAAAAAGGTAGAAGAGACTGAACAAAAGGTGTTAGAGGCTAATAAGAAACTAGAGTCTGTTAACATAGATCTAGGAAACTTTAAGTTAAAAAATCAAAAGCTGGAACACCTAATGGAAGTCCAATTTAAAGATAGAGTAAAATCTCAGGTTAATCCCAAAGAAGGAATAGGATACAGAGCTACTCCACCTCCATACAACAACAAGTACATTCATCCAATGATTCAGGTTGCTGATAGACTAATCAATGAACCACTAGATGAGTCTATGACTATTGTAGATCCTATCCTTGATAACAGTCCTGATTCTAAGGAAGATAAGATTCAAAATAGAGACTGTGACACAATGAGTGCACCCATAGAGGTCCAAGCTCCCAGTAAGAAAGGAAAAGAGAAGATGTGTGTATGCAATGTTATTCCACAAGTCTCTGTACATTCTAACTGTAACACTGCATCTTCATCAAAAGGAAATAAAAGAGGTAAAACTGTTCCTGTCTTCACATGCCAAAAGCATGGTGTTCAAAAATTTCCTAAACAATAGCAGGTAAGAGGAAATCAGAGAAACAAGAACCAAAAATTGACAGAAAAGTCTGGTTCTCCAATTCAAACTGTCAAAAGGTGTTTTCACTGTGGAAGGAAGAATCACTTAGCCAAGGATTGTTTTTATAAACCAGCTGTTGCAAAACAGACTGTGAATCACACAAAATCAAATCCTATTCAGGCAAAGCACTCAAAGGTGAAACCTTCCACATCAGTTCCAAAGAAAACAGTTGATCACAGGTTTACAAAAGTAAATAAAAAACAGTCCACACATCAAAAACAAGTTTTGGCTAAGCCTAAATCAAGTTTTAAACAAATCTGGTGTGTCAAGGACAAATCCTCAGATCAAACTGCTGATGCAAAAGATCAGACTGTTAAGCGAAATTCTTAAGCTGGTAGTGCAAAATCTGAAGCTGTTAGCACTAAAACAAAAGATCAGACTGCTAAGCATCAATCTGGAATTGCTAGTGAATCATCTGAGACTGTTAGAAGAAAAGATGATCAAAATAGTTGGATACCTCATATAATCACTAAATACTCTCCAAAGACTCCATCAGTAGATCTCACCAAATATAAGAAGTCAAAAACAGTTTTTAGTTATGTCAATGCACAAGGCCAACCCAAAACCAATTTGGTTTGGGTTTACTCCACTACTGACTAAGCTGTTATTTGTGCAGGGCAACCACAGGTCTCCTCATAGGACAAGATGGCATTTGGACAGTGGATGCTCTAGGCACATGACAGGCAATTCTGAGTGCTTGTCAAATTTCAAAGGTTTTGATGGAGGTTTTGTTGCTTTTGGAGGCAACTCAAAAGGAGGTAAGGTTACAGGTAAAGGTACTGTTAATGCAGGCAACATGAAATTTCATGATGTTTTGTATGTTGAACAACTTAAGTACAATTTATTAAGTGTCTCTCAAATCTGTGACAAACAGAACAGTGTTCTGTTCACAGATTCTGAGTACATTGTCCTTTCAAACGATTTCAAAATTCCTGAAAATCTTGTTTTACTAAGAACACCAAGAAAGGATAATGTTTACTGTCTGGAAACAGCTCTTTTATCTAAATCAAATACTTTAAGCTGTTTGATATCCAAAGCATCATCCAATGAGTCTGCTCTTTGGCATAGAAGGATGTGTCACATGAACTTCAAGTCCATGAATGTTTTAGTCTAAAAGAATCTGGTAAGAGGCTTACCACAAAAGGAGTTCATCTGTGATGATCATTGTGTAGCATGCCTTAAAGGTAAGCAACACAAATCTTCTCATAAGGCCAAAGAAGTAAATTCAATCTCATCTGTTCTTCAGCTGCTTCATATGGATCTATTTGGTCCAACATCTGTTTTGAGTTTGAATAAAAGGGCTTACTGTTTAGTTATTGTTGATGATTTCACCAGATTTACTTGGGTTTACTTTCTTAGGTCCAAAGATGAAACTGCTGAGCTAGCTAAGTCTTTTATCCTTAACATAGAAAACCAATCCAACTCAAAAGTTAAGGTGATAAGATCAGACAATGGAACTGAATTTAAAAATCACATTCTAAACAGTTTATGTGAGTCCAAAGGCATTGCTAGACAATATAGTGCACCAAGAACACCACAGCAAAATGGTGTAGCTGAAAGAAAGAACAGAACCTTAATTGAGGAAGCTAGAACAATGTTAGCTGATTCAAATCTGCCAATGACTTTCTGGGCAGAAGCTGTTAATACAGCCTGTTATGTTCTGAATAGGATTCAGGTTGTCCAATCACAAGGGAAAACTCCCTATGAGTTATTCCATAACAGAAGTCTCCTAATAGCTTTCTTCAAGCCTTTTGGATGCCCATGTACTATTCTTCACACTAAGACTCACTTAGGGAAGTTTGAAAGTAAGGCTGAAGAAGGATTCTTTGTAGGATACTCAAGTCAAAGCAAAGCCTATAGAGTATATAACAGTGTGTCTAAAACCATTGAAGAAAGTGCCAATGTTAAATTTAATGAAAATACTGCTAATATCAAAGGCACTGGTCCTGATTGGTTGTTTGATTTAGATTCACTAACAAATTCTCTGAGCTTTGTTGAGAATACTGCAGAAGCTGATGCATACAGGGTTGAAGCTGCCAACACAAATTCTCATGCTGCCAATACAATTTCTCAAGCTGTTGGCACAAAATTTCAGACTGCTGCAGATTCACCAAGTTGGGATGATTACACCACTCTACCACTTCTGTCTTGTGATCCTCCAGGGGTCCTGAATGCTCAACATGATATAAATCCAGATACTGAAGTGCCACTCCCAAGTCCTGAGAGAACAACTCCAACACAAAGGGACACAGTCCCTGATTCAAGTCCAGCTGTTCCTGAAGCTGATCCATTTACTGGTCCTGATGGAGATGATACAAATCTTGGATCCTCTTTTCAGACAGAGAGAGAGCCTACACTAAGGATTCACAAGTATCATCCTCTTAATCAAATACTGGGTGATCCAAGCACTCCTGTACAAACAAGGAAAATGGTTCAAAATGAGACTGCTGCTGCTTAACAAACAGTTCCTGAATTCAGCCTAGCTGCCATTGAAAATGCCTGTTTCATGTCTCAACTAGAACCTAAAAAGGCATCAGAAGCATTAAAAGATTCATCCTGGATTGAAGCTATGCAAGAAGAGCTCCTGCAGTTCAAGATTCAGAATGTATGGACTCTGGTGGATCTTCCTAAAGGTAAGAGAGCAATTGGTACACGATGGGTGTTCAGATTCAAGAAAGATGAGAGAGGGATAGTCATCAAGAACAAGGCAAGGCTAGTAGCACAAGGGTACACTCAAGAAGAAGGCATAGATTATGATGATGTATTTGCTCCAGTAGCAAGAATTGAAGCCATCAGACTATTTCTGGCCTATGCAAGTTTCAAAGGTTTTAAAGTGTATCAAATGGATGTAAAGTCTGCTTTTCTGTATGGGACAATTGAAGAGGAAGTATATGTGTGTCAACCTCCTGGTTTTGAAGACTATATGTATCCAGACAGGGTTTACAAGCTAGATAAGGCTCTCTATGGTCTCCATCAAGCCCCCAGAGCATGGTATGACACTCTGTCATCCTACCTTCTACAGAATGGATTCAAGAGAGGCACTCTGGACAAAACACTTTTCACTAAGTCTATCAAAGATGAGATTCTGCTTGTTCAAATCTATGTTGATGACATTATCTTTGGCTCAACAAGTGACTGTCTGTGCAAAGAATTTGAAGCTTTAATGCACAAAAAGTTTCAAATGAGTTCAATGGGAGAACTCACTTTCTTTTTAGAACTACAAGTCAAGCAGAAGCCCACTGGACTCTTCATAAGCCAATCAAAGTATGTGAAAGACATACTGGACAAGTTTGGGTATCAAGACACCAAAGCTGCAAGCACTCCAATGGATCCTCACAAGCAGCTTCATACAGACAAAGATGGCATAGATGTGGATATTCATTTATACAGATCTCTTATAGGATCTCTTATGTATCTAACATCTTCCAGACCTGATATCATGTTTGCTGTCTGTGTGTGTGCTAGGTTTCAATGCTCTCCAAAGGACTCTCACTTGGTTGCTGTTAAGAGAATCTTTAGATACCTTAAAGGCCAACCACACTTAGGCCTATGGTATCCTAAAGACTCTCCCCTTGTACTAACTGCTTATTCTGACAGTGACTATGGTGGATGCAACATTGACAGAAAATCCACAACTGGTGGATGTCAATACTTAGGAGCAAGATTGGTCTCTTGGCAATGCAAAAAGCAGACAACTGTGTCCACATCATCCACTGAAGCAGAATATGTAGCAGCTGCAAGCTGCTGCTCCCAGGTAATGTGGATTCAAAATCAGCTAAGAGACTATGGTATGAATTTCTTATCCACTCCTATTTATATTGACAATTCAAGTGCAATCAGCATTGTGCAAAACCCAGTGAAATTCCCAAAAACCAAGCATATAGAAATCAGATTTCACGTTATCAGAGATTGTAATGAAAAGAAGTTAATCCAAGTTACCAAAATACATACTGATGATCAGTTAGCTGGTCTATTTACAAAACCTTTTGATGTAGGAAGGTTCACTTTCCTGGTATCAAATATTGGTATGGTAAACATGGATTAATTTGTTTTCATTATTATCTAACTAGTATGCTTATTTAAGGGGGAGTCACTGTTCCATTGAAAAGATGCAAAATTTTCAGCTGCTAGTTCATTTTCTCGGACTGTTAGTTATTCACTTGATCTGTCAAAGTGTGCAGGGTAGTTAGGTAATTTTTAAAATGTGTGTGCGCGGGACCCAACCTTTTTCAAAACCTTTAAAGGTCCCAGTTTCGTTCAGTTGTAACTACCAGTTACCAAACTTCTTCCACGGTCTTTCTTTTCTCTCTGAACGATTCACACACACTTCTTTGCAAACCCTAAACCCTTCGTTTGATCATCCATGGAGTTTGTCAAAGAACACAACTGTCTTCCCTACTCTCTAAAGCACTCAGACCTTCAACCATTCCATAACATGATGGACTTTCTTCGTCACTCTCATATCCATCATGCACTCAATATAAACCCCACCATATACATATCGCATATAGAACAATTCTGGAATCATGCCACTGTTCAATCCATAAATGGAATTCCTTCTATATTATCAAAGATTGATGGCACTCCCATCACCATTACTGAGGAATCCATTCGGTGCCACTTGCATCTTCAAGATGCCACAGGTATAACTGACCTATCCCTTGATGCTTTACATACTGGTCTTTTTAATATAGGTTATAGGGGTCCTGCTGATTCTTTTACTTTCTTAAAAGCCCATTTTTCTCCTAAATGGAAATATCTTGTACATATTATTCAGCAGTGCATGAGCCCTAAAAGAACTGGTTGGTCCGAATTTTCCTCTAACATTGCCACTGCATTAGTGTGCTTTTCAACAGGCCAACGGTTCAATTTTTCTAACATGATTTTTCAGGGGATGTTAAGGCATCATTCCTTAAAGAGTGGGAAATTTTTGATGTATCCCAGATTTTTGGCAGAAATCATTGCACACACTCGCACCACTGCTCATTCACATAAACGAATACATGTTTCCCACAGGCACTCTCTATCCTCTATAAAGAGACTTTTGAAACATAGTGCCAACTTTTTGAGTGTTGATGTTCCATTGCCTTCTGCAATGATGAACATCCTTCCACAAAACAAAGGAGAGGGTCCTGAGCAGGCTCAGCCTATCATCACTGCTACACCCCCAGGACCCCAACCCCCTCCTCATGATACACAAACTCTTTCTGATCCTTTTGAACAGCCAACTCGCCCACTAAAATTTTTATACAAAAGGAAAAGGGGACCAGGAGCTCCTTCCTCCTCCTCCCTCAGACAAGAGCCATATATCCCTGTGCAGGAGGACACTTCTGCACAGCATATCCGAAGGGAACCAATTGAGGAAACTGCCATCCTCACTCAGGAGGTGAACATCTCTTCAGAGATTGTTCATATGGGTTCTGTGGCTGGCACTACTGATGTTTCTGCAAAAGAGGCACAGGACAGTGCCAACATCTCTAAGACCACACCCATGGCAACAGCCAGTGTGCAAACACAAGCTGGAAGTCCCCAGAACCAAGAACAGAGGGGCCCGGAAGTTTCTACTTCTGGTATTAATGTCAGTGATAGATCACAAGCACCTCAGGTGTTTTCTGATCTTGAGACTAGTCTGCAACTCATGCTCTTGACGGATCCTAAGCTGAAACCTGTTGTAGCCATGTTGGAATACCAAATTTCCATCATTGCTGCACAGGGAGCTCAAATTTTTGCACTCAAGCAGGCAGAGGCGGCTCAAAATAAAAGAATGGATTATTTACACAAAGGGTTCACCCTCTGTGGAAATAAAATCATGAAATTAGAGCAGATGATTCAAACCCAAGGGGCAAAGGTTGTAGGTCCTTCTGACCAAACCAATGCTTCCAAAAAGGGGGAGAATCAGGAGGTTCCCAAATCAGTCCAAGCAGCATCAACAGTTCCATCTTCTAGGCTAACAGTCCCAACAGCTTCTCAAGCTGTTAGCCTAGAAACTCAAGCTGCTGCCCCAAAAGCAACTGGAGTTGTTCTAAGAGAAAGGGTTCAAGCTCCATCAAGTACAGTCCAAGCAACATCCTCTTCTGCAAAAGACAAGGGCAAGGGCATCCTTATTGAATCTCCAATGCACAAATTCTCTTCCAAAGAAGCCCAGATTGCCTTTGATGCTGAAGTTGCCAAGAAATTAGCAGAAGAAATGGACAAAGAATTAGATCAGCAAGCCCAGCCCCCAATAGATGATGATGAGACCTTAGGTGATTACCTAAAGGGGTTTGTGGGCAAACAAGGCGAAAAGAAGAGAAAGATGCCAACAGGGCACTCCAAGGCTGAGCACTGAAGATTTTTAATCAATTTTGCCTTTGCAGCAGGTATTCCAAAGAAAATGGCTTAGTCCATGACTACTGAAAAGCTGCAGGAGATACATGACAAAGAGATGGAGAAAAGAAAGAAAACAAAAGTCTCCCAAGAAGTCCAATCATCCCAAGAGGTACAACCACCAAAGGAATCAGTTCAAACTGAAGCTGCTGCCAGTGCACCTGCTCCTACTGATCAAGCTGTTGCTTCTATTCCTTCATCTGTGTCATCATCACAAGCAAAGCTGTATCAAGTTAAGAGGGTGTTATTTGATCAACAACTGCAAAGAGCAATGGAGATAGAGAAGTTGATTGATCAGCATGATTTTACCAAGCCTTTGATTAATTATTGGTATGCCAAGTCACTGGATGACAGAGATTTAAGAGTTAAGTTTGTGATAAGAAGAGAGTCTGGACCAGAAGAAGAATTCGATACATTTTGGCAAATGGTTCAGAAGTTGACCAGGGATGAGCTAACAAAGATGTACAATATAGGGTCTGTTACACAAGTTAGATCTGCTCTACCATAAGTGAAGCAACTTATCAGAGATCTAAAATCAGTTGTTGATCCTGGATTTGCAAGGAAAGAGATAGAGGATGCTGAAAAGAAAGGGAAAAAGATCAAGCAAGTTGATCTGTTTGTCAAGTCAAGGACATACAGAATTAAATTCACAGATGGGTCTGGTATATTCTTCAATCTCGAGTTTTATAATTTTTCAAAAGATATGCTGCTTCAGGTAAAATCTGTTAGGATATCTTGTGATAGAGAAGAGATGAAGAGAGAATTTTTGAAGGCTGTAGATCAAAAACTTGCACAGCTATAAGTTTTTGAAAGCCTTGGTTTGTAAATAGCAGTTTACTTATTCATTTCCATTTTTGTATAGAACTTAAAGTCTTGTGTAAATAATTTAAGTTAGGGGGAGATTGTTGGGAAATAGTTTAAGTATGTTCAAACTGTTAGTTAGACTTCTCAAACTGTTAGTAGAGTTTATATGTAAATCCAAAGTTCATGCTGCTAGTTGAAGAAACTCGAGCTGCCAGTGTAAAAGTTCAAGCTGCCAGAGTAAATCAACTCGAGCTGCTCAGTTCATGCTGTCAAATGATTCAAGCTGCTCAACAGTTTCATAAACAGAAAGTGCTGATTTTCAGGAAAAGATATCTACATGAGGATTCCAGCATATCTACTATCAGAGAAGTCATAGTTCGTCAAGGAAACATAATCAAGAAGCAATATAAATACATAGAATAGGTCATTCTATTGTATAGGAGTTTTCTGCATATTTGAGTCTGTAATTGCTTTGTTGATTGAGTTTTCATAAGCCTCTAAGGTTGTAAAACCCTAAGAACAGTTTGTGTTCTTCGTCTAATCAAACAGACTAGAGGTGATTGTAATCATTGAATTCAGCAATACAAACAGTCTTTACTACTTCTTGTGTTTTATGCATTGTTGATTCTGAAAGTTTTTGTTAAAATAATTAAGTGTTATTCCGCAAACTTCTTAATTAAACTTTGATTCAAAGCAAGATTATTGATTTATACTCTGATAAATTTAAATCAGTTAGTCTTGGTTAATTAGTTTTAGATCTTGTCAGTTTTGAAAATATCTAAACCCGCGCACACACTTATGGAAATCACCAGATTACCCTGCACACTTTGACAGATCAAGTGAAACAACTAACAGTCCGAGAAAATGAACTAGCAGCTTGAGAAAAGACTCAAGCTATTAGTTAAAAATTTAGTAACTACCAATGAAACAGTGGCTCCCCCTTAATAAAGCATTTTCATGGAATAAGAGAGAATAAAGAAAAACAAATTAATCCATATTAACCATGCCAATATTTGATACAAGGAAGGTGAATCTTCCTACATCAAATGGTTTTGTAAATAGATCAGCTAACTGATCATCAGTATGAATTTTGGTAACTTGGATTAATTTCTTCTCATTACAGTCCCTTATAAAGTGAAATCTAATGTCTATATGTTTGGTTTTGGGAAACTTCACTGGATTTTGTACAATGCTAATTGCACTTGAGTTGTCAATATAAATGGGAATGGATAGGAAATTCATACCATAGTCTCTCAGTTGATTCTGAATCCACATCACTTGGGAGCAACAACTTGCAGCTGCTACATATTCTGCTTCAGTAGATGAAGTGGAGACAGTTGTTTGCCTTTTGCACTGCCAAGAGACTAATCTTGTTCCCAAATATTGACATCACCAGTTGTGGATTTTCTGTCAATGTTGCATCCTCCATAATCACTGTCATAATAGGCTGTAAATTCAAAAGGAGAGTCTTTAGGATACCAGAGGCCCAAATGTGGTTGGCCTTTGAGATATCTAAAGATTCTCTTAACAGCAACCAAATGGGAGTCCTTTGGAGAACATTGAAACCTAGCACACACACAAACAGCAAACATAATATCAGGTCTAGAAGATGTTAGATACATAAGAGATCCTATAGGAGATCTGTATAGATGAATGTCCACATCTATTCCATCTTTGTCTATATGAAGCTGCTTGTGAGGATCCATAGGAGTACTTGCAACTTTGGTATCTTTGTACCCAAACTTTTCAAGTATGTCTTTAACATACTTTGATTGACTTATGAAGAGACGTGAGGGCTTCTGCTTGACCTGCAATCCTAAAAAGAAGGTGAGTTCTTCCATTGAACTCATTTGAAACTTTTTGTGCATTAAAGCCTCAAACTCTTTGCACAGACTGTCATTGGTTGACCCAAAGATGATATCATCAACATATATCTGGACAAGCAGAATCTCAGATTTGATGGACTTTGTGAATAGTGTTTTGTCCAGAGTACCTCTCTTGAACCCATTCTGTAGAAGGTATGATGACAAAGTGTCATACCATGCTCTAGGAGCTTGGTGGAGTCCATAGAGAGCCTTGTTCAGTTTGTAGACTCTGTCTGGATACTTGTAGTCCTGAAAACCAGGAGGCTGACACACATAGACCTCTTCTTCAATTGTGCCATACAAAAAAGCGGACTTCACATCCATTTGATACACTTTAAACCCTTTGAAGCTTGCATAAGCTAAAAACAGTCTGATGGCTTCAATTCTTGCCACTGGAGCAAAGACATCATCATAATCTATTCCTTCCTCTTGAGTGTACCCTTGTGTTACTAGTCTTGCTTTGTTCTTGATGACTATCCCTTTCTCATCCTTCTTGTTTCTGAACACCCATCTTGTACCAATGGCTCTCTTTCCTTTAGGAAGATCAACAAGTGTCCATACATTCTGAATCTTGAATTGTAGTGGCTCTTCCTGCATTGCCTCAATCCAGGATGAATCTTTCAAAGCTTCTGAAGCCTTTTTAGGTTCTAGCCGAGACATGAAACAGGCATGTTCAAATGCAGCTAGACTAAATTCAGAAACTGTTTGTTCAACATCAGCTGTCTCATTGTGAATCATTGTCCTTGTTTGCACAGGAGTGCGTGGATCACCCATTATTTGATTGAGAGGATGATACTTGTGAACCCTGAGTGTAGGCTCTCTATCTGTCTGGAAAGAGGATCCAAGATTTGTATCATCTCCATCAGGACTAGTTGATGGTTCAGCTTCTGAAACAGCTTGACTTGAATCTGGGACTGTTTCCCTTTGTGTTGGAGCTGTTCTCTCAGGACTTGGGAGCTGCACTTCATTGTCTGGATTTGAATCATGTTGAGCTTTCAGAACCCCTAGAGGGTCACAAGACAGAACTGGTATAATTGTATACTCATCCCAATTATTTGAATCTGCAGCAGTTTGAAACTTTGGGCCAACAGCTTGATCATTTGTGCTACCAGCATGAGAATTTGTGTTGACAGCTTCAATCCTGTTTTCA
The DNA here is from genome assembly GCA_020465985.1 of Centrapalus pauciflorus. Classification (NCBI taxonomy): domain Eukaryota; kingdom Viridiplantae; phylum Streptophyta; class Magnoliopsida; order Asterales; family Asteraceae; genus Centrapalus; species Centrapalus pauciflorus. Next base: position 208,538 of record JAANYP010004339.1, read on the forward strand.
TTAGATTCTGCAGTATACTCAACAAAGCTCAGAGAATTTGTTAGTGAATCTAAATCAAACAACCAATTAGGACCAGTACCTTTGACGTTTGCAGTATTTTCATTAAATTCAACATTGGCACTTTCTTCAATGGTTTTAGACACACTGTTATATACTCTATAGGCTTTGCTTTTACTTGAGTATCCTACAAAGAAACCTTCTTCAGCCTTACTTTCAAACTTACCTAAGCGAGTCTTAGTGTGAAGAATGGTACATGGACAGCCAAAAGGCTTGAAAAAGGCTATTAAGGGTAGTCTAATATGGAATAACTCATAAGGAGTTTTTCCTTGTGATTGAACAACCTGAACCCTATTTAGAACATAACAGGCTGTGTTAACCGCTTCTGCCCAAAAGGTCATTGGCAGTTTTGAATCAGCTAGCATGGTTCTAGTAGCCTCAATTAATGTTCTGTTCTTTCTTTCAGCTACACCATTTTGCTGTGGTGTTCTTGGTGCACTATATTGCCTAGCAATACCTTTGGACTCACAAAAACTGTTTAGAATATGGTTTTTAAACTCAGTTCCATTGTCTGATCGTATCACCTTAACTTTTGAGTTGGATTGTGTGAAGACCACCCCTTACGGGGCAGTTCTCACCAGTCTAGGTCCCACATCATGCAATACGATATCAACCATAACTAAGATAGAGTAATTAATTACGGAATTAAAAATTTCAGTACAAAATATTAGGATTTAAGTTTAATACAGATTAAGTTTTTCAATTTAAACTTAAAAAGGGGCACAAGTCTAATCTAATTAATATCATCATATTATCAAAATAAATCTACCCAGATCACCATAATATCGTCATCCAATTAGTACCAAAATGGGGTCGCTGAGTAGAGGTCTATGAAACTTCTGTCTTGAGCGTGTAAGACCTAAGAACTAGGTCCGGCAGGTGACTTTCCTTTGCCTTTTCCTGTAAAAAAAATGTGAAGTAGCAACCATAAGCAATGCTTAGTGAGTAAATAGATTTTCAATATCAACATGCGTGTCAAGCGGAGTCATTAGTCTTAGCGTGATATGTCTTGGCTGCCGCTACAGCCCTCATGATTGAGATATAGAATCATAGAATCGGATGATGTTCAAGCCACACTCACGCTTAAATCGTGGGGATCAGCCACATACTGGGCTAGCTACCAGTAAGTCAATATGGCGGAACATCGGAGGTCATTACCAAGTTCATAAGAACTGGTGAAATAGCCGGGTCTAGAACAATAGACCATATGGGCTAGTCAAGCTGAATCAATTCTATCAAATGTCTGATCAATGATGTAAGCATATGTCTTAGAAGTCATGAAGCAATGAATCATAAGGCAAAGTCTGAAGCAATAATAAATGCAATATGAAAAGATAATCAAATAGCTATCATGATCCACTGGGCAACACCCATCCATGGTGTGCACAGGTCTCATTTCCAGCTGATAAAGTGAATGTCAATAAATCTATCAGCAACAATATATCTCAACCGGATCTATGCATGTTCAATCTGAATATCTATAACTCACAGTTCTGGGTCTTGGTCAAACAGATATAAGAATCTGCCACCTGAGTTATCTCAGGATTTTATCTTTGTCAATCTGTAATCTGTAAATCAATTCTCTGACCCGCTTTAAATCTTTTAAAACCTTTGTCTTTATGTTCAGAATTTCACTGAACCTGTCCAGAATTATCATATCATATCATGTCAATATCATATCATTATCATCATCTCTTTAGTCGTTAAAATCTTTATTTTATCTGATTCTGATAACTTGTTCGTTCATATATCATCTTTCATTAATATTCTTTATTTCATAAATTCTCAAAGGTTAGTATATTATATATATATATATAATATATAGCCAATCATATTACTAGCTAGGTGAATCATGACATACGATTTCTAAGAGTTCATTCAGTGTCTGTTAATTCATTTGTGCATAAAATAGATGTGCAACTAGAATTTGTGAGTTTTATCATAATCATATTATACTTTTAATTACAATAGGTCGATTAATCACTTAATCTGATTTTAGGAATAAATCTTAGGCTTGGAACAAAATCAGATTCGAACAGCATCAGATTTAGACAGATTCGAAATTTAGGCAACAGATTCGAATAAGTATAGATTCGAATGGCTTAGATTCGAATGAGCATAATTCGAGTTTAGGATATTAGATTCGAAACACACACATATTAGATTCTAGGGGATAGATTCGAAACTAGCTCTTTAGATTCTAGGGGGAATAGATTCGAAATCAACTGATTCTAAACTAGGGAAGATAGATTCGAAGTCAATAGGTTCGAATCTAGCTAATCAGATTCGAGAACAACAATTTCGAGTCTAATTCCATTTCGAGTCTGTTCTAGGTATTTTCGAGTTTGTTCTATGCATTTTCGAATCTGTTCTTAATATTCTCGAATCTGTTCATATTTACAACTCTAAAACATGAATTTCTAAGGCATAAATCACAAATATGATCAATATTAAGCCTATGTTCGATTATATTATAATTATTCTAGTTAAACTTCATAAAAATAGCTTTAGATTTCATAAAACTAACAGATTCGAAAATACCGAAATATATATAAAATCGTAAAAATATAAATTCTTACCTCAAATTCGTATGAAATCACGCAGGAGATAGTAGATTCGTGTAGTATTCTCCGAGATCTTTCTAACGATATATATATCTTGATAATCGGACGGTCGGTTTGGAAGAAAGTTTAGAGAGAAGGTAGAGAGAGAGTAGAGAGAGAAAGTTAGAGAGAGAGAGTAGAGAGAGAGAGAGAATCTGAGTTTTTGATTAAAATTCACGTTTATATACTTCATCTAGTTATATTTGCTAGCTAACCCACTTTCATTTTTGTATATTATATCTCTTTTATTTAATTCTCTTTAATAATTTATTAATTCATAAATATAAATATTTATATAATTTAATTAAATATTTCATTACTTAATTAAATTATAATTCAAATAATGTAACATTATTACATTATCGGCTCAAAATATTACTGAATTTACGACTAGATCAAAAGTTAGGTTGTTACAGAATGGGCTCCACCACGCACAAACTTCGTCCTCGAAGTTAGCTATGTTCGAACAGACTGGGATAGGTAGCTTTCATGACATCTCTGGATTCCCAAGACTGATGCGAACCTTTGTGGTGTTTCCACTGGACGAGCACCATCTGTATTTCTTTATTCCGAAGCTTTTTGGTCTTCGAGTCCAGAATACGTTCTGGCTCTTCAACCATGCGAAGCTTCTCATCAATCTGCAGATTAACATGTGGTATCTGAACTTCCCTTTCGTCAGCTAAACTCTTTCTCAGATGACTGACATGAAATACAGGATGTATTCCAGCTAAGTCAGCCGGTAGTTCAAGACGATAAGACTGATTCCCAATCTTTTCTACAATCTTGAACGGACCAATAAATCTCGGAGCTAACTTGTTTCTTTTAATGAACCGTACCACATTCTTCATTGGAGATACTTTCAGCATCACCCAATCGTTAACTGCAAAACTGATTGATCTATGCCGATTATCATAATACGACTTCTGCCTGCTTTGAGCTTCAAAAATATTCCTTCTAACAAGTTGAATCTTCTCGTGAGTCAACTGTAGAAGGGCAGGTCCTGCTATTGGCGATTCGCCTGTTTCGCGCCAACAGGTAGGAGTTCTGCATTTTCTTCCGTATAAAGCCTCAAAAGGAGCCATCTTGATTGTTGAATGATAACTGTTATTGTATGAAAATTCGACCAACGGCAAGTGGTCATCCCAGTTACCACCTAAATCAAGAACGCAGGCACGAAGCATATCTTCAAGAGTAAGGATAGTACGCTCACTCTGACCATCTGCACTAGGATGATAAGCAGTACTCATAGAGATCCGAGTACCCATCCCATCTTGTAGTGCTTGCCAGAATCTGGATGTGAAACGACTATCACGATCAGAAACAATAGACTTTGGCACACCGTGACGAGAAATTATTTCAGTGATGTACAACTGTGCCAATCTATCGAGAGAATAAGTTTCTTTCATCGGAATGAAATGTGCTGATTTCGTTAAACGATGAACGACTACCCAGATAGAGTCGTGTTGTCTTTTGGTCTTTGGCAGCTTCGTAATGAAGTCCATTGTTATATGTTCCCACTTCCATTCAGGAACTGGTAATGGTTGCATATCCCCGAAGGGTTTCTGATGTTCTGCCTTAACCATCTGACATACTTTGCAGCTTTCAACACATTTTCCGATGTATTTCTTCATTCCTGGCCACCAGTAATCAGCTTTCAGATCAAAATACATCTTTGAGCTGCCAGGATGAATAGATAACTTGGACTGATGAGCTTCGGATAGAAGAGTGCTGCGGATTGAACCATACTTAGGAACCCAGATTCGGTTTCCCTTGAGACAGTGAAGTCCCAAATGGTTCAGAGTTAGAAATTGTAACTGCCCTTTAAGATTTTCAGAATCAATATTCTCTTCTTTCAGTGCTTCAGTTTGAGCAACTCGAATATCTTCAATAAGATCAGAAGAGAATATAACTGGAGTCAGGGCATAACAGCACTTTTCTGGATATACTTTTCTACTCAACGCATCCGCGACAACATTTGCTTTGCCGGGATGATATAAGATCTCGCAATCATAATCCTTGATAAGCTCCAAGGATCGACGCTGTTTCATGTTCAGATCTTTTTGAGTGAAAAGGTATTTGAGACTCTTATGATCGGTGTAGAGCTGACACCGAGTCCCATATAGATAGTGACGCCAGATCTTCAGCGCAAAGGTAACAGCAGCCAACTCAAGATCATGAGTTTGTGCACTTTTCTCATAGTCTTTTAATTGCCTTGAAGCATAGGCAAATACTTTTCCCCTTTGCATCAGAACACATCCTAAGCCAGTACCAGAGGCATCGCTATAGACAACGTAATCATCATTACCTTCTGGCAAGGCTAGGATCGACGCTTGAATCAACTTTTGCTTCAGAATATCGAATGCCTCTTGCTGTTTATCGGTCCAAACGAAAGGAGTATTCTTTCGTGTTAGCATTGTAAGCGGCACAGCAATCTTTGAGAAGTCCTTTATGAATCGCCGATAATAACCGGCCAATCCAAGGAAACTTCGGATTTCTGAGGCATTACGAGGCGTTTGCCATTTCTGAACGGCCTCGACTTTCGAAGGATCAACGGAAATACCTTCGCCAGAAACAACATGGCCAAGGAATTGAATCTATAAAATCAACAAAGTAAAGTTTCAAGTTTTGTTTAATCAAAGAACGCTTTAAGGAATAGCTCAAGACAATGTAAAGTTATACCTGTCTGAGCCAGAATTCGCACTTAGAAAATTTTGCATAGAGTCTTTCTTTTCTTAATAACTCTAGCAATTGTAGCAGATGAACAGAATGATCGGCCTCCGTTTTGGAGTAAATCAGAATATCGTCTATGAATACGATAACTGATTTATCCAACATTGGTCTGCACACGCGATTCATGAGATCCATGAATGCCGCTGGTGCATTTGTTAAGCCGAACGGCATCACGAGAAATTCGTAATGACCGTATCTTTTACGGAAAGCTGTCTTTGGAACATCCTCATCTCTGACTTTTAACTGATGATACCCAGAACGGAGATCTATTTTCGAAAAGTAACTGGCTCCTTGTAACTGATCAAACAGATCATCGATTCTGGGCAGAGGATACTTATTCTTTATTGTAACCTTGTTCAACTCGCGGTAATCGATGCACATACGGAAGGTTCCGTCTTTCTTTTTGACAAATAAGACTGGTGCACCCCACGGAGAAGAACTTGGTCGGATAAACCCCTTCTCTAACAGCTCTTGCAGTTGTTTTGACATTTCCTGCATTTCTGCAGGTGCAAGTCTGTAAGGAGCTTTGGCAATAGGAGCCGCACCAGGAACCAAGTCAATACTGAACTCGACTTGACGTTCCGGTGGCACTCCTGAAATATCGTCGGGAAATACGTCTGGGAACTCACAGACGATAGGAATATCAGATAATGATTTCTTTTGGGCTTCAGAGATAGATTCAGATGAGACATAGCATACGTAGGATTCATGACCCTTAGATAAGTACTTATGCGCTTTTTCAACAGATATGAAGCAGTGATCACCTTTTCGCTTCTCGCCCTTGATTTCAAGTACTCGGCCGTCTGAAGACTTGATTCTAATGATTCGCCGGTTGCAGATAATTGTAGCCTCGTTGTTCATTAGCCAATCCATGCCGATGATGACGTCAAACTCTTTCAAGGGAATCGGGATAAGGTCCAGGTTGAACACGATGTTATTTACGAGCAGAGTGCAGTTTCGATAAACAGAATCAGCCATAACATAGCTGTTACTGGCTGTCTCAATGTCAAGTATAACAGGAAGCTTCGATGGGGATTTAAGTAATCTTGTTGCAAAAGAAGTCGATATGAAGGAACGACTAGCGCCAGAATCAAATAATACACGAGCAGGTATCGTATTTAACAGAAACGTACCGGTGACTACGTCAGGTGTTTCTCTCGCCTCTTCAGCCGTTATTTGGAATGCACGTGTCCTTGCAGTTGGTGTTGCAGCAGAACTTTTAACTGTCGACCCTCCAGCTGATGACTGTTGCTGATAACGTGGTCCGCTACGACACTGATACATGAAGTGTCCCCTTTTTCCGCATTTCGCACATCCTCGTCCCTGCTGTGGACATTCCTCGCTGCTATGACCAATCGTGTTGCACGCAAAACAAGTTACGTCATCTGGATTGCACAACCCCATATGAGACTTTCTACACCGTTTGCAAAATCGCGGCTCGTTCGTTAGGGAATATGCTTGTACTTTCGACTGAGAACTCTACTGACGGGATTGCTGGGGCTGAGATTTACTTGGCTTGAAAAATCTACCGAATCTCTGTTTCTTCGGAGGAGACGGATTCATTGGGTTAGTCGCTGGAGCGTATAACTGATCACCATACTCTAAGTACCCTCGCTCAATCTGTCTCGCTGCTTCTACCATTTCCAGATAGCTCTTATATTTGATCGCACTCATGGGATGTCGATATCTGGGATTGAGTCCTACTCGGAACCTATTCATTTTCCTTTCCTCGGTTGCCACTTGGTAAGAAGAGTAACCGCATAGACGTGAAAACTCGTGTTCGTATTCATCAACTGTCTTCGTTCCCTGAGTTAGCTGCATCAACTGTACCTCCATCTTATCTTGTTGGTCAATCGGGCAGTACTTTGCATTGAACATTTCAAGAAACTGCTCCCATTCTAAAGTCTGAATCACCTCCTCACCATAGATACTTCGCTGGGTTTTCCACCAGGCACGAGCAGCTCCCACAAATAGTGCAGACGCATAACTTACTTTCTTCGAATCTAAACAATCAGAAATCCTAAAGATTTCTTCAGTATGACTAATCCAATCCATCGCCTGAATCGGATTAACTGTACCCTCGAAGTTCAGGGCACCGCTGGCTTTAAAATCTTTAAATTTGCAGCCTTTTGGCTGAGCTATTTGGGTTTCTGGATTTGAATTATCAGAATCAGATTCTTCATTCTGGACTTGCTTATCTTTTCGCTTATTTTTCTTATCATTACGTCTTTTAGCTTCGGCCTCATCTCTGGCCTGAAACTGTTCTTGCATAATCTTATATTGTTGTTCTGAGTGTTGTGCTAGTAATTGTTGCATCATCTCAAACATTTGTTGTGGGGTCATGTTGCTTGGTATGTCACCTGATCCTGATCCTGACATCTTCTACTGAAAATTAATATCAATTAACTATCAGTTTATAGACTTAGATCTATGTACCCTTTTTCCCATCCTAATAGTCTGTACATCCTATCTCAGTTCAAACCACCTAAATGATTGATACATATGTATTGCTTCAGTTTGAGATTAAGTATACTCACGTAATACTTGATTCACTCAAACTAGAGCTCTGATACCATCCTGTGAAAACCACCCCTTACGGGGCAGTTCTCACCAGTCTAGGTCCCACATCATGCAATACGATATCAACCATAACTAAGATAGAGTAATTAATTGCGGAATTAAAAATTTCAGTACAAAATATTAGGATTTAAGTTTAATACAGATTAAGTTTTGTAATTTAAACTTATAAAGGGGCACAAGTCTAATCTAATTAATATCATCATATTATCAAAATAAATCTACCCAGATCACCATAATATCGTCATCCAATTAGTACCAAAATGGGGTCGCTGAGTAGAGGTCTATGAAACTTCTGTCTTGAGCGTGTAAGACCTAAGAACTAGGTCCGGCAGGTGACTTTCCTTTGCCTTTTCCTGTAAAAAAAATGTGAAGTAGCAACCATAAGCAATGCTTAGTGAGTAAATAGATTTTCAATATCAACATGCGTGTCAAGCGGAGTCATTAGTCTTAGCGTGATATGTCTTGGCTGCCGCTACAGCCCTCATGATTGAGATATAGAATCATAGAATCGGATGATGTTCAAGCCACACTCACGCTTAAATCGTGGGGATCAGCCACATACTGGGCTAGCTACCAGTAAGTCAATATGGCGGAACATCGGAGGTCATTACCATGTTCATAAGAACTGGTGAAATAGCCGGGTCTAGAACAATAGACCATATGGGCTAGTCAAGCTGAATCAATTCTATCAAATGTCTGATTAATGATGTAAGCATATGTCTTAGAAGTCATGAAGCAATGAATCATAAGGCAAAGTCTGAAGCAATAATAAATGCAACATGAAAAGATAATCAAATAGCTATCATGATCCACTGGGCAACACCCATCCATGGTGTGCACAGGTCTCATTTCAGCTGATAAAGTGAATGTCAATAAATCTATCAGCAACAATATATCTCAACCGGATCTATGCATGTTCAATCTGAATATCTATAACTCACAGTTCTGGGTCTTGGTCAAACAGATATAAGAATCTGCCACCTGAGTTATCTCAGGATTTTATCTTTGTCAATCTGTAATCTGTAAATCAATTCTCTGACCCGCTTTAAATCTTTTAAAACCTTTGTCTTTATGTTCAGAATTTCACTGAACCTGTCCAGAATTATCATATCATATCATGTCAATATCATATCATTATCATCATCTCTTTAGTCGTTAAAATCTTTATTTTATCTGATTCTGATAACTTGTTCGTTCATATATCATCTTTCATTAATATTCTTTATTTCATAAATTCTCAAAGGTTAGTATATTATATATATAATATATAGCCAATCATATTACTAGCTAGGTGAATCATGACATACGATTTCTAAGAGTTCATTCAGTGTCTGTTAATTCATTTGTGCATAAAATAGATGTGCAACTAGAATTTGTGAGTTTTATCATAATCATATTATACTTTTAATTACAATAGGTCGATTAATCACTTAATCTGATTTTAGGAATAAATCTTAGGCTTGGAACAAAATCAGATTCGAACAGCATCAGATTTAGACAGATTCGAAATTTAGGCAACAGATTCGAATAAGTATAGATTCGAATGGCTTAGATTCGAATGAGCATAATTCGAGTTTAGGATATTAGATTCGAAACACACACATATTAGATTCTAGGGGATAGATTCGAAACTAGCTCTTTAGATTCTAGGGGGAATAGATTCGAAATCAACAGATTCTAAACTAGGGAAGATGGATTCGAAGTCAATAGGTTCGAATCTAGCTAATCAGATTCGAGAACAACAATTTCGAGTCTAATTCCATTTCGAGTCTGTTCTAGGTATTTTCGAGTTTGTTCTATGCATTTTCGAATCTGTTCTTAATATTCTCGAATCTGTTCATATTTACAACTCTAAAACATGAATTTCTAAGGCATAAATCACAAATATGATCAATATTAAGCCTATGTTCGATTATATTATAATTATTCTAGTTAAACTTCATAAAAATAGCTTTAGATTTCATAAAACTAACAGATTCGAAAATACCGAAATATATATAAAATCGTAAAAATATAAATTCTTACCTCAAATTCGTATGAAATCATGCAGGAGATTGTAGATTCGTGTAGTATTCTCCGAGATCTTTCTAACGATATATATATCTTGATAATCGGACGGTCGGTTTGGAAGAAAGTTTAGAGAGAAGGTAGAGAGAGAGTAGAGAGAGAAAGTTAGAGAGAGAGAGTAGAGAGAGAGAGAGAATCTGAGTTTTTGATTTAAAATTCACGTTTATATACTTCATCAAGTTATATTTGCTAGCTGACCCACTTTCATTTTTGTATATTATATCTCTTTTATTTAATTCTCTTTAATAATTTATTAATTCATAAATATAAATATTTATATAATTTAATTAAATATTTCATTACTTAATTAAATTATAATTCAAATAATGTAACATTATTACATTATCGGCTCAAAATATTACTGAATTTACGACTAGATCAAAAGTTAGGTTGTTACAGATTGGTTTTCTATCTTAAGAATAAATGATTTAACTATCTCAGCAGTTTCATCTTTAGACCTAAGAAAGTAAACCCAAGTAAACCTGGTGAAATCATCAACAATGACTAAACAGTAAGCCCTTTTATTCAAACTCATAACAGATGTTGGACCAAATAGATCCATATGAATCAGATGAAGTGCAGATGAGATTGAATTTACTTCTTTGGCCTTATGAGAAGTTCTGTGTTGCTTGCCTTTAAGACATGCTACACAATGATCATCACATATGAACTCCTTTTGTGGTAAACCTCTTACCAAGTTCTTTTTGACTAAAACATTCATGGATTTGAAGTTCATGTGACACATCCTTCTGTGCCAAAGAGCAGACTCATTGGATGATGCTTTGGATATTAAACAACTTAGAGTACTTGATTTGGATAAAAGTTCTGTGTCCAAACAGTATACATTGTCATTTCTTTGTGTTCTTAGTAAAACAAGATTTTCAGGAATTGTAAAATCTTTTGAAAGGACTATGCACTCAGAATCTGTAAACAAAACAATATTTTGTTTGTCACAGATTTGAGACACACTCAATAAGTTATACTTAAGCTGTTCAACATACAAAACATCATTGAAAATCATGTTGCCTGTATTAACAGTACCTTTACCTGTAACCTTACCTCCTTTGGAGTTTCCTTCAAATGCAACAAACCCTCCTTCAAAGCCTTTGAAATTTGACAAGTGTGACACCCTTGCCACATCAACCACCATTTACAAAACACCCAGGATTAATCATCAAACACAATTACATAATGATCTGATAACCTAGTTTAAGTGCGGAAGTATTAAAATACATAAATAAAGTAACGTAACAGTGTCAAACACCCTACGGTGCTACAAGGTACCAAATCTAAGTCTACATACTCAGACCTTTATTACAATAATCCAAAACATATTATAACATTTGTCCCACAACATAATTACCGATTGAGTAGCAGATATCTTCCAAAACTTCACACACGACCTAACTAGAAGGTCCGACAGCAGATTTTCCCTTTCCTGTAAAATTACAACAACTGAGAGGTAAGCGAATGCTTAGTGAATACACAGATTACGCATTTTATAAATCCTTATGAAGCCCACAAGAGTACACCGACGACACACGTCGTGCACTCTCCACGTACACAAAGTACGACACACATGAGCCGTCGCTCCTACGAGCCCAAAGCTCAGTATGAAACCCAACCATCTGAGACAGACATAACATCGGGGATGACATACTGCCTACCAGAACCTCGGAGGGATCAGCTCCGGGTCATGTAGCGCAGTAACATCGGAGTAACAGATGCGACCCACCGGTCCATCGTTAGATGCACAACAAACGAACGGACATGCAACAAATATGAATGTGCATCTAAATCTACGCAAGTTAGTAGAAATCCAAACGATAATGAAGCAACATGTCTCAGCAGGCAATAGCTAACATAAAGCAGATATAAACATGCGAAATCATATGTACTCACAGTGGATGCGTAAATAAACTTCAAATATTATTATTTCTCCTCGGAATTTCAACCGGATCCACAAAGTACCCCACTGTGGGTTAAACAACACCACAAGGGACCTGTAAGCCAATTGTAATAACACATCGTGTCAATAACTATTTAATTTCGTAAAACCTTAAATTTATAAGTTTTGCAATATTTGATCCCCGTTTCGGATCCAAGGTAAATTCAAATCCAACTTCGGGCCATATCCGAATCCGGTCCCCATCCGAATTTCCAACACTCAGGATCAAAAATACTCTTCAGGTCTTTGATAGCTCGCTTTACTTTTGGAAGAGAGGATCTGACTTGTGTTACAAACCCAACATGATGCATTCTTGTGAGCTCATCTCTGGTCATCCCTTGGACTATATGCATTAGGCTCTTATACTCTTCCTCAGGACCAGATTCCCTTCTTACTACAAACTGATATCTTAAGTCAATGTTGTCCATTGGCTTAGCATACCAGTAATTAATAAGGGGTTTTGTGAAGTCATGCTGGTCTAAGGATTTCTCTATTTCCATCACTTTTTGCAGCTGATGCTCAAACAGCACCCTTTTAACCTGATCAAGCTTTGCCTGTGAAATTGTATCTGATTGGGGAATAGCAGCAGCAGCTTGAACAGAAGGAGCAGTATCACTCACACCAGTTTGAACATTACTTATACCAGCTTGAACTTCTTGGGAGACTTTGGCTACCTTACGTTTTTCCATTTCTTTGTCATGGATGTCTTGCAGCCTCGCTGTGCTCATGGACTGAGCCATCTTCTTTGGGATGCCAGCTGAAAAGGAAAAATTGATCAAGAATCTTCTATGCTCGGCCTTTGAATGCCCAGTTGGCATTTTCCTCTTTTTCTCATTCTGCTTGACCACAAACCCTCTTAGGTAATCTCCTAAGGTTTCATCATCTTGCATTGGGGCATGGGTTTGCTGGTCTAAAGCCTGATCTTGTTCTTCTGCTATCTTTCTGGCAATTTCAGCATCAAAGGCAATCTGGGCTTCTCTAGAAGAAAATTTGTGCTTTGGAGACTCAATGAGAATACCCTTGCCTTTATCCTTGGTTGCAGACGATGTAGCTTGGACTGTACTGATGGGAGCCTGAATTCCTTTATCCTTGGTTGCAGGCCATGTGTATAACATAACATTCTGAATCAATAGCAGAGACACTTGAAGCATTAAATACATTCAGTCTTAATTTCCTATAACCAAAGGCAATATCCACTGCTCCTGTCCTACAATTAATTTGTGCATTAATCGTGGCTAAGAAAGGTCTTCCTAGGATAATAGCCGGTTTGATTATCTCTCATTGAACTTTCGGTGTCCAACACTAGGAAGTCAAATGGATAGTAAAAATCTTCAACCTTTACTATTACATCTGATAAAATTCCTCTTGGGCACTTGGTTATCTTTGCTACTTCATTAACTTCGTTAATTTCATGTTTTTTATCTTTGTTATGATGATGGGCGTGTGAAGGATTGAGAACAGTATTGCTAGGAAGCTTCCCCTCCTCACGCCTAGTAAGTGACTCAACTATCTGACCCATCTGGCGAGTTAACATCGCCTTGGTCTTAGTACTGATAACTGATTGCTTTTTCATAAATTCAACAAATTCTGTGAATTGTGCAGAAGTCATATTTGATTCTACTTGAAATTGTGGTTGATCACGATGATTTGACTTATAATATCGCTCATCCTTAGCTGCTGAAGTTGAACCATATTGATATTCTCTCTTGGGTGGTTCATATCTTGGTTTAGATTGATGATCGGTAGGTTGATCGTTTTTCCATCGAAAGTTGGGATGGTTTCTCCATCTCGGATTGTATGTTTCCGAAAATGGATGATCCCTCTCTCGATGAGCTCTGAATCCGTAAACTTCATTAGCAAATTCCTCATTGGATTGCACTTGAGGGCATGCTTCTGAATGATGCGATGGATCTCCGCATGTAACACAATTAATTGATACACTAGGGTTTGAAAAAGCCTTCATTAATTGGTCCATTTTCTTTCCTAATTCTGAAATTTCAGTTTTAACCTCACATTTCCAGGCATTATCTATGCCCATAACTTGAACTCCTATACTATTTTCAGAACCAGCTTGGACTTTAAGACCTTTGCCGAGTTGATTAAGCAACTCCCAGCTTCATCGTCTTCTTTACCTAAAAATGTGCCTCCTGTGGCAGCTATAATCATATTACGACTTTCCTGAATCACACCATCAAAGAATGTTTTGATAAGCATCCATTTGGGTACCTCGTGGTGTGGACAAGCTCTCAGTAATTCGTTCATACGATCGAATGCTTCGTAGAATTGTTCGCCCGATTTTTGTTTAAATCCGGTAATTTCCTTTCATTTCTCGGTTGTCTTACTAATGGGGTAATATTCATTAAGGAATTCACATTTCATTTGATCCCATGTTGTAATGCTATTGGTTGGTAAGGATACGAACCAACTCTTCGCTTTCTCTTTTAACGAAAAAGGAAATAATCAGTTTTAAACCATCAGTGGTTATACCTCGAACATGGTTTGCTTTACAAATAGCTATGAACTCAGCTAGATGTTTATAGGGTTCCTCACTTGGCATCCCTCGAAAGATCGGAAGAATTTGAAATAATTGAGGACGAACTTCGGGTTCGTTCTCGTTTTCGGGATAATGAATTGGAGACGAATCGGGCACATCACCTGGCCGGTAATGCGACTCAACCGTACGTCTCGGTTGATCACTCATTTAACAACTATGCGCTCGGGTTCTTCTTGATCACGATTTTGTGGCGAAATCGGAGGGCTTTCTAAATTAGGAACCTCTGAATCGGGAATTTCTAAATCAGAAATTTCTTCCTCTTGTAAGTTTAAATTCTCCGTGATTAACTGTTGATTTTGAATCCTGACAGTCTTTCGGTTCGATCTTGCTACTTTTTTGATTTCGGGTTCGAATTGTAGCGGCAATCCTTTAGCCGATCGACGTGTGAACATACACTAAATAAAATATTACTAAAGGTTGAAGACTTAATTAAACTAATATTTTTTGTGGTAAAGTAGAGGACTACAATTACCGTTTTGAATAAAACAAAATAAAGACTAAAAATAACCAACGAAAGGAACTTAAACCTAATTACTTAAAAAAAACTAAGGCAACAAACTAACTTTAAACCTAAACTACCGTTGCACTCCCCGGCAACGACACCAAAATTCTGACGGGCCGTCGTTGTGACCCGCCAATTTAATCCTTAAATCCACTAATTAGTTAGAGAAGTAAAGGTCGAATCCACAGGGAGTGTGGTCGTAATTAGGATTAGGTTATTAGCCTTAGAGGAATAGATTTATTGAAAGCATTTAAATTGTGAAATTGTGGATTTGAATGAGTTGTTTAGAATAATGATTTGCTATTGCTTGTAACTAAAATTAAGAACGAAGTAACTAACGAAGAAGACAAACAATCAAGATACCAATAACTGTTAGGCACAAAAAGGCCTCAGTCAAACCTGATGTACATCTGAGGGGGAGATTATTAATCAAACCTGTTGATGCATTTGAAGGATGAATTTAAGGCCTGTTATATGCCTTATTGAAACCTGAAAATGATTTGCAATATCAGCCCAAAGCTGTTTACCATGTTGCTTTCGTTGCAACAAAGATAGTTTGTCCAAACTGTTTTGTTTGCTGAACAGGCTGGGCATAAACTGTCTACGCTGCTCTACTCTTTTTGAGCAGCTTGGGCAGTTTTTAAGTGTTCTGTTCTTTGTGAACAGGTTAAACACTTTATGGAATATGTTTCCAAGTCATCATGTATTGTTTTTGGCTACAAGATCAGTTTACAATTCGAAGACAAAGTGGAAAACAGAACTGCACAGCCTGCCCACGCTGTTATGTTACATGAAGACAAACAGATATTTGAAAAAGGGTGACAGACCTTTTCTTATATCAAAATGGCATTAGCAAAAGAAGAAAGATGCAAAGTTGACATTCCTCTTTTGGTTAAAGCCTTATGCAACAGTGACAAAAAGAAAAAGACAAAGATTCTGCCATGTGAAGACAAAGGTACTTTATCAGAATGTGCAGAAAGGTATTCTGTCCTTTTGGAAAGACTCTCCACTATCTCTTCTGTCCAATGAAGAAGCTTCACTAAGATTCTCCTTTTGAGTATAAAAGGAAGCTTCTAAGGATAAAGAAATAAGTCAAGAGTGTGAAATCAGAACGTGCATTGAAGTGTGTTATTCCATGCATGCAAGTCTGCTTATATAAAACAGTCAAGTGTGTCTAAGTTGTTCTTGTATAAGCTGTCCTTCTGAGTCTTGTAAAAACATTGAGTGCTTCTAAGTGAGTGTATTCATTGTAACTAGTCTGAGTGAGTCTTAGATTAGCTAACAAACTGTTGTATCTGTCATCTCAGCTTGAACCTTTCCGCATTCAAGCTTGTTTGTAATTAACACTTGTTAATAATATACACAAACATTGAGAAAAAGATTGTTAAGTTTTAAATAGCTGTATTCACCCCCCCTCTGCAGCTTAGAACTATAGTCTTGGGAAACCTTTCGGGACCTACAATAACCATTCACGGAATCACCACGGCATAAGTATAACTCACTATAATTTTATACAATGATCACATAGACATAATCAATTGTGTGACTAAACTAATCAAATGTGTTTTAACCAATAACTCTCGACATAGCCTATGCAACATTAATACTCGTCTTAATCTCTAAACTAATGGACTCGGCACGAATAATAACACTACTATAAACTATCTTGCTTTTACCAATCGCACCACATAATCATAATCATAGCAAAATGTTTATCATTTGTATACACATAATAGATCTAGCTCAATACGAATACATCAAAACATAAGAAATTAAAGGAAAGTAAACTTAGTCGTAGATCCTCCGCAAACGGCTAATGGGATTAGCCGCTCATCGTATGCTCGTCACAATCACGGATCTGAGCCATTGGATAGCTTGCGAACCACCGTCTTCGTTTTCGTATCGTAGATCCAATTCGGCAGAGCTTCGGCACACTTTCACACACGTCGGGACTCTTCTCCAAAGCTGCCCCTCCTCTACTATTTATAGAGATTCGAAATTAGGGTTTCCAGGGTTGAAAAACGCATATTGGCGCCGCACCAGCACAGGCCAGGCGCAGGCCTGCGCCCCCCCCCCCCCCCCTGCGCCCGGATGCGGCCAAGGTTTAGCTGGCGTGTGCTGGAACGTATCTTGACAGTTTGGGAGCTGTGTGGAGCGCAGGGTAGCGCAGGCCTGTGCCCCCTTCAATCCAATTTGCTCTGAATTCTCTCGGATTGCTTCTTTTTATCATCTTGGCCCTGATACAAACTTGGAGTAGTAATATGGATTTTATGATGTATCGGTGCTTAAAATGAACATAATATGACTCAGAAACCTATAAATTAAAGACTTATCGGCTAGTAGATCTTCCACATGAGACTGCTCAGCAAGCTGAACTTCAGGGGGAGCCTGGATCATCTGGATCAGGTGGAGAGGAAATCAAGAGAAAGGAAAGGCTCCGGAAGCCTCAGAGTCTACTGAGCAAGAAATGACTGAAGCCTTAACCGGAATAGATGATGATGAGGATATGAATTTTGATTTTGAAGATGATCTGGAAGAACTTGAAGAAATGAGAATTTGTCCCGGAAAATGTTCCAGATTGGAGCCTAGATGATGAAGTTTTAGTAGATGAAGAAGACGAAGCTGATGAGAACGTCATTCAGGGTCAACCAGACACAGAACAATATGTAAATGCAGACCAGAATCTGATAGATCTAGACATTCTGAAGTCAACGATTAATGATGAATCGGATGATGATGTAACTCAAGAAACAGATAAGGAGCAAACCAAGGAAGAAAAGAGAAAACTCTAGTTCAAGAAAGAGGATAAGAAGACTGAGTTAGTTGTAAAAGAGAAAATAAGATTGGCAAGCCCAGGAAAACTATCTGGAGGCATTCTTAGTTGGTTCTTCGACAAGGGCTCCAGTATTTAAAGGGAAAACCTAAAGTCTTCAATACATTACCTAAATGTGAAGTGAAGGAACTGGCATGGAAAAATCTGATCAACCTAGGAGACGACCAGTATGCTGAAGTGATAACTAGAATTATCAGAAAAGAAGGTCGGTCTGGGAGGTTCGATAGAAGTAAGCCAAGGGAAGGAAAGAGAGTCATGGATGAATCGAGAATAGATCCATTGACCGGGAAGTCGTGGATGAAGATGTTTTACAAACCGGTTCGATGCCTAAAAAGGGTTCCATTAAAGACAATGCCACAAAATGTTCTGAAGAATATGAAGTGGTGGTACGTCGATAATGAAACAGCTGAAGCCATAATGGAGGATGAAGAAGAGAAGGTAATTTTGAAGGTACACGATCCTTTGCACCTTGTCAACTTATCCAAGGATGACATCCAGAAGCTTCATGTTCAGTCAATTTTCTATCATGAAGGCTGGAGATGTTTAGGTTGGTGAAAAAGCTCGTTAAAAACCCTATGTTGACCATTTTTGAGCTGTCAAACTTTCGGTTTCCCAAATAATTTCTGGAGGTCTTAAACTCCAAAATAAATTATGAAAAATTCCAGATCTATAGTTAAGACATAGATCTAACTTTTGAGACAAGAATCAACTCATTTCGTTGAGTTATGAATTAGTTATGATTTTTCAAAGTCGATATAAATTTTCTGCCGAAAATTCACAGTTTTATAAACTTGAAACAACTTATGATTCTTGTTGTTTATTCAAAGACTACTAGTATAAAAGTTGTAAAAGTTATATAACACTTATATAACACATGTTTTCATAATATGAACATGTTTATAATGTGTTCATATATTCATATGCACATTTAAAGAAACAACTTAAAAATAAAAACTAGAAACTTATAAACTTGAGTTTTTATGAAACTTGTTGTTGGTGATTATATATATTATGCAAGACTTATATAAACATAAATGTGTGATGAAATAAGTTAGTATTTACTTACTTTGAAGTATTTAGAATATGATTTTGAG
This sequence comes from Centrapalus pauciflorus, assembly GCA_020465985.1. Classification (NCBI taxonomy): domain Eukaryota; kingdom Viridiplantae; phylum Streptophyta; class Magnoliopsida; order Asterales; family Asteraceae; genus Centrapalus; species Centrapalus pauciflorus. The sequence goes on from JAANYP010004339.1 coordinate 227,506, forward strand.
TAGAAGTTGAAATCCTTGCAAGATATGCACCAAAACACTTGATTTTCTTGAAGAACACTTGAATGCACAAGTTTGTGATGTGTGAGTGTATAAATCCGGTTTTGAGAGAAGAAAAGGAGAGGTTTTTGTTGTTTGAAGTGTGGAAAAGAAGTGAGAAATGAGGTCTTATTTATAGGCAAAGTGTTTGGTCTTTCAAATGATGAAAGGCATGGATGAAAAGGTAGAGTGCACTTTTAAACAAAATGATTGTGTTTAAAGTAATATTAAAAAAATAAAAGTCAACTTCTAATACACACATGGCCTATAGGCCAGCCATACATGTATTATACATGTATTTATATTTTTTTTTTGTGTATAAATGTATTTAGAAATGTATTCTTGTATTTCCCTTTTCTTGTAATTTCATAAATACTTATGGATGCATTGTTTTAATGAATTGTTTTAGTCTTGCATAATTAATGTTAAGTAATTGTATTAGTGTTTGATTAGTGTTACTAATCATAATTTAATTATGTACTTAGTTGAATTAATCCCTCATATCGTAAATCGATCGGATTAATTAATTTCCCGATTCATCGCACCGATGAATTTGATTCTAATTGAGTTGAATTTCTTCATGAACCTTGTTAATCACTTTGGTTAATTTCTAATGACCACTGATTAGGTTATAATTGGCCATTAAATACTAATTAGGTCGTTGTTGCTAACCTGGTTCAATGTCGGATGTTACAGTCTCCCCCTGTTAAGGGAATTTCGTCCCGAAATTTTATCCTGTTTCCTCAGGGGTATTGTTACTTATGATTAGATGAGAGTATCTTTTCTTAAACTAGCCTTTGCATGCCTAACTGAATTGTGGTCCATGTCTAGAATGTCCATCTGACCTTGAGGATAGGTATACAACTGTGTTTCAATCCTTTGACCTGACGGTCCATGATTTCAACCGGCTCTTTGATGAAGCGAAGTTTATCATTTAGCTGAATCTCTTCCAAGGGGTAACAAGTGTCTCCTCTAACAAACACTTCTTCTTATTCGATACATGGAAGGTATTGTGCATGTTGCTAAGCTCTGGTGAAAACTTTAAACGATAAGCTACGAGTCCAATTCCCTTTAAGACTTTGCATTGCCAATGTATCGAGGGTTTAATTATCCTTGTTTCCCAAATCGTATCACGCCCTTCCATGGCGAGACTCTCATCAGTAGTCGTTCTCCTATTTAGAACTCAAGGGATTTTCTATTTTCATCTGCATAACTTTCTTACAATCGCAGGCAACTTTTAGTCAGTTTCGTATCTGTACTATCCTTTCGGTTGTTTCGTGAATGATCTTAACGCCAGTGATTTGGCCATTTCCCACTTCTTCCCAATAAATCGGTGATCGACACTTTTGCCCGTAGAGGGCTTCAAACGGAGCAACTTTAATACTTGAGTGATTGCTATTGTAGTACGATAATTCCACTAAGGCAAATGAGTATCCATTACACATGCTCTTAATGTATGTTCTAGGGTTTGGATCGTTCTATTATTCTGACCATTGGTCTGAGAGTGATATGTGGTACTCATGTCCAGGTTTGTATCCACAGTTTGCTATAATAATTGCCAAAAGCTTAGCTGTAGATCTGCTATCCATATCAAAATGATTATAATAGGCACTCCGTGTCCGGAGACGACTTCCTTGAGGTACGTTTGGACTAGCTTATTCATCCTGATGTTCTTCTTGATTGGTAGGAACGCGCGGATTTTGTTAGGTGGTCGAATATTACTCAAATGGTTTCTGATGTTGGTCTTAACTTTGGAGCATGTTAGAAATTTTTTTTGACATATGTGGCAATGTCATCCTTCATGATAGGCCACCCGTATAGTTCCCTATGATACATTTTATCGGATCCGGGGTGAACGACATATCTTGATTTGTGTCCGTCATCTTTAACCAGTTTTCTTACTCTATCAAAAACAGGGTAACCAGACTCTATTCGTGAAGTATTGATTTCCATTAACCCTTATTCCAAACTATTTATCCATTCTGTGCAGGGCTTTATTTTTCATATTTTCCTCCTTAATAACTTCATGAACTAAGAAAGGAGGGTTTGGTTGAGTGGTTATAACTATGGCTGGTACTCTTAACGACTTAACTCATTTCTTTCGGCTATGAGCGTCTGCAACCACATTAGTTTTCCTCAGGTGATAACGAATCTCACTGTTGCAACCACTTATTAGCTCTATCAATGATGTTACCTAATATTTGACTCTTTCTGGTTCAAGATGTGTTGGACACTCTTAGGGTCCGTGAGTGTAATACACTTCTTACCGTACAACTAATGTCTTCAAGTCTTAAGGGTAAAGACTACTGTTCCAAGATCTAGATCATGCGTTGTGTAATTCACCTCGTGAACCTTAAGTTTTCATGAAGTATAAGCTATGACCTTATCTTTCTACATCAGCCCATTGTGTGAAGTGTCATAGTAATCTATAAATTTCTCGTTCCTCTTAGGAATGGACAAAATAGGCGCGCTGCACAGTTTGTGCTTTAATAACTGAAATGATATCTCCTGATCCTTGCTCCAATCATACTTAATGTCTTTTCGGGTCAGTTTTGTTAGAGTTCTTGTGATCTTTGAGAAAATTGCTTATAATAAGTGGCAAGTCTTAAGGACTGTCGTATCTCTATGGGGGTTCTAAATTGTTCACGTGACCGAGGGATTTCACCTCCCCTAACCAAAAGTCAAATTTAGAAAGCTTAGCATATAGTTGTTCTTTCTCCGATAATTCCAGAATCAGTCTTAAATGTTGCTCGTGCTCCTTCACGTTTCGTGAGTAGATTAAAAGTCATTCATGAATACAATCACGAATTTGTCTAAATAAGGTTTGCACACCCGATGAGGTCCATGAGTACCGTTGGGGACACTGGTTAATCCAAACGGCATTAATAGGAATTTATGATGACCGAAACGGAATCTGAAAGCTGTATTTGGAATATCTTTCTTGTGAACTCTAACCTGATGATAACCAGACCTAAGGTCGATCTTCGAATAGAAGCTTAATTCTTGGAGTTTTGTCAAACAAGTCATTGATCCTTGGAAGTGGGTATTGGTTCTTTTAACTTATTTAATTTCTCGGTAATTGATGCACATCCCGAAAGTTCCATCCTTCTCCTTTATGAACAAAACTGGAGCTCCTCCAAAGCGAGGAACTCGGTTTGATAGGCCCTTCATCTAAGAGCTCCTACAGTTGGTTGGACGATTCTTACACTATTGATGGGGCTAATCGGCATGGTGCTCGAGCCACTGGTACCCCACCTGATACTAGGCCTATTTTTGAATTTGACTTGCCTCAATGTTGGGAGTTCAGGTAAGTGTTCTGGAAAAACTTTGGGGTAACCATAAATAATAAGAATATTTTCGAGCCGCTTCCCCTTTGGCTCCCTCTCTATCAACACTTCAGGGTCCTAATGCTAGAGATGATGCTTACTTTGGTATTTCTTGCTTTGCGTTGGACAGTAAGGACCTTCTTATTGGCTAAAGGTATATGAACTGTGTTCTAGTTGCATACTATTTCCACACGATTTTCGATAGCCAATCCATGCCTATGACCATGTAAACACTTCCCAGTTTGATGGGTATCATGTTTGTTTCAAAGAGTCGGCCTACTAATTCTAAGGAGCATCCTCGACTTATATTATTTGTCTTAAGCGTCTCACTGTCATCAACCTCAATAGCATAAGTAGCAATTAATGGAATTTATCTGCTTAGTGAACTTAGTGGATATATCAGCACCAGTATCAAATAGTAGAAATGCATAAGTGGTGTCTAATGGGGTAAGAGGATAAGTCTACGGGTTTGAAATTTCTTAGGCAGATAGTCACAACTTTATCTTTTCCTACGCAGAGTTGTAATTAAAACTTAATTCCTCATAAAAGTTCTTGATACTTAATCTTTGTATATGATATGGTCAGAATTTTCTAAATTCTTAAGCCTTATTTACCCTAAGATATATCAGATAGTAAAGCCTAGAGAAATACTATAAAGAGATGCCTCCGGGGTTTCCTCGTACTCCAAAGCGTTAAGTCGTTGGGTTAGTTCTGCAGTGTGGGCTTTGTGCTCCGCTAGGTGCTGTCACAATTCGTCGATTCCGTCTTGTTAAATCGCCTGGGTATTCAGGTTGGCCTAAGGTTTATTGGTGGTTTGCATTGCCTCCTGCTTAATCCTTGCAAAGATCTCATCGACCTCTTGGTGGATTTTGTCGAAATTGGAGGTCGTGTCTGGCGGTCCTTGCCACCAACAGGGGCATCGTTTGTTACATAGGTTTCTAGGTAAGTGTCGGCACTTGAGAGGAAGATGGTGTTCTGACTTCAAACTGGATTTGGATCCCCTCCTCGTTTCTCCACTCTTGGAGAGTGTAAGGCATACATCCCCACTGTCCTATGCTTGCCCGTTACTACTGCGGCGGGCTTGGCTGATGGGCAGGTACCGGGATAGACTCCCGTTGTGCTAGTCACACCCTTTCCCTAGGGGTGAATTTCGACATGTTATTGTGATCAGGGTCCATATATGTGTTCACAGTTCTTGAAAAAAGTTTAGTTTTTGTAACAGTTATAGTCTAGGTACTAATGCAACCTAGTTCACTATAACTATGGCTCTGATACCAATCTGTCACACCCCGTTACCCCGGTTGGCAACGAAGCGCGACGTCGTGGAAGCGTAACCATAATCATAATGAACGACCACTATATGGACGTTTTCAAAAATACATCGGCGTAACTTTAAAAGATATAAATGTTTTACATAACCCAAAATGATAAAGAGAAGTTCGCAAGATACAGAGATTTAAATACATAATTAAATCATCCAAAATAATGTAAATAAATCTCCGATGGTTTGTAACTGAGTGCGACTCTTTAAATGCGGAAGCTTGAAAATACTACCGATGTGAAGGACTTGCCTTAATTTCCTGAAAATACACGCTAAAATACGTCAACAAAATTGTTGGTGAGCTCATAGGTTTACACGTAAATCTGACTTGTATGGACAACAATAATAGAGATTGAATTTATAAAATCATAAATTCCTTGTTATGTATTACATATAAACCATCATGCAACCGAAGCTTAATTTAAAATGAGTTTGCCCTGTGCAGTATTCCCATACGTAATACCGTGTGTTGAATATATATGCACCCGCTGTTAGCCGACCCGACTAACCCGAGTGGGGGACATGACTCCCAATAGATCTATCCACAATATATTCGTGCTTACAAATAAATGCAATTAACGGTTCATGATATCAGGGCTAATGGAACCACATGTGTAATACATAATAGAAATGAAGATATTTCCGTGTCCATACAAAAACGAAGCATGTATTTCATCCCCAAAACAAAACTGTGTGAAAATAGGGGCTATGAGAACTCACCGGGATTGCGATGACAAAAATCTAGCGTAAAAAGCTTTTAGCGTAAATGGATGGATGATGCGTCGAGTGAGTTTAATCGAGTCCTAAATGATAATAAGGACTTAATATCTCTAATATATTATGATATATATATTTATAGATTTTTATGTCTTAAATCACCCAACATTACAAGTTTATAAATAAAATTCGCTTAAAACGTCAAGTTTATATATATATATATATATATAATTTTCCAGCTTTTTCGGAGGTTTTTCGGCCTACTTTGAGGTTGTTTTTGACCAAGCTCCAAAATGTTTTAGACTTTGGTTTTCTAGGACATTAAACTACTATATACAAAGGATTTTTAGAATCAAGAACGGCCATTTTTCGAGATGTTTAGGTTGGTGAAAAAGCTCGTTAAAAACCCTATGTTGGCCATTTTTGAGCTGTCAAACTTTCGGTTTCCCAAATAATTTCTGGAGGTTTTAAACTCCAAAATAAATTATGAAAAATTCCAGATCTATAGTTAAGACATAGATCTAACTTTTGAGACAAGAATCAACTCATTTCGTTGAGTTATGAATTAGTTATGATTTTTCAAAGTCGATATAAATTTTCTGCCGAAAATTCGCAGTTTTATAAACTTGAAACATCTTATGATTCTTGTTGTTTATTCAAAGACTACTTGTATAAAAGTTGCAAAAGTTATATAACACTTATATAACACATGTTTTCATAATATTAACATGTTTATAATGTGTTCATATATTCATATGCACATTTAAAGAAACAACTTAAAAATAAAAACTAGAAACTTATAAACTTGAGTTTTTATGAAACTTGTTGTTGTTGGTGATTATATATATTATGCAAGACTTATATAAACATAAATGTGTGTTGAAATAAGTTAGTATTTACTTACTTTGAAGTATTTAGAATATGATTTTGAGTAGAAGTTGAAATTCTTGCAAGATATGCACCAAAACACTTGATTTTTTTGAAGAACACTTGAATGCACAAGTTTGTGATGTGTGAGTGTATAAATCCGGTTTTGAGAGAAGAAAATGAGAGGTTTTTGTTGTTTGAAGTGTGGAAAAGAAGTGAGAAATGAGGTCTTATTTATAGGCAAAGTGTTTGGTCTTTCAAATGATGAAAGGCATGGATGAAAAGGTAGAGTGCACTTTTAAACAAAATGATTGTGTTTAAAGTAATATTAAAAAAATAAAAGTCAACTTCTAATACACACATGGCATATCGGCCAGCCATACATGTATTTATATTTTTTTTGTGTATAAATGTATTTAGAAATGTATTCTTGTAATTGGCCATTAAATACTAATTAGGTCGTTGTTGCTAACCTGGTTCATTGCCGGATGTTACAAAACGTAAATGGAGAGAGTGAAAAATCATGGCCTAATTCCAGAAGAACAAATCAAGGGTACCTCAGTGGTTGAACCCAAGATAAATGTCAGGAGGAGGAGAAAGGATACTGAGCTGGAAGAACTCCTAATGATGATTGATCAAGGTGATGTAGCCGTTGAGAACAAAGGAGTAGATCACAACCTGCCCAGGGGAGTGGAACATGAGGAAGACAAGCTGATAGAGGAAACTGAGCTTGGGGTATGTAGATCCCCTAACAAAGAAAAAGTGTTTCCAGAGAGCATCAGATTTGCACAAGGTTGGTCTTAAGCAGCTCATTGCTTTTAGACTTGCAAACTCCTTTAAAAATCTGTAAAATGGAGAGCAGCTATCTGGGAACAGCTCAAAAGGTTCCATGAGAGACGAGAGCTTCAACATCCCAACTTCAGATTCCTAAGGGTTGAAATGGAGGAAATTGAAGAAACTAGGGAGCAGGTCGACCAAATGTTTGAAGAAGAATCACAATCCAAAACAAGTGAAACTAAAACGAAGGCAATAAAGGTTACGATGGTTCCCATTGAAGCCTCATCTCCAAAAATTATATGAGTCTTCTAAGACAGCTGACCTTATGAAGTGGCATCATGTTGATCATGTGAAAGATGGACAACTACGACATCCGCCGATGCATTAGCACGGAGAGATTTTGACCAAAAGTTCGCTGATTTCGCTAGTGATCCTCGGAATATTCGTTTGGCTTTGGCTAGTGATGGATTTAACCCATTCAAAACGATGAATTTGGTTCATAGTATTTGGCCTGTTTTCATAATTTCGTATAACCTACCACCTTGGTTGGTTATGAAACAATCGGACTTGATCCTTTCGTTAATCGTCCCTGGTCCAGAAGGTCCCGACAACAAGATAGATGTGTATATGCAACCTTTAATAAAAGAATTGAAGGAATTATAGGAGGTTGGAGTTGAGACTTTTGATGCTTCAACAAAACAAAATTTTCAGTTAAGAGCATCAATTCTTTCAACAATATCCGACTTTCCTGGTTATGCAAATCTATCTGGGTGGAGCACTAAGGGAAAACTTGCATGCCCTTCATGTCGTTTTAATACTGCTTCTCAGTGGTTGTCCCATGGAAAAAAATGGTGTTACATGTGTCACAAAAGATAGCTTCCAAGTGACCACCGGTGGCGTAAAGACACTCGCACATTTATTTGTGAAGACCACCCCTTACGGGCCAGTCCTCAGCGTCTAGGTCCCACCATTATGCAACACGATATCAATCACAACTAACATAGAGTAATTACATTGCGCAATTAGAATTACAGTACAAATATTAGGCATAAGTTTAATACTAATTTCAGTACAGAGTTACAGTGTTCAAATTAAACTTATAAAGGGTACAAGACTAGTCTAATAGATATCCTCATATAATAAAACAAATCTAACCAAACCACCACAATCATCAACTTCAGAACTGTACCAAAAGGTCGTTTGTGTAGTGTTCTATGAAAACTTCAACTTGATCTTTGAAGACCTAAGAACTAGGTCCAGCAGGTGCTTTTCCTTTGTCTTTTCCTGTAAAGAGATTTAACAACAACTGTAAGCAAGGCATAGTGAGATTAAAGATTTATCTGATTACATGCACTACAACAAGTTAGAATGTGGGTAACAAGCATGATATAACTTGACTGCCGCCAACAGACACTCAAGGATGAGACATAGTAATAAGAGTAGGATGATGTCCAGGCCACACTCACGCTTTTAGACGAAGCTATCCACTCAATACTGGGCTAGCTACCAGTAGACTACGTGTGGGGGGGGGGGGGCATCGGAGTAATCAATACAAAGTTCAATAGAACTGGTGACATAGCAAGGTCTAGAACAATAGACCGACAATGCCAGATATGCTAAGCTGAAAACAACACATCAAAGATACAAGCAATGATGAAAAGCATAATAAGTAACGTCATGATAGCAATATCAACTTGTAATAGTAAATGAAATGAACTGTAACTATAATGTGTGTCGTATGATATATCAAATAGCTATCATGATCCACAGGGCATCACCGAACTATGGTGAGCACATGTCACAATCCAGCTGAGCATAAATGAATTCCAAGAAAACTATCAAGAACAATATGTCTCAACCAGAATCAAACATGAAAAGCTGAATATCTATAACTCACAGTTTTTACTGAATTAGACTGAGTTGTTGAGCTTTATCAAGCGGATTACTCTACCACCTGAGTTATCTCAGGATTTCACTTTAGACTTTGACTTTTGGACTTTGGCTTGACTCTACAAACTTTGACCCACTTTCAATAACTTTAGACTTTATTAGTTTTTTCAGATAATTCTGAATCTGTCCAGAGTTTATCATTTGCAAGAGCGTTAGCTTTAAACTTAAACAGACATGATTCTGATAACTCATAAACTTTTACGTCCTTTTTCATGGACATGTGTGACTTTTTTAAGTCATTTAAGCTGTCATTTAAGCTTTCATTTACACACTTGAATTCTCATAAAAGTATATAATAACATACAAGAATTTATTTAATGCTTATATGTTCTTAACTTACACGTATTTTCATTTAAACATGTACGCTTGCTCGTGATACTTTATTTCATGAAGTATGAACATAATGCGTTTTCATTTAATTTTATACTTCAAGTCCCATATTAATGTGTTTAAGAATGTATTTAACTCATGATGCCTTATTTTAAATTATAGGCTAAGTGTTATGATTATGAACCATGCACGATAATTTTTTTTAAATCATAACTCACATCTTTGATGCAACATGTTTATATATATATATCTATATATATATATATACTATATGTATATATATATATATACTATATGTATATATATATATATACTATATGTATATATATATATATACTATATGTATATATATATATATACTATATGTATATATATATATAGAATATGGTTCGAGAGAGTACCACATGTTATGCAGCGCACCAGAAGGTACCACGCCTAAAAATATTTTTTTTGAAATTTTTTTTCACAAACCTGTTTTAATTAGCATTATGAAGATCATATGTAAATTTCACATACATTCACATCTCCTAGCTCCTAAAAAGTGATGTGAACGCACACTTACATAATTTTGAATATATGTGAACGTGCATTTATGTGATTCGTGATTTCATGCACTTAGAGTGTTCGGATTTGCGTGAAATTCACATATGGTCTTCATAATGTTAATTAAAACATGCTCATGAAAAAAAATTTCAAAAAAAATATTTTTAAGGGTGGTATCTTCTGGTGCGCTGTATAATGGGTGGTACTCACTTGAACTTATATATATATATATATATATATATATATATATATATATATATATATATATATATATATATATATATATATATATATATATATATATATATACTAGCTACATGCCCGCGCAAAGCGGCGGCGGCGACAAATATTTTTTTCGATTACTTGTTCGTTTAATAGATGACGATGATGAATAATATCTTTAAACAACGTAAAAGAAAAATACCTTAAGTTTCAATGTCAGTCAAATATCATAAAAACCATATGGTTACAGACAAAAATATGATCAAATATATTTGTGATAAAAAATTTACAAGCATTTTTCATTTTATGCATCCAAAAAATCCAAATATGATAATGCTTCACTTGAACGATCCGTTTGTTGTACATCCTGCAAATAATAAAAGGTTGGTAGTTATCAAAGATAAAGTATTGAAACATATGGGTAATGCGAACTATAGGATTGTACCTTAATAATCACGCAAGACTTCTTGATACACCACATTTGATGTGTAGACTCCATTTCGATTGAATTTCTCGACAGGGGTCACCAATACCTTTGTAGTACCACGTGATGTACCTCTAGAAAGTGCCACGTAAAGTTGTCCATGGGAGAATACCGACTCAGGCAAATAAATGCCAACATTCGGAATTGTCTGTCCCTGAGCTTTATTGATTGTCATTGCAAAGCTAAGTCGAATAGGAAATTGCTTTCTTCTCAATTTGAACGGGAACATATCTTCTTCGGATGGACATAAAGGAATTCTCGGCAAGAATACTCTTTTGCCCGCAGTGACTGTTGCTTATATCCGAGATCACTCGGAAAACATCCGAGATTCACAATCTTAGTTAAAAAACATCCGAGATTGTGGGTTCACACACCCCTATCCGAGATTATCATTAAAGAATAAAAGAAAGGTTCTTGTTTTGTTGTTTCAACATCCGAGATTCACACTGGTTCTCTCTTTTTAAGTCTTAACTAGAACATGCATGAGTTCTAATTCATGTTTGTTGTAACAACCTAGATTTTTAACCAAACTTTTAATTTCCGTACTTGAATTAGTAATGTAATTTAATTACATTATTTGTATTGTAATTTAATTAAGTAATGAAATTTATTTAATTATGTTAAATATATGTTATAAATTATTTATATGATCAAATAAAAGAGATGTAATAAAATCAAGTGTAGGGATTAAATGGTACATTTAGCAAAGTTGAATATATATATATATATATATATATATATATATATATATATATATATATAGCTCTCTTTCTCTCTCATCATCTACGGCTTCTCCATTATCTTCATCAAGAATTCATAAATATTGCAACCAAATTCAGATTTAAACCAAGAAGAATCAAGAAACAAACATCAAATATCAAGAATCTACAAGTTTCAATGTAAGGTTTACTTAAAATTTCAAATTAATAAGGGTTTAGTGTTCGGTTTTGAGAAAAACTGAATATATGATTTAAAGCATGAATGTTGTTGCAATTTAAATGTTCTTGTGGATTAGTATAAAACGAGTACTAGAGAAGTAATATACCAAATTTCAGCCTCTAATTCGAACTAAAAGTATGATTTTTTGAAATTTACTATGTGTATTTAGTGTGTGTGTTCGATAGACTATTGAAAACAGTCAAAAAGAGGCTGATTTGGTATGATTTATGTTATGTATTATGTTAAAAGTGTTAAAAGAGTACACTTAAACTGATATCATAAATTTCCAGTCACAAAATATGTGTAAAATGACCAAAAACGAAATCTGGGAAAAATTTCTAAGTGTTGAATCCAAATTCGGCCCTCCGAATTCGGATGAGACCAAATCTTGGATGCCAAATTTCGGAAGCCCATCTCGGATGACCAATATCAGATGGACCATCTAGGATGACAAATCTTGGGTGGACGCTGAACCGAATTTCGAACCATCCGAAATTTGGATGATCAAAAATCCGGATGTGGGTTATATGATCCGAAATTCTGGCCAATAATCAAGCTTTTTGAATATATTTTGTGGCACATTGAAAATGTATAATTAAATGTCAGTACACGCAATTATAATTAGAAATATGAAATACTTATATAAGTTTTGGGTATAAAGTACATTGCAAAATATGTTACAAGTTATCAGAATCAAGTCAATAAAATTCAAAGATAATGATTCAGCTTAATTTAATTTGTTATGATAAGCTATGAAAGCTTAAAGTTAATGTTCTTGCAATGATAATATCTGGACAGGTTCAGATAAATTCTGAACAAAGTATTAAAGTTTAAAGTTATTGAAAGTGGGTCAAAGATTGTAAAACAAAGCCAAGTCCAGAAAGTCAAAGTCTAAAGTGGAATCCTGAGACAACTCAGGTGGTGGAGAAATCTGCTTGATAAAGTCAATAACTCATTCTAAATTCAATAAACTGTGAGTTATAGATATTTAGTTTTACATGCTTGATTCTGGTTGAGACATATTGTTGTTGATAGTTACTTTGGCATTCATTTATGCTCAGCTGGATTGTGACCTGTGCTCACTATGGTTCGGTGATACCTTGTGGATCATGATGGCTATTTGACTTATCATTTTGCATACATTGTACTTACAGTTCAATTCAATTATTGTTATAAGTTGATATTGCTATCATGACCTTATTGATTATGCTTTCATCATTGCTTGTATCTTTGATGTATTGATTCAGCTTAGCAAGTTTAGCCTTGTCAGTCTATTGTTCTAGATCTTGCTATGTCAACCAGTTCTATAGAACTTGGTTGTTGATTACTCTAATGCTCCCCCCCCCCCCCCCCACGACGCTTTACTGGTAGCTAGCCTAGTATTGAGTGGATAGCTTCCACTAAAAGCGTGAGCGTGGCCCGGACATCATCCAATTCTGATTACTATGTCTCAATCTTGTGTGGCTGTAGCGGCAGTCAAGTTATATCATGCTAGTTACCCACTATCCGCTTGTTGTTATGCATGTAATATGATAAATCTATATTCTCACTAAGCATTGCTTATAGTTGTTGTTAAACCTTTTTACAGGAAAAGATAAAGGGAAAGCACCTGCTAGATCTAGTTATTAGGTCACCAAAGATCAAGTGAAGTTTTTCATATACCACTACTCTAACGACCCTTTTGGTACAACTTTGAAGATGATAAAATGTGGTGGTCTGGGTAGATTTGCTTTGATTTTATGATGACATGTATTATACTAGTTTGTACCCTTTAATAGTTTAATTTGAAAACTGTAACTCGTACTGAAATTTTATTAAACTTAATCCTAATGTTCGTACTATAAATCATAATTCTGCACTTAATTACTCTATCTTAGTTATGATTGATATCGTATTGCAAATTGTGACCTAGACGCTGAGGACTGCCCCGTAATGGGTGGTTTTCATAGGATGGTATCAGAGCCTACGTGGGTAATACTTGATCTCAAATTGAATCAATACATAAGGTTTGAACTGAGATAGGATGTACATTAGGATAGGAATAAGGGTACATACCTCTAAGTCTATAAACTAATAGTTACATGATTTTAATTTTCAGTAAAGATGTCGGGATCTGGTGATATCCCTAACAACATGACTCCCCAGCAAATGTTTGAAATGGTACAACAACTATTAGCACAACACTCAGAACAACAGAATAAAAATATGCAAGAACAGCTTCATGCTAGAGATGAGGCTGAAGCTAAAACACGTGCTGATAAGAAGAATAAGCGAAAAGATAAACAAGTCCAAAACGAAGAGTCTGATTCTAATAACTCTAACCCCAATGTCCAAATCGAACAACCGAAAAGCTGTAAGTTTAAAGATTTTAAAGCAAGCGGTGCCCTGAACTTTGAGGGTACAGTAAACCCAATCCAGGCTTTGGACTAGATAAGCCACACTGAAGAAATCTTCAGAATCTTTGATTTCTCAGAATCCAAGAAGATAAGTTATGCTACTGCTCTGTTCACCGGCGCTGCTCATGCCTGGTGGAAACACAGAGAAGTATTGAAGGTGAGGAGGTTATCCAAACGTTAGAGTGGGACCAGTTTCTTGACATGTTTAACGCAAAGTATTGTCCTATTGACCAACAAGACAAAATGGAAGTCCAACTGATGCAACTGACTCAAGGTACCAAGACTGTTGATAAGTATGAGCATGAGTTTTCACGATTGTGTGGCTATTCTTCGTATCAAGTAGCCACCGAAGAAAGAAAGATGAACCGATTTAGCGGAGGTCTAAATTCGAGGTATAGACACCCAATGAGCGTGATGAAGTATAAATCTTATCTGGAGATTGTTGAAGCAGCAAGGCAGATAGAGAGGGGATATTTAGAGTACGGCGATCAACTTTACGCTCCTCAGACCAACCCGACATGTCCCTCTTTCCCGAAGAAGCATAGATTTGGCAAGTTCTTTAAGCCTAACAAATCACAATCCCAACAATCTCAACAGTATAGTTCACCCCAGAAAGCTCAAGCCTATGCTCTTACAAATGAACCACGATTCTGCAAAAGATGCAGGAAATCTCATTTGGTACTGTCCAATCCCGATGATGTGACCTGCTATGTGTGTAGCAAGATCAGCCATAGTAGTGAAGAGTGTCCCCAGCGGGGTCTTGGATGTGAAAAATGTGGGAAGCATGGACACTTTATGTATCAGTGTCAAAGCGGACGCCGAGGCCAATCACAGTCATCAGCCGGTGGTTCAACAATGAAGAGTTCGGCTGCAACGCCAATTGCTAGGACTTGAGCATTTCAAATTACAGCGGAGGAAGCAAAGGAAACCCTATATGTGGTTATTGGTATGTTCCTACTAAATTCTATACCTGCTCGCGTACTATTTGATTCCGGTGCAAGTCGTCCATACATATCGAATAATTTTGCTCAAAGACTTTCTAAATCTCTATAAAAGATTCCAGTTATACTTGATATAGAGACAGTCGGTAACAATTATGTTGTAGTTGATTCTGTGTATCGAAACTGCACTCTACTTGGCAACATTATTGTATTCATCCTCAATCTTATTCCGATACCGTTAAAAGAGTTCGATGTCGTTATCGGCATGGACTGGTTAATGAACAATGAAGCTACCATCGTCTGCAACCACTGAATCATCAGAATCAAATCTTCAGACGGCCGTGTGTTGGAAATCAAAAGGCGATAAACGAAAAGGTGCTCATTGCTTTATATCTGTTGAGAAAGCGCGTAATACTTGTCTAAGGGTCACGAATCTTATTTGTGTTGCGTCTTATCTGAATCCGTCTCTGAGGTCAATAAGAAAACAATATCTAATATTCCTATCATCTGTGAGTTCCCAGACGTATTTCCCGATGATATCATTGGAGTGCCACCAGAATGTCAAGTCGAATTCGGCATTGACTTAATTCCTGGTGTGGCTCCAATCGCCAAAGCTCCCTACAGACTTGCGCCTGCAGAGATGCAGGAAATGTCAAAACAATTGCAAAGTCTGTTAGAGAAAGGATTTATCAGACCTAGTTCATCTACGTGGGGTGCACCTGTCTTGCTCGTTAAGAAGAAAGACGGAACTCTCTGTATGTGCATCGACTATCGTGAGTTGAACAAAGTCACTATCAAGAACAAATATCCTCTGCCCAGATTTGACGATATATTTGATCAGCTACAGGGAGCAAGTTATTTCTCCAAAATTGATATTCGTTCTGGGTATCATCAGCTAAAAGTCAAAGAAGAGGATATCCCTAAAATAGCCTTCCGAACAAGATACGGTATTTCAGTTGATATTCGTTCTGGGTATCATCTGCGTCAACTTCTAGACTTATTGAGAAAAGAAAGGCTCTATGCAAAATTTTCAAAATGCAAATTCTGGCTCAGACAGATCCAATTCCTTGGCCATGTTGTATCTGGAAAAGGTATTTCAGTTGATCCTTCCAAAGCCGAGGTTGTTCAGAAGTGGGAACTGCCTCGTAATGCCTCCGAAATTTGAAGTTTCCTTGGATTGGTCGGTTACTACCGGCAATTCATTAAAGACTTCTTAAAGATTCATGTACCACTTACAATGCTAACACAGAAGAGCACACCTTTCGTATGGTCCGATATACAGGCATTTGAAGCTCTGAAGCAAAATCTTACTCAAGTACCAATCCTAGCCTTACCTGAGGTCAATGATGACTTTGTTGTCTATAGCGATGCATCTGGTACTAGTTTAGGCTATTTCCTCATGCAAAGGGAAAAGTCACTGCCTATTCTTTAAGGCAATTAAAAGATTATGAGAAAAGTGCACCAACTCATGATCTTGAGTTGGTTGTCGTCACCTTTGCAATAAACTGACCATAAAAGCCTTAACACTGGTACAAATTTTGGCTTTGGTCACACCAGAAATACGTGACAATAACCATACGGTCACACTTGTTTTTTCATTGTATGTGTGACTAAAGGTCCCATGACCAAAGGGTCCATACGGTCATAATAGATGGTTAGTGGCCGTATCCATTTATTAAGAGTGACCGAAACCATAAAATGAGTGACCATATGCTCTTTAAAATCAAGCGAAAGGGTATTTTGTGTGACTATTGTCCATGCACTGGCCACTTTATTCTTATTTGTGTGTGGCTGATTGCAACCATTTGGTCACATAACGAGTGTGTTGTTGTGGGCTTTGGTCACATAAAATTATAGCAAATGTGGCTGTAGGTGTTAAAAGTGTGACCATATGCTCTTTTAAGTGATGTAAACTTGTATTTTGTGTGACTATTGTCCATGCAATGACAAATTTTTTTTATTTGTGTGTGGATGATTGCAACCATTTGGTCACACAACGAGTGTGTTGTTGTGGGCTTTGGTCACATAAAATTATGCCAAATTTGGCCGTAGGTGTTAAAAAGTATGACCATATGCTCTTTTAAGTGAGGTAAACTTGTATTTTTTGTGACTATTGTCCATGAAATGGCCACTTTATTTTTATGTGTGTGTGGTTGATTGCAACCATTTGGTCACACAACGAGTGTGTTGTTGTGGCCTTTGGTCAAATAAAATTATGTCAAATGCGCTCGTAGGTGTTAAAAAGTGTGAACATATGCTCTTTTAAGTGAGGTAAACTTGTAGTTTGTGTGACTATTGTCCATGCAATGGCCACTTTATTTTTATGTGTGTGTGGCTGATTGCAGCCATTTGGTCACACAACAAGTGTCTTGTTGTGGATTTTGGTCACATAAAATTGTGTCAAATGTGGCGGTAGGTGTTAAAAAGTGTGACCATATGCTGTTTTAAGTGAGGTAAACTTGTATTTTGTGTGACTATTATCCATTTGTATGTACGCATGCATCAGAATTTGATTAAACTGAAGATCAATGTACGTATGAATATTTTGGATGAATACATTGGTGGGAAAATATCATGTAGTATAAATGTCAAGCTGCTAGTTGAGGTTTTCATTCTGTTAGCATACTTCTGGGGTGGTTACAATTATGTGGCTGTTAGTTCAAGAAACTCAAACTGCTAATTCAAGTTGCTAGAGTCAAATGATGAAGTTGTTTATTGATAATATTAAATAGAATAGAAAGATCAGAAGATTTTGAAGACATCTCTCGAATATAAATTGTAGTTTTACAAGGAATCAAATAGAATAGAAAAAATAGAGTAGACAGAAGTTCTCAACGTACACACGTAATATTTTTCTATTCTGTTTTAAGTTATCTTAAGCCTCTAAGGTTGTAAAAGCCTAAGAACAGTCTGTGTTCTTCGTCTAATCAAAAGGAATAGAGGTTTCTTGTGAAAGCCGTAATCATTCTGAGTTTCAATATAACGTTCTGAGTTTGAAAGTTATATACCTGCGGTTGTTTTGGCACTGTTGGAGAGTGTTGCCTCTTTTGCCTCGGTTTAGTATTCTTCGTGACTTGTGAATCAGGCGGCGTGCTGTTTGGCTCACCAACAGATTTACCAATCGATTCCTATATATAAAACTCGGTAAATTAATAAGTCATGTATATATGTAAAACTATTAAATCACAGTGAACTCGAAAATAGTATTAAACTGATCAATTTAATTCAAATATTTAAATACTTGAATTTGTTTGTACAGCTGGCTTTTCCTTCACAAAATGGCCCTCATCCTGATGAGTATTGGCAGCGTTAGGATTAACGTCCAATGGTGGAGACACCACTAGAGAACCTGCAATAAAAATTAAGAAATGCATTTTTTAGTAAAATAAATGTATAAAATGTTAATTTGCATAATTAATACAATAAATGGTTTCCTCAGATTCTGGTGCATGAGTTGACAATGATTCTGGCTTCTCCCCTTGTGCATAAAACTGAGCCATAAGTTGGTGAACCATTGCATGTGTATCTTCTACTTTCGTATTCAAAAACTTTATTTTAAGTTCTTTGTCTTCACGTTCGCGTCTCTGATCAGCTTCACTTTCGTGTCTCTCAGCTTCACGTTCGCGTCTCTCAGTAGAAAGTGCTGCTTCAAGTAGTTTGACTCTCTCATCATCCGATGCTTTTCTCCGAGAATTATTAAAATATTTTCTTATTGTCACTCCGCTGCCCACTCCTCTTGGATATCTCGACTATTCGGGACCAAATACCTCTGTCAAGGCATTAGTCCCCTCTTCAACCATTAAGGTTCCGACTTCGATATTGTCTTCGGTGGCTCTATGCATTAAATATTCCAATAGGCAGTAAGTAATTTGTTTCATGAAAATAAACATGAATATGTAATTAAATTATGTATTAGCATATATATGTTAAGCATATATATATATATATATATATATATATATATATATATATATATATATATATATATGTGTGTGTGTGTGTGTGTGTGTGTGTGTGTGTGTGTGTGTGTGTGTGTGTCAAAATGTTTACTACTTCATCGGCCTTTGCTTTAGTCCTTTCATCTCGAAATACCCTTCTTTGTTTTGCCTTCCTTTCAACCACAATATACCACGTGGGAGTTCTTAATCTGCTTCAATTACTTTTTCTTCGATCTTATAATCATCAAATACACATGTAAAGTTAAACCAATTAGTATATATATACAGTACTTAGAAAATAGAAAACAGAAAACATAAACAAATTACTGTTCTATAAATGTAGTTACTAGTTTTTTTTTCATATATTCGTATCCACCTCGTCCCATAGTATGCGGATAAACAGACATGGAGCGTGCCTCTTAGATGCATCTGACTTTTTCTTAATTTCAGAACAAAATTATACTTAATTAACGTTTGCAAACACAATATATAATATGAATTATATGTATGGAATTAATTATAATATAACCAAAACCTGGTAAGCTTCCGTGCTTGTATACTGTACGAAATCAACCCATTCCTTGTGCTTGACAATTGCAATATACTTAAGTGGGACTTGATTTAGTTTTGAAGGCGTATCTTTGTTGGGCAGTATGTATTTCTCCCTCAATTTCCTTTTGAAGTTCCTTAGATGTGCACCAAGATGATTCATTACTAACTTTCTGTATGTCTCATCAACATCAAAATATCGCTGCAAATAACAAATTCAATACACAAATCTGATTAACCGCAATCTTGTTTAATTTTTGAACATTAAGAAATTAAACATAATTGGTTAAAACTAACTGTGAATTCATCCCATAGCTTAGCTCTTGCTTCTGAATCGACCTTCTTCCATGTCAGAATCTTCAAGCCTATGTGCTCACGAACCATGTCTCCTAAAAAACTTGCAAACATTGTTTTGTGATCTCCTATTAGCCTATCCATTGTATCAAACATTACCTTGAGCTTTAATGCACCGGGTATGCTGTACCGGTTGCGAAACTTAGATAACCTTGTTATGCCCCTAGGCGGAACTACTATTTTGATTGGACTTGCATTGATTGCATCATCATCCATCTTTTGTTGTTCATTATAATCATCGTACTCCTCTGATTCATATACATCATGATCATCTGCCTCGCCATTATTTTGAATAACAAGTTGATTGTTCATGGTTTCAGTATCCATGATCCTTTAAGTTCCTTTAAGCAGATTAATGATTGTGTTTGTAGGCATTAACTGTAATTATCAAAGTTTAAGGAATGTAAAATGGCAAGTCTAATTTAAAATTTTCGCATAAATTTTGGCTCCATTTTTTAAATATTTCGGTCCAAAATTAATATTAAAAATATCATAAATGTTTTATGAAAAAAATTCAAAACTGCATGACTTATCTTAGTGGTAAAGGTGTTGTGGATGTTGTTAGTGTGTTAAGCTGGTCACGTGTTCGAGTCTAACATATATGTAACTTCTTTCCCTTTTTTATTTTGTAAGTGATAATGATATAAATTATATATTATATTTTGAACGACTAGAATATCATTAACAACCAAAGTTATATAAGCTAAATAACTTATACCTGCAATTTGGGTATAGTTTAAGGACCATTTTTTGCAATTTACTCTAACTGGAATTCAAACCAACAAAAATGATAAACCAACATTTGTACATAAACCTAAACATATGTTGTATTATATATCAAAACGTAGTTTATAAAATAATAACTTGATTAATTTGAACCTAATTTTTATTATTAATGGAATGGAATGGAAATGAAATGATTATATATAACCTAAGTTTACTACATAACTACTTGATTAATTTTAACCTAAGTTTTATTATTTCAGTAGAGTTAAATTGAGAAATTCTGTTTTTGTAAATCTCGAACCGTTAGTTCAATTTCTCAAGCTGTTAGTGCATTTTTTCTCTAGCTGTTAAGTGATATATATTTTGTAAGTGATAATGATATAAATTATATCTTATATGTTGAACAACTAAAATATCATTAACAACCAAAGTTATATAAGCTAAATAACTTATACCTGCAATTTGGATATAGTTTAAGGACCATTTTTTGCAATTTACTCTAATTGGATTTCAAACCAACAAAAATGATAAACCAACATTTGTACATAAACGTAAACATATATTGTATTATAAATCAAAACCTGCTTGTAGTAATTAAAGAATTGTATCAAAACCATACATTCGCATCCCAGGTTTGTATAAAATTGTGGTAACAAGCATCCCAAATATAAACATTACAACTATTCATTTACAAAAAGAAACCCTCTAATTAATGCATCATCTTGCCAGTTGTGTTGGTGACAAGAACGACTCAATCGGATGAAATGCCTCGGTAGAAGCCTCTGGCGATCCTGCATCAACAACCGACGGACTTTGGCAGCCGTTTCGGTCATCGACTGCGGACGCGCTGATGATTTTCTGAAGGCATCATTCAACAGGCTCCTAGTGTCTTGTATGCTTAGTCCTCTTTCTGCCATCAACAGCATTCCGAGGAGAAACTTAGCATGAAGCAATCCGGAACGTGCTGCCCTTTGCAGCTTCTCCTTTCCTTCAGTCTCCAAACCCGCGTAAAAAATATTTAACTGTTGATCAAGATAATACAGAAACATAAATATGTATTTCATGTTTAGGCAAATAAAAAAACAATAGAAAGCATGGCAAATAAAGTGTACCAGTCCATCATTAAACAGCAAGTTAATGTTTCCCTTCTCCCTCAGAAGATATAACGGTTCATTTTTTGGCCGCCTAAACCCTATTCGAAGGATGGAATCCACTTCCATCATCTGGTAAACGACATAAAAAAAAGGCTTCGCGTTTAAAGGTTTTGCAACTGTAATGAATGCAGACATAAAAACTTAATAAAACGTACTCTTAAATAGACAAATACATTATTATCAACTGTAATTTCTTAATAAAACGTACTCTTAAATAGGCAAATACGTCATGTTCATTCAGAAAAACTAAAATCTAAGCCCAAATTAATGGGCTACGGTTCATTAACCTTAATCTATCTCTTAAATAGGCAAATACATCATAATCTTAGGTGAATCGATAGTATATGATAGGGTTAGGAAACTTACATTCTCTTGCTTTTAAAAAGTTCAAAGGCACTTGATACCCCCAATAACCCCAATATTCTAGCTATTACTTCGTCTGGAAGCTCCATAGTCGTTAGTCGGATTTGCGTAGTTGCTTTGAGAGAGTTTGAAATGATGATTTGCAGGTATAGGTTATGCTCTGTTCTGACATTGGGGAAGATGAATGGCAGGAATAGGAAAAGGGTGATGGTTGTATGCGCGTGGTCATTATATGCCGCCATATTCATATTTCTACTGAAATGATGTAAATGCCCCTAAAAATAAAATACATGCTATTGTATTAGTAAGGGTATTTTTGTCAATTTTGCAAGCTGTTAGTGCATTTTCTCAAGTTGTCAAGTTTATAAAATTTCTTGATTATATTCTACCTAAGTTTTATTTTATTATTCATGTAATTTCATGGAATGGAAATGAATTGATATCTGTATATAACCTAGGTTTATGAAATTACTTGATTAATTTCAACCTAAGTTTTAATATTCATGTAATTTCATGGATTAATGGAAATGAATTGATTATCATTATATAACGTAGGTTAATAAAATTACTTGATTAATTTTAACCTAAGTTATATTATTCAATTGAGTTAAATTGAAAAATTATGTTTTTGCAAGTTGATTAATTTTATCCTAAGTTTTATTATTCATGGAATAGAATGCAATTGAATTGAATTGACTATCTGTTTATAACCTACGTTCATGAAATTACTTGATTAATTTTAACATAAGTTTTATTATTCATAGAAAGGAATGCAATTGAATTGAATTGATTATCTGTATATAACCTAGGTTTATGAAATTACTTGATTAATTTTAACCTAGGTTTTATTATTCATGTAACGGAATGCAATTGAATTTAATTGATTATTTGTATATAACCTACGTTCATGAAATTGCTTGATTAATTTAACATAAGTTTAAAATTCATGGAATGGAATGCAATTGAATTGAATTGATTATATGTATATAACCTAGGTTTATAAAATTATTTGATTAATTTTAACCTAGTTTTATTATTCATGAAATGAAATATAATTGAATTGAATTGACTATTTGTTTATAACCTAGGTTTATAAAATTACCTAATTAATTTTAACCTAAGTTTTATTATTCATGAAATGGAATGTAATTGAATTGAATTGATTATCTGTATATAATCAAGGTTTATAAAATTACCTGATTAATTTTAACCTAAGTTTTATTATTCATGGAATGGAATGCAATTGAATTTAATTGACTATTTGTTTATAACCTAGGTTTATAAAATTACCTGATTAATTTAACCTAAGTTTTATTATTCATGGAATGAAATGCAATTGAATAGAATTGATTATCTGTATATAACCTAGGTTTATAGAATTACCTATTGATTTTAACCTAAGTTTTATTATTCATGGAATGGAATGCAATGGAATTGAATTGATAATCTGTATATAACCTAGGTTTATAAAATTACTTGATTAATTTTAACATAAGTTTTATTATTCATGGAATAAAATTCAATTGAATTGAATTGACCATCTGTTTATAACCTAGGTTTATAAAATTACCTGATTATTTTTAACCTAAGTTTTATTATTTAATTGAGTTAAATTGAAAAATTATGTTTTTTGCAAGTTTCGAGCTGTTAGTTCAATTTCTCAAACTGTAAGTGCACTTTCTCAAACTGTTAAGTGTTTTATATAACCTACGTTCATGAAATACTTGATTAATTTTAATATAAGTTTTATTATTCATGGAATGGAATGCAATTGAAAGGAATTGATTATCTGTATATTACCTAGGTTTATAAAATTATTTGATTAGTTTTAACCTAAGTTTTATTATTCATGAAATGAAATGCAATTGAATTGAATTGACTATCTGTTTATAACCTAGGTTTATAAAATTACCTGATTAATTTTAACCTAAGTTTTATTACGAAATGGAATGCAATTGAATTGAATTGATTATCTATATATAACCTAGGTTTATAAAATTACCTGATTAATTTTAACCTAAGTTTTATTATTCATGGAATGTAATGCAATTGAATTGAATTGATATCTGTATATAACCTAGGTTTATAAAATTACTTGATTAATTTTAACCTAAGTTTTATTATTCATGGAATGGAATGCAATTGAATTGAATTGACTATCTGTTTAAAACCAAGGTTTATAAAATTGCCTGATTAATTTTAACCTAAGTTTTATTATTTAATTGAGTTAAATTAAAAAAGTATGTTTTTTTTTTAAATTTCAAGTTGTTAGTTCAATTTCTCAAGGTGTTAGTGCATTTTCTCAAGCTGTTAAGTGTTTTATATAACCTACGTTCATGAAATTACTTGATTAATTTTAAACCGCGGGAAAAAACTATGCAAACTACCAGTTTCAAATCCGGAGCCCTAAATCACGGGAAAAAACAATTCAAACTACGAGTTTCAAATCCAGAGCCCTAAATCGCACTTCCACTTTCACTCGAAACCCTAGTTCTTGAATTCAGGATTGCATTGATGGTGGAATTAAAGATTGTCAAGGAGCACATCTGTCTGCCCTACATTTTGAAGCATGCTGAGTTGGACAGTTTCCACGAGATGATGGACTTCTTGAGATGTACAAACATCTATTATGCTTTGATGGTGAATCCTACAATTTACATTCCTCAACTGGAGGAATTTTGGAGTCATGCTCGTACTGGAACTGTTGATGGAATCACTTCCATTGACTCTACTGTTGATGGCCAACCGATCACCATCACTGAGGACTCCATTCGCGGGCACTTACAACTAGAAGATGCCCAAGGTATTAATGATTTCATGTCTATTACCATATTTGAAGGACTTGCACATTTGGGGTATGAGGGCACATTGGACAAACTACATTTTACAAACAATTTTTTGGTTCCCAATGGAAATACCTCATCCATATCCTTCAACAATGCCTAAGCCCCAAACGAACAGGTTGGTGGGACTTTTCTTCAAACATTGCTACTGTTTTGATTTGCTTATCCACTGGCCAACAGTTCAATTTTTCTTGTATGATTCTTCAAGGGACGTTAAGTAATTTGAATCCCAAACATGGAAAATGTTTTATGTATCCTAGGTTTTTGGCTCACATTTTTGCAAATCATTTTGAAAATTTGAAAACACACACGAGGATATGTTTCCCATTGTCACACATGGTAATCTGTCAAAAGATTTTTGAAACACAATGACAAATTTTCAGGCACTAACACCCCATTGACTCAAGCAATGAGGGTTGTTATTACAGGAAATAGGGGAGAATTTCTTGAGCATGAACATCCCCAGCTTAATGCTCAACCAACAGGAATCCAAACCCCTCCCATGATACAGATAAATCACCATCTGCTCCTTCTGATCAACCTACTCCATCACCCACAGCACTCAAAAAGAAAATAAGTGGTGATGCTACTTCCATCCCACCTTTCACCCAAATGCCTGAAAGCCCTGCACAGGAACATCCTCCTGTGCAGAATATCCAAAGGGAAACAAATGAGGACACTCCCAACCTCAACAAGGAGGTGAACAACCCAACAGAGGTTGATCATATGGTACCTGTGGCTATCACTACTGATACTCCTCCAAGAGGGGTTCAGGACAGTGACAACATCCTTAAGACCACTACCATGGCAACAGAGGATGTTCATACATCTTCTGGAAGTCCCCAGAACCAAGAACAGAGGGGCCCAGATTTTTCTCCTAGGAGAACACGTTCTAGTAATACTGCCAATGATATTCCAATGGTACCAACAACACTTGAGGATATTGAGGCTAGTCTGCAACTACAGGCATTGATGAATCCTACTCTTGTACCTATTATTGCTGCCTTTGATCACTACAAGGCTATCATTAATGCTCAAGGCAAACATATTGCAAGCATGCAGCAAGTCATAGTTACACAACAACAGCAAATTGTCATGACGAAGCAAGCCTTGAGAATAGCTGGTGAGAGCCAACTCAAACATGATGCTACACATGCATCATTGGTTGCAAAAGTCTTTCCTCCCTCTAAACGACCTAATGCATCCAAAACGGGGGAGAATCAAACTCCACCAGCAGCTCCACAGCCAACATCGTCATAAAATCAGCCAACAGCTACAGAAATTCCTAAAGCTGTTACCAGTGAAACTCCACCTGATGAGCCAAGACCTAGGGCTAGCACAATGTTTATACAAGAAGGAAGGGTCTCTGAAGCTCAAACCTCTCAGCCACAGGTTTTTGGTAAAGGAAAAGGGGTTTTGGTGGAAAGCCCTAAGAAGAAGAAAGATCCAAGAGAAATGAAAGTGAGAGCTGATGTTGAACTTGCAAAAAAATTGCATGCAGACGAGGTAAGGTTACTTGAAAAGAAAACAGTAATGACAGACAATCCAGCACAAGGAGTGCTAATGAACTTGGAAGAAGATGATTCTGGTAATGATGATGCATTAAGTGATCTTCTTGATTAATTATTGCCATTCAAACTTTAGAATTCCCAAGAAGGTTGTTTCAAATTGGACCACAGAGGAACTACAGAAGAGGTATGATGCAGAGGTCAAGAAATATGATTATATGAGAAAGGATCAGAATGATGCTAAAATTGATCCAATGGTGATTGAGAGGACTAATGAGGGTCCTGCTGAACAAGGAGAAGGAACCAGTGAGGCAAATTTTTGACAAAGTGATGAAGATTGCAAAGGAATCGACTTATAAGTCGTTAATGGATATGGAAAAAACACTGCTAATTTTGGAGAAAAATGTGCTTAAAAGCCAAAAATAATCTTTTGGAAAGCCCAACCTGATGATGCACAGATGATAATATATCATTATGTGCTAAAAAGAGAAACGGGTGCTAATGAAGTTTATACGACTGTATATCAAATATTTTCAAGGATGACAATAGAAGATTTGACTGACATGTACAGAATTGGCAAGTCAAACTACTCACACTCTCAATTAAACAGTGTTGTGGAGTTGATGATGGCCCTTGCAAGTGTTTTGGAACCAAATGTTTTGAAGCAAGGGTTGAATGCTGAAGAGAATATGAAAATCTTACAGATTGATGTGTATGATAAGTCCATGACATACAGACTCAAGCTAGAAGATACAACAGCTCAGTATGTTGCATTGGAATTTTTGAATCGCTCTAACGAGAAACTACAAAGGATGAGAGATGCAAAGGTTAAAGGAGCTGATCTTGATCTGGCAAAGAAACTATCTGATGACATTGTAAGAAACCTTGAGAGATTATAGTTTTGAAGATCAGAAGACTAGCTATATTAATTGTAATATATTAGCCTTGTAAATTACGTTTTAATTGTAATATATTAGCCTTGTAATTTACGTTTTAATTGTAATATATTAGCCTTGTAAATTACGTTTATTTGTAATATATTATCCTTGTAAATACGTTTAATTGTAATATATTAGCCTTGTAAATTACCTTTTAATTAAATAATTTATGGAATGATTATATGTACGTATCTTAATTCCAATGTGATTTGGTTATAAAACACTTAACAGCTTAAGAACATGCACTAACAACTTGAGAATTTGAACTAACAGTTCGACATTTGCATAAACAGAATTTCTCAATTTAACTCAAGTGAATAATAAAACTTAGGTTTAAATTAATCAATAGATATTATAAAGTTAGGTTATAATTCAATTAACAGCTTGAGAAAATGTATTAACAGCTTGAGATCTAGAACTAACAGTTCGAGACAACTCAACCACTAACTTATGTGACCATATAGTATATGAATTATTTATATCCTAAAATAAAAAAATTGCCACATTCAGAATTCGAACGCGGGTAATGTTTTAGACAACTCAACCTCTAATTAAGAGGTTCTTTTACTAATCCTAAATTAGGCGGTTCTTTTACTAAACCCTAATTATTTATAAAAAAAACGCCGTACAACACTAATCAAATCTTCAACCACTCAACCAGAAGTCAACTAAACCCAAATGGACAAGTCTTGGATGGGATTACAAAGGCTGAACAGAGGTTATAGAGATGGAGTAACAACATTTATTGATTATGCAGTAGACAACTTGAAGAAGATGAATAACATCGACCCAGAAGGTAATAAAAAACAACTTCAAATGCCATGTTCATGTACCAATTGTTTAAACCATTTAATGCCTAATGGGGAGGAAGTGGAATTCCATTTATTCTGTAATGGCATTGATCAAAACTACACAAAGTGGACTAAACATGGAGAAAAGGATGAGTCATAGTTAACTGCCGAACATCACAATGGTAC
The DNA here is from genome assembly GCA_020465985.1 of Centrapalus pauciflorus. Classification (NCBI taxonomy): domain Eukaryota; kingdom Viridiplantae; phylum Streptophyta; class Magnoliopsida; order Asterales; family Asteraceae; genus Centrapalus; species Centrapalus pauciflorus. Next base: position 255,705 of record JAANYP010004339.1, read on the forward strand.
AACAGATTATGTTGACACAGAGATGGTTTTTGATTCAGAAATTCCAACTGATGGCCCAAAAACAGTGGAAATGGTTAATGCTGCAAAAGATAATTTTGATGATGAGGATCCGGTTGAGCATGTCAAGTTTCTAGAATTACTACAGGACGCAGAGAAGCCACTTTACAAAGGATGTCCTGACATCACAAAGTTATCAACAATTGTTGAACTGCTCAACTTGAAGAGTAAGCATGGCTGTTCTGATAAGTTCTTTACTGAGTTCTAGTTTTGTTGAAAAAGATGCTACCGGATGGTAACAAACTGCCGAAAAAAACTTTTGAGGCAAAAAAAATCTGAAATTCTGAGATTGATGTCTGTAAAAACAACTGCCTTCTTTACTGGAAGAAGGATGAGAAATCGACTGTGTGTCGAACTTGTGGGACATCAAGATGGAAGGTGGATAAGAAGATGAATAAAGTGTACGCGAAAATTCCAGCGAAAAGCATGTGGTATTTTCCAATAATACCAAGAATGCAACGTCTCTCTAGGATTCAGAGTATTTCAGAAGATTTAACATGGCACGCAACAAGCAGGAAAACAGATGGTGTGTTACGTCACCCCGCAGATTCACAGGCATGGCGCACCTTAGATACACAATTCCTAGTACTTGGTAAAGATCCAAGAAATCTAAGGCTAGGAATATCGGATGACGTGGTTGACGTAAACGGAGGAAATAGGCATCACAATGTATGGCCAGTTTTAATTGTCATTTACAACCTTCCTCGATGGTTGTGTATAAAAAAAAAAGTTTATAATGCATTCTGTGTTGATACCAGGATACCCCAGAAATGATATCGATGTAATTTTAGAACCATTGGTTGATGATATGCAAACCTTATTCGAGACAGGGGTCGATACATATGATGCTGCCACAAAACAAAATGTTTAATCTACGTGCGGTTGTGTTATGGACAATAAATGATTACCCAACACTTGGTACTTTATGTGGCTGCCTAACCAGTGGATACAAAGGTTGTGTAGTATGTGGGAAATTAATTGATTGTGTTAGGCTTCCAGCATCATCCAAGCAGAGTTATGTTGGTCACAGAAGATTTCTACCACAAGGACACCCGTTCAGAAGGCAAACGAAGGTGTTTAATGGAAAACAAGATTTCCGCTCGTGTCCAAAACCAATTACTGGAAAAGACATTTACAACCAGGTCAAAGATATTGAAAATAACTGGGGAAGGGTAAAACGACCAAACCAGAAGCACACAAGGAAAAGAGGAAGAGAAGATGGTAGTTCAATCCAAGTAAATGAACAAGATGGTGCGTACTGGAAGAAATTCAACATTTGGTATCGAAAGCTTAAGTATTGGAGGCATAATGAAGTTCAACATTGCATTGATTTCATGCATATTGAAAAGAATGTTGGTGAGAGTATACTTAAAACTTTACTAAATGTTCAGGAAAGACGAAAGATGGAGAGAATGCTCGATTGGATTTGGCAGAGTTGGGGATAAATAAACCAGAGTTGTTTGCTAAGAAAGACGGAGACAAATTAGTACTACCAGCAACAGGTTACACATTAACGAATGAAGAAAAAGATATCTTTTGTGAAACGTTATACAACAGCAGGGTACCACAAGGCTATTGTTCAATTTTCTCGTCTTTAGTCAGCCTAAAAGATAGGAAGCTCATCGGGCTTAAATCATATGACTATCACATGCTTATGCAAGTGTTTTTGCCCATTGCAATACAGTCAATCATGCACGAACCCACACGATATGCTATCATCAGGTTTTGCTTTTTCTTTAAGTCGATATGCAGCAAAGAAATCGTGTTAGATGAACTAGATAAGATGCAAGAAGAACTTTCTGTAACACTCAGCCTACTCGAAAAGTTCTTTCCTCCCTCATTTTTTGATATTATGGTCCATTTGACTGTGCACTTAACTAGGGAGGTAAATTTATGTGGTCCGGTATGCTTTCGTTGGATGTATCCCTTCGAACGCTGTATGAAGGTTATTAAAGGACATGTGCGAAACAAAAATAAACTAGAGGTCTGCATTGCTGAGGAGACTATTGCAGAAGAAACAATAGAGTTTTTCAGCGAATATAAAAAGTCCATGAAAACTATTGGTATCCCTGGTGATACACATGAAAGTGATGAAATAAATGAAGACGGAAAGCCACTGTCGGCCGACAAGTCAAGTGAAGTTTCTGCAGAATTACTTGGGATAGCACATTTGTACGTAATACACAATACAGATGAAATTGAACTGTATATCGAGTAAGTATTACTAACACATGTCTATTTCATAGTTACTTAAAATCTTGCTTCAAACATATTAATTGACCACAAATTAACACCTTATTTCAGGAGACACAAACAGATTTTGGAAACACAAAACCCGGGTAAGCGAAAAGCATTCCTTGAGGATGAGCACAGTAAAAATTTTGTTACCTGGTTAAAACTAGAGGTAATTAATTATTTTTTGTAACTGTTTGTAGTTGTTCCTTCAATTTGAAGCTTGACGGGCCGTCGTTGTGACCCACAAAAATGATCCTTATATCCACTATTTAGCTTAGAGAAGTAAGGGTCGAATCCATAGGGTGTGAGTTTGTAATTAGGGTTAGGCAATTGACCTTATAAATTTTATTGAAACCTCTGTAAATTGTGAAATGTGGATTTGAATGATTTGTTTAGTCAATGATTTGTTGTTGCTTTGTAACTAAAATTAATGGCAAAATAACTAACCTAGTAAATAAACAATCAAGAGATGAATAACCATTCACGGGATCACCACGGCATAAGTATTACTTACTCTAATTTTATGCAATAATCACATAGACATAATTAATTGCGCGACTAAATTGCTCAAACATGTTTTAACAAATAAATCTCGGCATAGCGTATGAAATAATCATTACTTGTCTTAATCCCTAATCTAATGGACTCGGCTCAAATAATAATACCACGATAAACTATCTTGCTTTTACCAATCAAAACATACAATCATAATCATAGTCGAATGCTTATCATTTACATACATATAATAGATCTCAATCAATATAAATACATCAAAGCATGATAAATTAAAGTAGAGTAAACTTAGTCGTAGATCCTCCGCAAACGGGTAATGGGATTAGCCGCCCATCGTATGCTCTTCACAATCGTAGATCTGAGACATCTCGTAGCTTGCGAATCACCGTCTTCGTTCTCGTATCGTAGATCCACTCCGGAAGGGCTTCGCCAACTCTTTTACACACGTCGGGACTCTTCTCCAAAGCTTCCCTCGACCTCTATTTATAGAGGAGTCGATATTAGGGTTTAACAGGCTGGAAAACACGTTTTTGCGCCGTCCCAGCGCAGGCCAAGCGCAGGCCTGCGCCCGGGTGCGGCTAGGGTTACCTGGTATACGCTGGAATGTATCTGGACAGCTCGAATTGTTCTGTTGTGGAGCGCAGGGTGGCGCAGGCCTGCGCCCCCTTCGGCTCGGTTTGCTCTGAATTTCCTCGAGATGCTTTCTTTTAATATATTGGCCCAGAAACACAAACTTGGAGTAATAATATGGATTTTACGAAGTATCATTGCTTAAAATGAACATAAAATGACTCTGAAACCATATAAATTATAGACTCATCAAATCTCCCCAACTTAACTCTTTGTCGTCCCCGAACAAGCTTTTGGAATCATAGCTAACTATGTAACGAGCGTGTATTAGCAGTGACTCTAGGAATTTTATGTTAAGCTAGCCTTCGCACTAATGCATTAAAATTTTTATCATGTAAATCGAAGATGTTTTCAGTTAAAATATACTTCCCTTAGAATTTTTATAATGTATCTCACTCTTGGAAATACCCTTTTAGCTCAAGGTTACGAAACTTAACACACGTGGGTCTTTCTACCATCTTTTCCTCTTTGCATGTTTACGACAACTTTTTCTTTTTAATACCATGCTTCTATCTATTTTCTTTTCAAACTAGATTAGCTAGATGGTCCATGTAATGAGATTTCGGTCAACCACTCCCAAACCAAACAGTTTTAGGGGATTAGGCATGAATGGTACCCCTACGGACTTAGTTTCCCGAACCATCTAGACTAAAATTAACTCACTTTTAAGGCTAAAACATGATTAAGTTCTCCCCCTTATTGCATGGATTTCCAAAATCTTTTGACACATTACTTATATTTAAGCCCAAATAAATTTTAACGTACTTCAATTCATTTTACATGGCAAAAGTTTTAATTATTACTACGACTCTTTCCTTAATTATAAAATATCCTATCAACACTAGCCAATTCCCTCTTACATATATTTTCTATTTATCATCATGTTCCACGGCCTGATCGGCAAACAAGACTCGATTAGGGAAAAAAGGTGACAGACTATATAAACATTATAAACTCTAAAAAGGACTCGGCTAAGAACTAAAAATAAATAAAAATTACGATAAAAAAATTAAATGCATAACAAACTATAATAAAATAAAAGACAGAAAAGTAAAGAATAAGGAAGGATAGTACCCTATCACTCAAATGGAGGAGGCGGCGGAGGAGGACCAAAGACGCTGTTGAAGAAGTTGGTATATGGGTTCTGGCCAGTGGTGAACTGTGCAGTCGGCGGAACCAAGTGAGAAGGCATCGGGTCTGGGAGGTCCTGCCTGCCATGCGCTAGATAGCGCTTATAAGTATCTACGGCAGGGTTGTAGGCCTGGTAATTGGGCATCGTGTAATCCTCATAGGACTGATATGACATACTGGCTATGGAGTCCTGGTGATGTCAGACTCCCTCCCAATATGACCGGTTATGGTGCTGGTAATAGGCATTTTGGTATGCCAGGGCTCTCTGCCCATCTTGTAGCTTATCTACCCGACCCGCCAAGTGATCGACCCTATCATAAATATGGGTCATACGCCCATTCATCTCATCTAATCTCTGGGTCACATCCTCTCGGAACTCACCCTGACCCACTGCTATGTCCTCTATCCGCCTCATCATGCGGTCAAAATCAAAACCGTCATTACCCCGACTGCGCGAGGTAGACGCCCCTAGGTTCGGCTCTTCATGCCGAGCTCCCGCCTCATTGGTGGCCTTCTCCTCTCTCTCTCTCTCTCTCTCTCTCCTCTTATCCTCTGTGTAGTCCTCGATATACGACTCATTTGTCGATTTGTCGAATATCTCGAACCCTTCGTCAACTTCCCTAAAAATAAAGGTAGGGAACATGGCGGCCGTAATGAACGTCGCCGAAAGGGGGAAAGCAGGGAATCGGCCGAAAGTGAACCCGTCCTCTCGAGGAACTTGGAGATCAACCAAGCATGGGGGATGATCGTCCTCTCTCTCGTATCATACATAGCCCATAAATCATTCATAATTGTCCATGCAAAGGACAGTCTGGGCTTACCCTTAAGAAGGGCGTGAAGGACCGTGATATCCATATGTCTGACCTTAGTTAGGTCACTATCACGAGGCAAGATGTTGTTCACAATAATCTTGTGAAGCACCTTACACCTTGGAGTCAAAGCCTTGCGACTGTAAGAAGTGGAGGACTCAGATTCCAAAATGGATGGAATAAAAACTCTACTCACCTGCTCTGTCCTCTCCCTTGACCAAGTCATGTCAGTAAAGGCCAACTGGGCCTCATTCTTATACTCGTATCCCCGCTGGTTAGACCTTTCGTGGCCTACCCCCGTATCTAAATTAAATAATTGGCGAAGGATTTGCGCATCCATCGCCACGTCCCTACCATGGACGGTTCCTATCAATCTAAAGTCGTTCGGTGAACGACCCGTCTCCCTCCGTAGGGTAGACATCCACTCAACCACATCAGCCTGATAAATATTGGGGCCGCCTAATTCAAGCACACCTTCCCACCCCAAATAATAAAATAGGTATGGGATCCCAAAATCCTCAAAATCACTCCTCTTAACCCTCTTTTCAGCTAACACTTTATTCGAGTATTTTCTATATAAAAACAAGTGCGTCCTAACATTTTCAGGGTGTTGGGATAATAAGAGGTTCGGAGACCAATCTATCGGGACTTGAACATTTTGAGTTCTTTGCTTCGTTCTCCTCGACATCTACAATTTGTGCCAACCAACCACTATATGTATGAGATAAATCAAGAAATGTAACCTATAATTGCATTTTACACAATTACGCTCACTTTAAAGATGCACACACAAACACACACACACACACACACACACACACACACACACACACATATATATATATATATATACTCTTTTACGCTCAAATTTTGCATCCCATATATATACTTTATAATTTGCCATCATATAAAGCACTAAACACATATCATATTTCAATAAAAACTATTTAGCACATAAAATTAATTTCTTAGCTAATCACCCAAGTTTCATAATTTAACAATAAATGCACATTTAGGCAACCAACTTTATAAATCCAAATTAATTCTTAGAAATTAATCATGGCAAATTAACTAAAATAGCAAATAAACACATATCTCATAAAACATATATCAAGGTTTCATCAAATTCATGCAATTTCACATACTTTGACTCTAAAAAGTCAAAATCACCATGGATGACCATGAAGCTCAAGCTTTCATTTTTGCTCAAAAAACATGAAATAGGTTGCAATTACTTAATAAAAACACTAACCTTAGTGATTCGAAGCTTAACTTGGTACAAATCTAGCTTTTTTCTTCAACACTTTATTCACCCAAAAATCTTTAAAATGGATGAAACTACCCACAAAGAGGTAATTTCTAGCCTAGATCTTTGATATTTATGAAATTGTGGGTTTTGGAGCTTAAATTTGCAAATTTTGGGCACAAAAGTAGGGTTTTTTCGAAGGGAGTCGCACACCATGCGTAGCCTAAGGTTCTAGGGTTGTGGAAACGACAAAGTGAGGCTCAATTCTTCATTTTAAACTCGATGGGACGTTGGGCCAGCGCAGGCCTACCCCCCCCCCCCCCCCCCCCCGCTGCCCGACACTGCTGATTTTTCAGTTTTTTTACTGTTTTGGTACGCAGGGCTGTAAATCTCTCTAATTTTTGATATAGAATGTAGTCTAAAAACTTTTTTTGTGAGGGCTAAATTAATTAATTAATCTTATCGTTATAACCTACCCTCCCCAACTTAGACTTTTGTGACGTCCTCGTCACATCAAAATTAATGTATCGATTAATAACATAGGGAGATAGATCGGTACATATTCCTTATTCATAACAATTATATTTAAACAAACAAATAATAAACAATCAAACTTCAACTTTAATAATATTTAACTTAATAAAAACATCACACTTTTAAAAATAAAAATAAAGTACGATTACAATCCAGATAAAATTAAATAAACAAACCAAACAAACAAACCATAACACCATAAACAAATTCAAACCAAAGTTAAATGTTTATCACGCATAATTAAACCACAATAGTCAAATAATAAAATCAACATTCTGCCGGAGGTGCGACGATTTCTTCCAATTCTCCGACAGTGATTTGGAGATTGGTGAGCCAGTCCGAATGTGTTTGAAATAGTTGATCGTTCTTCTTTTGATTTTCCCGAAGCGTTTGGATCTCTTTGAGTAACACGTTGTTTGTGTTCACCAAGTCTCCAACTATCTCCTTCAGCTTATGAACTTGATCCCAAACGATATCAACGGTCTCGACCCTCTTCCATGGCCTCTGATCTTCTTCGTCAACTTCCATTCCTTTATTGTTTTGTCCTTCAGGCACGGGTTCAGGAGCTTTGAAAGGGATTTGGGTCACTTTAGCAGATTTTGGACAACGAATTTGGAAACCTCTCTCAGTACGCTCAAATACTAGCCCTACCATAGTAATCCTTGTAAACCATGTGGTATTTGGGTTAAGGATCCTTATGGGCAACTCCTAGGACACAACCTTTTCTATCACAAACAATTCAGTCAACATTCTACAATGAGGGTAATATATCCCTTGACCTAAGACATGACATTCCCACAAATTCTGCATAATAATGTACCCTAATGATACGGTTGGGTATCCAGTCATTAAAGCATGTACTAGGAGGATTTCTTGTGGTCTAACGTATGTGGTGTATTGGTGACGTGGAAGCATGTTAAACATAACAAGCTTCCACATGACTTTGGCTAAAGGGCACAAATCATCCCCCTGGGTATTAGTCAATGTCCAGAACTCCCTAGGACGAGGTGTTTCAGTGTCAATTAAAAATTCATCATACAATTTATCTCTAGAAATTAACACCTCTTTGTTCCCCACTATCCCCACTAGTTCGAAATCATGATCCTCAGATTTTTCAATCCTACACATCGTGGCGAACGATTGTTGGATTAAACTAGTATGGATATATGGTAATTCCCACATGACCGCCCTAGCCCATCTCAGAAGCTCAAATGACTCAATGATCTCAAAATCATCAAAGTCAGACTCTTTCAGGGTACGTTCTATGGGAAACCTAGGGGGTTTGCCATTATTGGTATTCAGGGGAATTTCAGGGAACTCCGCATTGAGGGGTTTCTCAAAGCCGACGTTCCTGGGGTCGTGGGTTCTCATCCTAGGCTTTTGGGAATTTACGGAACGGTTACCGTGTGCGTGGAATTGGGTTGACATCTAAAAATAATGCAAAGACAAAGGATTATAAACATGGGATTTCTACATAAATGATGCATGAAAATTAAAGACCCTTTTTCAATAATAAATAAACTAATCCTAAGTCTCACCAACAATGTGAGCCCAATCTAACCCTATCAAATGCATGAACTTTATAATTAAATATTTTAACAATAAACACATAACCTTTTAGATAAAAAAATTTCAAAATCTAATAAAAACAAAAGAAGCCATAATTTTTACAAAAGTTTTGCAAAAATAAATTTTATATTAATTAAATGAGTATTAGAAAATTATTAATAACATTTTTTTCAATTAAACTCATGTAACTCCCCAAAAGCTCAACCCATGCATGCATGATAAATCTATACAAAACTAGCGTAGATAGATACTAAGGGGTGTTATAGGGAGTATACCTTGCTAATCTTTGAGAAGAACAAACGTCGGATTGAAGATTTGACGTGAAAAAGATGAATTCTTGAAGGTTTTTAGGCCTAGAAATCGAAATCCGCCGAATCTGCTATTAGGGTTTAGGTTTAACTGTTTCTGGATGATCAGTACTGTTTTTATAAACTTTTAAACGCGTCGGGCCGTAGGGCAAGCGCAGGCCTGCGCTCCCCCCCCCCCCCCCCGCGCCTGGGCCTCTAGATTCGTGATCTGGGCCGTGCACTGGTGTCGGAACCCTAGTTCTTTAATTTTTAAAATTATATGGGTATTCTCCCCAACTTACGCTCGTATTATCATATTAAAATAGTTTTGGTACGTGCTTAAAATTTTTATTTTTTGATGTGGGGGTCCTATTATTTAATTTAAAACCTATTTTCTAAACGCAACTAAGTTCAGGAGGACGAATCCCCTCCAACTTAATTTGGTACACACAAGTAACACAAATAAGCAATTTAACACACTAAAAACAATTAAATTCAAATAATCAAAATACTCTGGGTTGCCTCCCAGAAAGCGCTAAGTTTTACGTCTTCAGCCAGACGTACTGCTCCTAACTTAATTAATTAACTTTAGGGTCTTGTAGTCTGATGAGTTCAGATACTAACATATCATTGGTGGCCCATTGAACATATAATTTAAGTCTATGTCCATTGACTTTGAATGGCTCGCCACCTTTTAGGTCCTGAATTTCTACCGCACCATGTGGGTAGGTATTAGTTAAAATGTATGGACCTGTCCATTTACTTTTTAATTTACCGGGAAATAATCTAAGTCTTGCATTAAATAACCAAACTTTGTTTCCATTGGTAAATATTTTATTTTTAAGCATTTGGTCATGGAAAACTTTTGTTTTCTCTTTATAAATTCTTGCGCTTTCGTAGGCTTCTCTACGAATTTCTTCCAATTCATTTAATTGGAATTTTCTATCAACACCGGCATCATGTAAGTTAAAATTTGTGTTTTTTATTACCCATAGAGCTCGGTGTTCTAATTCCACTGGAAGGTGGCAAAGCTTACCATAAACAAGTCGATAAGGGGACATACCGATTGGTGTTTTAAATGTGGTTCTGTATGCCCACAGAGCATCCTCTAATTTCAGCGACCAATCTTTACGATCAGATCTGACAGTCTTTTCAAGGATTCTATTGATCTCATGATTAGAGATCTCGACTTGTTTGCTTGTTTGCGGATGATAAGGCGTTGCTATTCTATGGTTAACTCCATACCATTTAAGGAGTTTAGCAAAATGCTAATTATTAAAATGTGACCCTCCGTCACTGATGATAGCCCTTGGAATACCGTGTGTGCAAAAATATTCCGTTTAACAAATTTACACACAACCTGGTTGTCATTAGTTGTGACGTCCTTGTTAATTAATGAAATAATTGTAGCAATCACCAAGATCGACTAACAACCCAATGAGTAATCATGATAATTGAAATTGAATACTTAAATTAGAATTAAGCAAATCCACACTAAAGCAATAGAATACATGTCTACAGTGATAAGAGTCTAACTATTACATCAACATAATTGTTTTAGAAGTAGAAATCCCAGCCCAAAGCTATTACATTCAAGTACCAATAGCTACTAAGGTCTTCGGGATATTGATTTGATATGCTTAAGTAGATGGTCCAGCTACACTCTTGCCTTTGCCTGTAAACAATGTGAGTCAACAGTAAGCTAAATGCTTAGTGAGATAACAGATTATGCATACAACAAATATTTCTTTACAAACAATGCTTAACCATGGGCAGTGTAAGCCCCATGTATGTGAATATCGGCAGTGTAAGCCTCAGTGTATGTGAAAAACCATGCAGTGCAAGCATGGGTTGGCAGTTCAATATGCTGATCGGGGATGTGCCGAACCTGATGGGATACGAGTGGGATGATCAGTCCCCGACAGTGGCCTGCTGTCAGCCCCAGTCCAGGTCGCATCAGATTATGAAGTAATGATCATGCAGTGCAAGCATGATGTATATAGATGCACTTTCAAATGAACGCTGGCTACATGTGTGTTACATGTCAAGTACGAGTGTGCATCATAACAACAAATCATTTCATGAGTGCCAAATGAAGTATATGAACAACGTGAACATGCCATTGAATGTATAAACATGAATGTAAAAACAATAAATGTTCGAATGATAATCTGCAACTCACAGTGATTGGTTTTGTGACTTGATCCTGAATCAATGTGTGTTTTGATAACACCACAATGATCTGTAAAGTAGGTGTAATAGTGAATTTGTGTCAGTAATTGCTTAAAACTTGTATTTTGTAATTTTAAATGTAATTGGGTCTGAATTCGGACCACATCCGAATTCGGATGGATCCGAAATCCGAATGGTCCTCAGGTCCGAATTAGGGTGATCCGGATTTGGTCTTGATCCGAAATTGATGGATCCGAAATAGGTATGTGTCCGAATTGAGGTTGAGTCCGAAATTGACATTGATCCGAAATGGGTAATGGTCCGAAACACTGTAAGTCCGAAATGGGTGTCCGAAATATGTGTTGGTCCGAAATGTTTGAATCAGGACCCGAATTCGGATGGTCCGAATTCGGTCCATAGGGATCCGAGTTCATACTTATAAATTTTCCAGATTTGCATTTTTGACCATTTTACATGTTTCAGTGACTAAAAATTGAAGATATGAACTTAAACGTACTATATCAACTTATAACATAACACTAATGTACCAAAATATTGCATTTTTGTCCATTTTTCATCCTTGGCCGAGGAACACACACACTAAAACACACACTAACTTTCAAAATCATACTTAGACTTTGAATCTGATTCTGAAATTTTGTACACTATAACATATATGCTCGATTTCAACAAATCCATCATAATATATAACATGCATTAACATCTTGAATCAAAATCCTATGATTCGGATTTCACAAAAACCAAACCAAAAAACCTCAAATTTTGCAAGTTTGGGTGAATCTTACCTCAAATCGTTTGTTGTTGTAGTTATAGTTCCTTCCAAATCACTTGAATCCCGAATTTTAGCTCTTGAATCCAACAATCTTCGGATTTTTGATAATGAAATTTGGTGGGTTTTTCTTAGAGAGAGAGTGAGAGATCGAGAGAGTGAGTTAGAGAGAGAATGAGTTTGTGGGAAATGAAAGAGTTTCCATCTTTTATTTTCCTTTTTGACTTATTTGCACAATATACCCCTCCAACTTCGTATTTTCTCATTTAACTGATATAATGATCAAAATAACTTAAATTGATTTAATTTTCCATAAGTACAATAATTGAGTCTTAAAACCGTAAATTACATATAATTAAAATTTGGGATGTTACAGCATGGGCTCCACCACGCCTATACTTCGTCCGCGAAGTCATGCTGCGCTAAACAAACTTGGGTACTTAGTCTTCATGTCTTCTTCCGATTCCCAAGTGTGATTAGCTCCCCGATGATGCTTCCACTTGACCAGCACCATCCTGATTTCTTTGTTGCGGAGTTTCTTGACTTTTGTTTCCAGTATAGACTCCGGTTCATCAACGAACCTTAGCCGTTCGTCAATCTTAATGTTCGAGTGATCAGTCCATGGTTCCCTCTCGGGCACCAGACTCTTTCTTAAGTATCCTACGTGGAAGACCGGGTGAACTCCTGATAACTCTTCCGGCAAGTCCAAGTGATAGGACTGATTCCCAATTCTTTCTAGTATCTTGAAGGGTCCTATGAATCGAGGTGATAACTTTCCTCGCTTTACGAATCTTGTAACACCTTTCATTGGGGAAACTTTTAAGTAGACCCAATCGTCCTTCTGAAACTCTATTGCTTTGTGTCGGCGATCGTGATAATTCTTTTGCCGATCTTGTGTCGTTTTCATATACTGTCGAATGAGTTGGATCTTTTCGTTCGTTTCTTGTAGCAAAGCAGGACCGGCTATTGGAGTTTCTCCTGTTTCCCTCCAACAGGTTGGAGTCCTACATTTTCTTCCGTATAGAGACTCGAACGGTGCCATCTTGATAGTGGAATGGTAACTATTGTTGTAGGAGAATTCAACCAGTGGGAGGTGATCGTCCCAGTTACCACCCAAATCCATGACACAGGCTCTAAGCATGTCTTCGAGAGTTAGGAGTGTTCTTTCACTTTGCCCATCAGATTGAGGTCTATAGGCAGTACTCATTGCGATACGAGTACCAAGACCGTTTTGCAGAGCAGTCCAGAAATTAGAAGTGAATCTACTATCTCGGTCGGAGACAATAGACTTAGGCACACCATGCCTAATAACGATTTCGTTTACGTAGATCTGGGCAAGGCGGTCCAGTGAGTAGGTTTCTCGGATTGGTATGAAGTGAGCAGATTGGTTAATCGGTCAACAATGACCCAAATGGCGTCATGTTGACGACGAGTCTTAGGTAGCTTGGTTACGAAATCCATGGTAATATGGTCCCACTTCCATTCTGGGATAGGAAGAGGTTGCATACTACCATAGGGTTGTTGGTGCTCGGCTTTGACTAGACGACATGTTCTGCACCTTTCAACATACTGACCGACATCTCTTTTCAATCCTGGCCACCAGAAATCGGCCTTCAGGTCGTTGTACATTTTTGTGTTGCCAGGATGAATTGAGAATTTAGATTGATGAGCCTCCTCGAGAATTACATCTCGCATGTTCCCGAACTTAGGAACCCAAACTCTACCGTAAACTCCTTTCAGTCCAGTTCCATCGTCTTGCATTAATGGCAACTGAATCCTGACATTTTCGTCTTTTACATTCTCCTCCTTTAAGGCCTGCAACTGAGCAGCCCTTACATCGTCTATGATAGTGGACGTCAGTATTGTGGAAGTCAAGGCATAGCAGTATGCCTTGCAGTACGCTTTCCTGCTTAGGGCATCAGCCACTACGTTGGCCTTCCCTGGATGATAGAGAATCTCACAGTCGTAATCTTTTATCAGCTCCATTGACCTTCTTTGCCTCATATTCAAGTCCTTCTGACTGAATATATACTTTAAACTCTTGTGATCGGTGTAGAGCTGACACTTGGTTCCGTACAAATAGTGTCTCCATAACTTGAGAGCGAAAGTCACAGCAGTTAGCTCTAGATCATGAGTAGAGTAGTCTTTCTCATGTGGTTTGAGTTGTCTAGAAGCATAAGCTATGACGTTTCCTCTTTGCATTAGTACCGCACCCAAACCCATGCCTGATGCATCTGTGTAGACTACGAAGTCTTCGTTCCCTTCAGGCAGGGCTAACACGGGTGCTTCACTTAGCAGATTCTTCAAGTTGTCAAATGCCATTTGCTGTTCTTATCCCCAAAAGAAGGTCGTGTTCTTGCGAGTAAGCTTTGTTAGCGGAACGGCGGTCTTTGAGAAGTCTTTGATGAATCGGCGGTAGTAACCAGCCAATCCCAGAAAACTCCAAATCTCTGAGGCATTGCGGGGTGATTCCCAGTTCTGGATAGCTTCGATCTTTGCAGGATCAACAGCAATCCCAGCACCAGATATCACGTGCCCCAAGAATTGGATCTGAATTAATTGTTTAAGAGGTACAAGTTAATAAAATAATTTATGATTGAGTATAAGGATCATGAAATTGTTTCAAACGTTGAGACGTACCTGCCTCAACCAGAATTCACACTTAGAGAATTTGGCATAAAGTCACTCTTTGCGTAGCAACTCTAGCAATTCTCTCATATGTGCAGCATGATCCTCTTCGGTCTTTGAATATATGAGAATGTCATCGATGAACACGATGACCGATTTGTCGAGCATTGGCCGGCAGACTCGATTCATGAGATCCATGAAAGCAGCCGGCGCATTTGTGAGACCAAACGGCATTACCAGAAACTCGTAGTGTCCGTAACGAGTTCTGAAAGCCGTCTTTGGAATGTCATCTGGGTGTACTTTGAGTTTGTGATAACCCGAACGAAGATCAATCTTCGAGAAGTAGCTTGCGCCTTGTAACTGGTCGAAGAGATCATCAATCCGGGGCAATGGATACTTGTTCTTGATTGTGACTTTGTTGAGTTCCCGTAGTCGATGCACATACGTAATGTGCCATCCTTCTTCTTGACGAACAGAACAGGAGCGCCCCAAGGAGATGAACTTGGGCGGATAAAGCCTTTGTCAAGTAGCTCCTGTAACTGCTTCATCATTTCCTGCATTTCAGCAGGGGCTAGACGGTAAGGAGCCTTTGCTATTGGAGCAGCTCCGGGAATGAGGTCAATGCGGAATTCCACTTGACGATCAGGTGGCAATCCAGAGATATCTTCTGGAAAGACATCAGGAAATTCGGAAACGACGGAAACGGTAGAAGGAGATTGAACTTCAGACTTTGCATCGACAGCGTAGGCTAAGTAAGCAGAACAACCCTTGGCAACGTGCTTTCGGGCTTTTGCAATTGAAATGAGGCATAGGTCGCCTTTGTGTCTATCACCATAAATGCATATGTCTCGGCCCTCGGGAGTGGTAATCTTGATCATTCTTTTCTTGCAAACGATTTGGGCCTCATTGTGAACCAACCAATCCATACCTACTATGACATCAAACTCCCCAAACTCCATAGGGATTAGATCTATGTTGAATACTACGTCTTCTACCAATAATGTACAATTCCTATACACTTTGTCTGCTTTTACTAACATATTGCTAGCAGTTTCTATCTCAAGTACAAATTGCAGTTTGGAAGTTGGCATGTTAAATTGACGAGCAAATGTAGTGGAGACAAACGAACGATTTGCTCCGGAATCAAACAGTATACGTGCAGGAATTGAGTTAACATAGAACGTACCAGTGACCCCCTCCGGGTCATCCTTTGCTTCTTCAGCTGTGATTTGGAACGCCCTTGTTGGAGCCCTTTGAGATTGATCCCTGCGAGCCGTGGAAGCTACAGAAGATCTTGCTGTTGATTGTGGAGCATTCTGATCTCGTGGGGGTTTCGGGCAGTCCCTTGAGAAATGGCCAAGTCTGTGGCAGTTGTAGCATGCATCATCTTTTCGAGGACAATGCTCCCAGTGATGGCCTTTCTGCCCACAGCAGAAGCAATACATGTCCTGAGTCTTGCACTCCCCAGAGTGCGCTTTTCTGCATCGCCTGCAGTCTCTCATTTCTGAACTGGCCGAAAAGGCCCTTCCTTTCTTTGGTGATGAAGTTTGTTGATGGGTTTGAGAAGAGAATTGGGAGGATCCAGACTCCCGCTGCCTTTTTGGCAGCGACGGTTGAGTCGGTGGTGCGGCGGCTGACCCGATTACGTATCCAGATAATAAGACAATTTGCTCCACATTTCGAGCAGCCTCAAGCAAACCAGCAAACGTTGTATACCGAACCCCACTCATGGTTCGGCGAATTTCATAGTCTAGTCCGGCCTCAAACCGGGCTATCTTCCTCTCTTCTGTGTCTACTTGATGGGGTGCGAACAGACTCAATCGAGTGAACTCAACGGCATATTGTGTAACCGTTTTCGTTCCTTGAGTCAGATTCAGGAACTTTGCCTCGAGACGTCGCTTCTCGTCGGCTGGACAGTACTGTTGAGAAAACACTTCCTTGAACTCGCTCCATGACATGTGTGACACTACCTCCATCGTCAACACATGTGTCATTGCGTCCCACCACATAACAGCGTCCCTTGCAAACATAGCGGTTGCAAAGCGGACCATGTCTTTATCAGCGCAGTCGCTGATCCTGAAAGTTCGTTCCGTGGTGGTGATCCATTCCAATGCTGTAACAGCATCTCCGGTTCCATCAAAAGTAACAGCTCCGTTACTTTTGAAGTCCTTAAACCTGCAACCCCTTGATCTGTTAGAAGACCCAGTGTCTTGTCTTTCCTCTTGGTCGTCCTGTTGTTGTTCCTTGTTCTTTCGCTTATCGGCCTTTCGTTTTGCCTCGGCCTCATCTCTGGCCCTTAACTGATCAGCAAATGACTGAGCCTGCTCAGCCATTCGTTTGGATTGTAGCTCATTGTTTTGTTCCATGAGAGCTTGCATCATCTGGAACATTTGCTGAGGAGTCATATCGTCTCCTGACATGTTCTGAAATATAACAACTTATATTTAGAACATTTATTTGTAAGTCCTAAGTGTACAGTTACCCTTTGTGTTTCCCCGTGTGCATGTCAATCCTATCTTAGTTCAGATCATTACTTAGAAGTTCATTCTAATATCATAACCTAAGTTTGAGTCCAAGTCCTCGCGGACACTTGAAACCTCAAACTAATGCTCTGATACCAAAACTGTGACGTCCTTGTTAATTAATGAAATAATTGTAGCAATCACCAGGATCGACTAACAACCCAATGAGTAATCATGATAATTGAAATTGAATACTTAAATTAGAATTAAGCAAATCCACACTAAAGCAATAGAATACATGTCTACAGTGATAAAAGTCTAACTATTACATCAACATAATTGTTTTAGAAGTAATGAATCCCAGCCCAAAGCTATTACATTCAAGTACCAATAGCTACTAAGGTCTCCGGGATATTGATTTGATATGCTTAAGTAGATGGTCCAGCTACACTCTTGCCTTTGCCTGTAAACAATGTGAGTCAACAGTAAGCTAAATGCTTAGTAAGATAACAGATTATGCATACAACAAATATTTCTTTACAAACAATGCTTAACCATGGGCAGTGTAAGCCCCATGTATGTGAATATCGGCAGTGTAAGCCTCAGTGTATGTGAAAAACCATGCAGTGCAAGCATGGGTTGGCAGGTCAATATGCTGATCGGGGATGTGCCGAACCTGATGGGATACGAGTGGGATGATCAGTCCCCGACAGTGGCCTGCTGTCAGCCCCAGTCCAGGTCGCATCAGATTATGAAGTAATGATCATGCAGTTCAAGCATGATGTAAATAGATGCACTTTCAAATGAACGCAAGCTACATGTGTGTTACATGTCAAGTACGAGTGTGCATCATAACAACAAATCATTTCATGAGTGCCAAATGAAGTATATGAACAATGTGAACATGCCATTGAATGTATAAACATGAATGTAAAAACAATAAATGTTCGAATGATAATCTGCAACTCACAGTGATTGGTTTTGTGACTTGATCCTGAATCAATGTGTGTTTTGATAACACCACAATGATCTGTAAAGTAGGTGTAATAGTGAATTTGTGTCAGTAATTGCTTAAAACTTGTATTTTGTAATTTTAAATGTAATTGGGTCTGAATTCGGACCACATCCGAATTCGGATGGATCCGAAATCCGAATGGTCCTCAGGTCCGAATTAGGGTGATCCGGATTTGGTCTTGATCCGAAATTGATGGATCCGAAATAGGTATGTGTCCGAATTGAGGTTGAGTCCGAAATTGACATTGATCCGAAATGGGTAATGGTCCGAAACACTGTAAGTCCGAAATGGGTGTCCGAAATATGTGTTGGTCCGAAATGTTTGAATCAGGACCCGAATTCGGATGGTCCGAATTCGGTCCATAGGGATCCGAGTTCATACTTATAAATTTTCCAGATTTGCATTTTTGACCATTTTACATGTTTCAGTGACTAAAAATTGAAGATATGAACTTAAACGTACTATATCAACTTATAACATAACACTAATGTACCAAAATATTGCATTTTTGTCCATTTTTCATCCTTGGCCGAGGAACACACACACTAAAACACACACTAACTTTCAAAATCATACTTAGACTTTGAATCTGATTCTGAAATTTTGTACACTATAACATATATGCTCGATTTCAACAAATCCATCATAATATATAACATGCATTAACATCTTGAATCAAAATCCAATGATTCGGATTTCACAAAAACCAAACCAAAAAAAACCTCAAATTTTGCAAGTTTGGGTGAATCTTACCTCAAATCGTTTGTTGTTGTAGTTATAGTTCCTTCCAAATCACTTGAATCCCGAATTTTAGCTCTTGAATCCAACAATCTTCGGATTTTTGATAATGAAATTTGGTGGGTTTTTCTTAGAGAGAGAGTGAGAGATCGAGAGAGTGAGTTAGAGAGAGAATGAGTTTGTGGGAAATGAAAGAGTTTCCATCTTTTATTTTCCTTTTTGACTTATTTGCACAATATACCCCTCAACTTCGTATTTTCTCATTTAACTGATATAATGATCAAAATAACTTAAATTGATTTAATTTTCCATAAGTACAATAATTGAGTCTTAAAACCGTAAATTACATATAATTAAAATTTGGGATGTTACATTAGTGCGCGTAGCTTCTGCTTCCACCCATTTGAAAACATAATCTACGTCAACTAAGATGTATTCATATCCAAATGATTTTGGGAAAGGTCCCATAAAATCAATGCCCCATACATCAAATATTTCGACAATTAATATCGGGGTCATAGGCATTTCATCTCTTTTTGCGATGCCACCAGTTTGCTGGCATCTTGTGCACCCTTTAACAAACACGTAGGCATCCTTAAATATTGTGGGGCAGAAAAACCCACACTGCAGTATCCGGTGACCAGTTTTCTTTGCACTGAAATGGCCACCGCATGCATATGCATGGTAATTTTTAAGAATATCCTCGTGTTCCGAGTTAGGGACACAACGTCTTATAATTTGATCTGCTCCTATTTTAAATAGATGAGGCTCATCCCAAATGTATTGACTTTCTTGAGCATAGAAATATTTTCTCTGTTGTGGGTTCTAGTGCTCTCGAAATCTTCCTGTTGTGACATAGTTAACTAAATTCGCAAACCAGGTAATTTTAGATATAGATAATAATTGTTCATCAGGGAAGGAGTCCCTGATTTGATCAGTTGAGTTTGTTGGAATTAAGTGAAGCCTTGATAAATGATCGGCAACAACATTTTCTGTGCCTTTTTTATCCTTAATTTCTAAGTCAAATTCTTGCAATAGAAGGATCCACCGAATTAATCGAGGTTTGGCATCCTTCTTCGCCAAGAAATTTCTTAAAGCACTGTGGTCTGAGTACACAATTACTTTTGCCACCCAAATATATGATCTGAATTTATCTAGGGCAAACACTACGGCTAATAACTCCTTCTCCGTAGTGGTGTAATTGATTTGTGCCTTGTTAAAGGTTTTACTTGCATAGTAAATGACCACTGGCTTTTTCTCAAACCTTTGTCCTAAAAAAGCACCAACTACATAATCACTTGCATCGCACATGATCTCAAAAGGTTGAGACCAATCTGGAGAATGCAGAATTGGCGCTTCGGTTAATATTGATTTAAGCTTTTCAAATGCTTTCATACAAGCATCATCAAAATTAAACTCGGTATCATTTGATAGAAGATTGCATAACGGCCTTGAGATCTCACTGAAATCCTTAATGAAACGCCGATAAAAACCAGCGTGGCCTAAGAATGATCTTATTCCCTTAATGTTGGTGGGGGGTGGAAGTGAAGAAATTAATTGAACTTTCGCTTTATCTACCTCTATTCCTCTTTCGGACACAATGTGACCTAGGACTCCCCTTCTTTTACTACAAAATGGTTTTTCTCCCAACTTAACACTAAGTTGGTTTCAGTGCATCTCTTTAGGACTTTTTCTAAATGTCCCATACAATCTTCAAATGTTTTATCAAATATGGAGAAATCGTCCATGAATATCTCAAGAGAACCACCCACCAAATCTGAAAAGATAGCCATCATACAGCACTAGATTGTGGCGGGTGCATTACATAGTCCAAACGGCATCCTTCGGTAGGCAAAGGTGCCATAGGGACAAGTAAATGTAGTTTTCTCTTGATCCTCATGATGGATTGGGATTTGATTATAACCAAAATATCCATCAAGGAAACAGTAAAACTTCTGTCCTGCTAATTTTTCCACTATTTCTATAAATGGTAGCGGAAAATGATCTTTTGAAGTAGCAGCATTGAGTTTTCTATAATCAATACAAACTCTCCACCCAGTTACAGGGAGAGTAGTTATCTTTTCTCCTTCTCCAGTATTAATTACTGTAATCCCCGATTTCTTAGGGGGAGTTTAGGTTGGACTCACCCACTTACTATCAGATATAGGATATATAATTCCAGCGTCCAACCATTTTAATACTTCTTTCTTAACTACCTCTCTTAAATTAGGATTCAATCTTCTTAGTGCATCCCGAGCTGGTTTAGCTTCTGGATCAGTAATGATTCGGTGCATACACAAAGTGGGACTGATTCCTTTTAAATCAGCAATAGTCCACCCTACTGCTTCTTTATATTTGACTAATACTTGCAGTAGAGATTTCTCTTGCTCTTTAGTTAGATCTGATGAAATTATGACAGGCAAAGTGTCATTCTGACCTAGAAAAGCGTATTTTAAGTGCGATGGCAGCTCCTTCAAATCTAGAACAGGTGGTTGCTCTATTGAAGGTTTGGCTGACTAAGGTAAATCAGTAGGTAATTTTTCAGTCCTATGGGTCCATGGTGGTTGTTTCGAGTTTAATGTGGATTACATGACTACTTCTAGCTTATCACGCTCAGTATGATTTAGTTTGGCTAATTCATTCTCTGCAAAGAATAATTCAGTAGCATCTTTGATGTTGATTAACGAAGTATGCTACTGCGCAAGTTCGTCCACCATGTCTATAAGATAACACTCTAAATCAATAGTAGAGACACTTGAAGCACTAAACACATTCAATCTTAATTTCCTATTACCAAAGGCAATATCCACTTCTCCTGTCCTACAATTAATTTGTGCATTAATCGTTGCTAAGAAAGCTCTGCCTAGGATAATATCCGGTTGATTATCTCCTATTGAACTCTTAGTGTCAAATACTAGGAAATCAACTCGATAGTAAAAATCTTCAACTTTTACTTAACATCTGATTGAATACGTCTTGGGCACTTGGTTGATTGATCTGCCAGCTGTAAGATAATATCAGTTGTCTTAATTGGCATAGATCAAGTTTATCAAACAAGTTTCCAGGTAATATATTAACACTAGCTCCAAGATCAAGCACTGCCTTCTTAATCTGCACATTACCTATAGTCACTGGAATAAATGGTGATCCAGGATCTGCACATTACCATTCACGGTATCACCGCGGCATAGGTATTACTTACTCTAATTTCATGCAATAATCACATAGACATAATTAATTGCGCGACTAAATTACTCAAACATGTTTTAACCAATAAATCTCGGCATAGCGTATGAAATATTCATTACTTGTCTTAATCCCTAATTGTCACACCCCGTTACCCCGATTGGCAACGAAGCATGACGTCGTGGAAGCGTAACCATAATCATAACGAACGACCACTATATGGACGTTTTCAAAAATACATCGATATAACTTTGAAATATAGAAATGTTTTACATCACCAACATATAGTGTAAGTAGTTTGCAAATATACAGAGATTTAAAAACATAATTAAATTAACCAAAATAATGCAAATAAATCTCTGATGGTTTGAAAATGAATGCGACTCCATAAGTACGGAAACTTGAAAATACTTTCGATGCGGTGCACTTGCCTTAATTTCCTGAAAATACATGCTAAAATACGTCAACAAAATTGTTGGTGAGCTCATAGGTTTACACGTAAATATGACTTGTATAGACATCAATAGTTGAGTTTTAATTTATAAAATCATAAATTCCATGTTATGTATTACATAAAAACCATCATGCAACCGAAACTTAATTATGAGTTTGCCTTGTGCAGTATTCCCACACGTAATACCGTAATGTTAAATATATATGCATTCCACCGTTAGCCTGTATGACTAACCCGAATGGAGGACATGACTCCTGATATATCTATCCATAGTATATTCGCGCTTACAAATAAATGTAACTAACGGTTCATGATTTGAGGGCTGATGGAACCACACATGTAATACATAATAGAAATGAAACAGTTTCCGTGTCCATATGAAAACGTAGCATGTATATAAACCCCAAAACATAACAGTGTGAAAATAGGGGCTATGAAGACTCACCGAGCGTGTGATGGCAAAATATTTGCAAAAAATGCAAGTTTACGTTCTTTGATGGTTGATGCACCGGATGAGTTTAATCGAGTCCTAAATGATAATAGGGACTTAATAACTCTCATATATGATATATATATATATATATATATATATATATATATATATATATATATATATATATATATATATATATATATATGTTTTTATGTCTTAAATCACCCAGCATTACAAGTTTATAATAAAACCCACTTAAAACATCAAGTTTATATATATATATATATATATATATATATATATATATATATATATATATATATATATATATATATATATATATATATATATATATATATATATATATATGGGTTATATGCCAGAAATAGCAATAACTTTTTGTAGTTTTACCGTTTATACCAACATTATTTATTTTTTATCATTAATAGCAACAACTTTTGTATTTTTTACCGATTATACTAATTTTTGACCTGGAAACCTGTTATAGCAGGTTACCATCAATTAATACCAACAACTTTTATCTTTTTACCAATAATAGCAACAACGTTTTATATTTTTACCAATAATACCAACGACTTTTAACTTTTTACCAATAATAAAAACATATCAAATTAAATTTTTCTTTACTTTTAACTAATCATTACTTTAAAGAAACTAGATTTATGAAAATCAAAATACAATCAAATAAGTTCGTAATCCATTTTTTGTTTAAATTTTATAAAAATAAATCAAATGCAATGTGAGCCTATAAAAGAGATAAAAAAAAATATGTTTTCTATAGACATTAAAAAATGAAGATTATTTTGATATGTCATATTTTCATGCATAGCCGGGTTTTATAGGTATGATAGGGTCGACCATTTAAGTGTAATATGACAACGTAAAACTCAAATCATTTTGTATAAGATGTCATAGAAATATAATGAACACATTATGCTACATTTGTATTCTTTTTTTGATAATTAATTCTTTATTTATTTGATAAATAAAATTGTAATATTAAAAAGTTGCATCCGTTTATTTTATGAATAATTATATATGATTTAATAATCCAATTATTCTAATATGAGTACAAGAGCCTTAAGCTTCCAACCAAATATAAGTAATTGATACTCATGAATTCTTGCAAGTTTTGTTGGGAGAAGCTCAAGAATTTGGTCCAACCAATTTAACAAACTCAAGGTATAATTTTTCATGCTTTAATAAGTGAGTATGGAAGTTTCATCATGTTCCTCACCTTCTTATGTTGCTATTCATATCATGAAATTATGCAAGAACTAAATAAGTGTGTTTACAAATGCCAAAGAATAGATAGTAATCTATTTAGAGGGATTATGGATAATTGAATACAAGAAATCTACTAAAACTTGGGTTTGGAAATCTTTGAATCAATCAAAGAATTTAGTTAGTAAATTAGTTGATTTCTTGAAGAATTGAGGCTAACCAATCTGAAACCGAAAAAACCAAAAAACCGGAACCAAAAAACCAAACCGTTTGGACTTTGAATTTTCAAAAACCAAAAATTTCGGTTTGGTTTCGGTTTGGAGGTCAAAATAAACCGGAAAAAACCAAACCGCCCTGAAGTTTTATAATTTTAAATTTTATAAATACTATTCCCTCGTTACATTTATTCATTTAAGTTTTTATTGAAAATTTGAACTTTTCAATGTCTAAATTTCATATGAGACTAAAATTCACTTTGAATATTATGATGATTATTGTTGTTGTATTATTATTCCATTTGTATGTTCATGGTTGATAAAATAATTTAATGTCTAAATCTTGTTTGTGAAAGAATGCATTAAGTGTTATATATTATTGATTTTACGTATCCATATATATGTTTATTCCAATACGTATGTGTGTGTGTGTGTATAAATCTCTGTGTGTGTGTTTTTTTTTGGTTTTAGAAAGAAAGAATTGAAATAGAAAACCATGACAAAAAAAACCGAAACCAAAATAAAACCATATCGTTTAAAATCCAAACCGAACGATTTCTTGAATATAGAAACTGATGTTTCGGTTTAGTTTTTTGTTTTTTTTCCTAAAATCGATCCATGCTCACCCCTAATCAAAATAATATTCATTTTTTAATGTCTATAGAAAACACATTGTTTATATTTTTATAAGCACACATTTCATTTGAATTATCTCTGACAAAATATAAACAAAAAAATGGATTATGAACTTATTTGATTGTATTTCGATTTTCATAAATTTAGTTTCTTTAAAGTAATGATTAGTTAAAGATAAAGAAAAATTTAATTTGATATGTTTTTTATTATTTGTAAAAAGTTAAAAGTCGTTGCTATTATTGGTAAAAATATAAAACGTTGTTGCTATTATTTTTAAAAAGATAAAAGTTGTTGGTATTAATTGATGGTAACCTGCTATAGCAGGTTTCCAGGTCAAAAGTTGGTATAATCGGTAAAAAATACAAAAGTTGTTGCTATTAATGATAAAAAATAAATAATATTGGTATAAACAGTAAAACTACAAAAAGTTATTGCTATTTTTGGCATATAACCCATATATATATATATATATATATATATATATATATATATATATATATATATATATATATATATATATATATATATATATATATATATATATAATTTTCCAGCTTTTCGAAGGTTTTTCGGCCTATTTTGAGGCTGTTTTTGACCAAGCTCCAAAACGATTTAGGCTTTGGTTTTCTTGGACAATAAACTACTATATACAAAGAATTTTTAAAGTCAAGAACGGCCATTATTTGAGTTGTTTAGGTTAGGGAAAAAGCTCGTTAAAAACCCTATGTTGGCCATTTTTGAGCTGTTAAACTTTCGGGTTCTCAAATAATATCTGGGGGTTCTAAAACCCATAATAAATTATGAAAACTTCCAGATATTTAAGACATAGATCTAACTTTTGAGACAAGAATCAACTCATTTTGTTAAGTTATGAATTAGTTATGATTTTTCAAAGTTGATGCAACTTTTCTGCCGAAATTCCGTATTTCATAAACTTGAAATAACTGGTGATTCTTGTTGTTTATTCAAAGACTACTTGTATAAAAGTTATAAAACATATTTATATGACTTGTTTTCATAATATTTACACTTAATGATGTGTTTATATATTTATAAACACAATTGAAGAATACAACTTAAAAACAAAAACTAGTGATTTATAAACTTGAGTTTTTATGAAACTTGTTGTTGTTGGTGATTATATATATTATGCAAGACTTTTATAAACATAAATTTATGATGAAATAAGTTAGTATTTACTTACTTTGATGTTTTAGAAGAATGAAAATGGATAGAAGGCTTGATCTTGAACTTAGTTGCACAAAAGAACTCTTAGAATATTTGAACAACAAAAATTGAAATTTGTGTGTTCTTGAGGGCTTGGTGGCCGGATTTTAGAGGGAGAGAAAGAGAGGATTTTCGCTTTGAAGGTGTGAAGAATGAAGTGAAGTTGGGGTCTTATTTATAGAGGAGAAAAAAAGGTGGTGAAATGATGACAATAGAGTAAGATCTTTGGTGAGTTGAAATGAGAGGATTGATGGTGAAATGTTGAGTAAAAAAATACATTTTATGGTCCTTGTGTACTCCATAGAGCCGGCCTACATTGGGGTATTATGATGTATTTTTTTTTTGTATAAAAATATTTAGAAATGTATTCTTGTATTTCCCTTTTCTTGTAATTTCATAAATACTTTTGGATGCATTGTTTTAGTGAATTGTTTTAGTCTTGCATAATTAATGTTAAGTAAGCGTATTAGTATATGATTAGTGTTACTAATCATAATTTAATTATGTACTTAGTTGAATTAATCCTTCATATCGTAAATCGATCGGATTAATTGATTTGTCGATTCATCGCACCGATGAAATTGATTCTAATTGAGTTGAATTTCTTCATGAACATTGTTAATCACTTTGATTTATTTGCTAATGACCACTGATTAGGTTATAATTGGTTATTAATACTGATTAGGTCATAGTTGCTAACCTGGTTTAATGTCGGATGTTACAGTCTCCCCCTGTTAAAGGAATTTCGTCCCGAAATTAGCTCGTGTTCTCCACTGCTTGAGTATTTGAGAACAGATGAGGGTATTTTTCCCGAATGATCTTCGCGTTCCCATGTAAACTCAGGACCTCGCTTAGAGTTCCATCTGACTTTTATTATCTGGATCCGGCTGTGCTCTAGTTTCTTGACTTCTCGGTCCATTATTTCCACAGGGTTTTCAACGAAGTTCAACTTATCGTCTAGCTCCAGCTCGTCCATGGGTATGACGAGTGTTTCATCAGCCAGGCACTTCTTAAGGTTGGATAAATGGAAGGTATTATGAACGCTACTAAGCTCTGGGGGCAGATCGAGTCGGTAAGCTACTGGGCCAATTCTTTTGGAAATCTTGAATGGTCCGATATAACAAGGATTGAGTTTTCCTTGTTTCCTAAAACGAATTACGTCTTTTCAAGGCAAGACTTTCAACATTACTTGATCTCCCTCCTGAAATTCAAGATCCTTTCGTCGAACATCTGCATAGCTTTTCTGTCGATCTCGGGCGACCTTTAATCGGTTCCGAATATGGACTATCTTTTCTGTAGTCTCCTGGATGATCTCGGGTCCAGTGATCTGGCTATCTCCTATCTCAGTCCAACAAAGCAGTGACCGACACTTTCGCCCATAAAGTGCCTCGAATGGAGCAGTCTTAATACTCGAGTGGTAGATGTTGTTATAGGAAAACTCAACTAATGGCAGGTGTCTGTCCCAACTTTTGCCAAAGTCGATAACACATGCCCTTAGCATGTCTTCCGATGTCTGAATCTTTCTTTCACTCTGACCGTCCGTCTACGGGTGATAGGTTGTGCTCATGTCCAGGCGTGTACCCAGCGCCTCTTGTAACGATTGCCAAAATCTTGATGTGAACTGGCTGTCCCTATCTGATATAACTGATACAGGAACTCCATGCCTTGAGACAACTTCTTTAAGATAGATTTGTGTTAACTTATCCATCTTATCAGTCTCCTTGATTGTCAAGAAGTGTGTAGTCTTTGTGAGTCGATCCACAATCACCCAAATGGTGTCATATCCTCCAGAAGTCTTTGCCAACTTTGTGATGAAGTCCATGGTTATATTCTCCCACTTCCACTGGGGTATTTCTGGTTGAACCAACAATCCTGATGGTTTCTGGTGCTCAGCCTTAACTTTCAAACATGTTACGCATTTGCTGACATACGTAGCAATGTCATCCTTCACCCTGGGTGAATAGCATAAATTGTTTTATGCCCTTCATCCATGACCAGCTTCCTCAATCCTCCGAATTTTGGTAGCCAAATTCTGTCCATGAAGTACCGACATCCATCGGTCTTGATTTCAAAATGCCTTTCCATTCCTCTCAAGGCTTCATCCAGCAAATTACCCTCCTTTACTGCTCCCTCTTGTGCCTCGCGGACTTGAGAGTTTAGGTTTGACCGTATAGTCATGACCAAAGCTCGGACTCTTAAGGGTTTAACCCGTTCCTTCCGACTTAAAGCATCAGCTACTACATTTGCCTTACCCGGATGATAACGAATCTCACAGTCATAATCTCTAAGCAGCTCAACCCAGCGACGTTGCATGATGTTTAACTATTTCTGGTTCAGAGTATGCTGAACGCTCTTGTGATCTGTAAACACCGTGCACTTCGTACCTTCTTGAGAGCAAATACCACAACTCCAAGCTCCAGGTCATGAGTCGTGTAGTTTACCTTATGCACTTTAAGTTGCCGCGATGCATAAGCGATAACCTTGTCTCTTTGCATTAACATACAACCCAACATTGTGTGAGGCATCGCGGTAAACAACAAAATATTTTGTTCCTTCCGAGTCAATTCCGTTAAGGAACCAGCTATCTTTGAGAAGTTTTCAATGAATCACCTATAATAACCGGCAAGACCTAAGAATTGACGGATTTCAGTGTGAGTCCTAGGAGTTGCCCAGTTCTTAATGGCCTCAATTTTTTATGGGTTTAGTTGAATTCCTTGGCTATTGATCACATGCCCTAGGAATTTGACCTCTCGTAACCAAAATTCACACTTAGAGAATTTGGCGTACAACTGTTCTTTCTCTAGAAGCTCCAAAATCAACTTTAGATGTTGCTCATGCTCCTCCTTATTTATGGAATAGATAAGGATATCGTCTATGAACACTATTACGAATTTTTCCAAATACGGTTTAGACACTCGATTCATAAGATCCATAAATACGACTGGTGCGTTGGTCAAACCGAATGGCATCACCTGAAATTCGTAATGTGCATAACGAGTTCTGAACGCTGTCTTGGGTATATCTTCTTCCCAAACTTTTACTTGGTGATAACTGGATCGTAGATCAATCTTAGAGTAAAAACTGGATCCTTGAAGTTGATCGAACAGATCGTCGATTCTGGGGAAAGGGTACCGTTTTTTATTGTTAACTTGTCAACTCTCGGTAACCGATTCACATCCTAAAGGATCTGTCCTTCTTTTTGACAATTAAGACCGGAGCTCCCCAAGGTGAGGAACTTGGTCGGATGAATCCTTTCTTCAACAGTCTTGCAACTGATTGGATAACTCTTGCATCTCTGACGGTGCCAATCGGTAGGGTGCTCGTGCGACAGGTGAAGCTCCAGGCACCAAGTCAATCTGAAATTCTACTTGCCTAGTTGGTGGAAGTCCAGGCAAGTCTTCAAGAAAGACTTTTGGGTAGTCACGAACTACTAGGATTTCTTCGAGTCGCTTCTCCTTCGATTCCTTTTCCACTAGCTGAACTAACACTGCTTGACAACCTCTTCGAAGGCATTTCAGCGTTCTTAGACCAGAGATGACGTTCAACTGGCGATTCTTTCTTTCTCCTTGGACTATAAGGACTATCTTTTTCTTAAGTGGTATTCTTACGACCTTCTTACCACATAAGATTTCGGCATGGTTGTCTGACAACCAATCCATACGAATAACTACATCGAAGTTTCTGAGTTCAATAGGCATCAAGTTTATCTTAAAGGGATGATCTGTCAATTTTAGTGTGCACTCGTTAATTATACTATACGCTTCAATCAACTTTTCGTCCGCTAATTCTACGGCTTAAGAATTTTCTAATGGGGAAAGAGTGGCATTCAGTTGTTCACTAAACTTAGCAGATATAAAACTTCTATCAGCCCCAATATCAAATAGCACATAAGCATACATATCATTAAGAAGGAATGTACCCATTACTACGTTGGGATCTTGACGAGCGTCACCTGCTCCCAATACAAAATCTTTCCCTTGAGCTCCACCATTGTTCCTTTTATTGGGGCAATCCTTCTTGAAATGCCCAGTGTTCCCACGTTCGAAGCAGCTCCTTTGCGTGCCGCTGCTGCCTCTATTGGCGTTGAACTTACAGTCTTGGGTCAGACGACCAAGCTTCTTACACTTCCCGCAAGGGGTTGGACAGGGACCTATGTGGTGGTAGGTGCATTTGTTACACCATGGTTTAGTGCCGGTATAGCCCTTCCTAGACTCAGTTCCGGCGACAAAGGCTTTGATGGTTTCGGGCTTTTTGGTCTGTGAACCCGAACCTTTCCCTGATCTATCTTCCCACTTCCTCTTGTTTTCCCCAGCTTTAGCCCCATTCCTTCGGGCCACTTGGTCCGTCAAGTTACTCACCATTCGAATGACGCTCTGAATAGTAGTTGGGTTGGATGCGGTGACATTCCCTTGAATTTGGGGGGCGAGTCCCCAAATGTAGCGCTCGATACGCTTGTATTCCGGTGTCACCATCTGTTGGCACAGCAGACTCAACTCATGAAAACGGTTGGTGTACCCAGCTACATCTGTTCCCTTCATAGCCAGATTCCAGAACTCTGACTCCATCTTTTGTTGTTCGTTCCTCGGGCAATACTCATCGGTCATCATTTGCTTTAACTCGGCCCAGGCGAGTTGGTAAGCTGTATTGATTCCCACTGATTGAGCATAAGAGTTCCACCATGTCAAGGCGCCGTCTTGGAGAGTGTGGGTGGCGAACTTGACCTTCTCATCCTCGATGCAACCACTAACACGAAACACTGATTCCAGTTTCTCGAACCAGTGAACTAGTCTGACAGCACCTTCTGTTCCGTTGAAATGTCGAGGCTTACAACTTAAAAATCCTTTGATTCCACACCCTTTCTGGGTTGAATTAGATCCTCCCGTGGTGCGACTAGCACCTCCGTCGCCGTTCGCGGTGCTATTTCTATTGGTTTCATAGGTGGCTATAGCTGCTGCCACTCGTTGTGCGACCAGTTGTTCTATCTTGGTGGTGTTCATAGCTCTCTTTGGTGACATAATCTTAAACTTTAAAGAAAGAGCATAGTGTATGAAGTTGAGTCTTAAAGATTTAAATTTTTGTTAAGGCACAGTTCTATAATCATCAAACACAGATTCGTAAATAACTTGCAATTTTCATTAATCATTCATAAATTTCTTACATTGGGGCGGGTTATTACCCGAAAATTTGAAGTCCTACACTATTATATAATAATTTCCTAACATTACAAAGATAGAGGAGGGGGGTACTAGGTGTGGGAGTGATCGGGGGTCTCTCCCTTTTCCATTGCATTGAGGCACTGAGTCAGCTCCTCATTACGAGCCTCGCTCTCGACTAATCATTGCCGAAGCTCATCTAGCCCGACCTGTTGGATGGCGAAGGGTGTGCTGGTTAGCCCTGTATAGGTTGGAGTTTTGCAACTCCTCTCGCTCTAAACGGGCTGTCATCTCTCCAATGTCTTGGTTAAGCAACCGCACTTGGAGGTCGTGGCTTGAATACCGTGCTACTAAGAGGGGTATGGTCTGTTCGGCGGGTTCTTGGGTGACCGGTGGGGTAGGTGTGGAGGATGGTCCTCCGATCTCAAAGTGGGAGGGGATTCCCTCCTCCCGCCTCCACTCTTGGAGAGTCTCGGGCATCCAGCCCCATCTACGGGCGTTTACCCGTCGTCATGGTGGTAAGCTTGGTTGTGGTGCTGATACGGGGATAGACTCCCGTCTCGGCATGAAAACTCTTTTGCGGGTCGTGAACTTCATCCGAGGTCCATTGGGGTGGGGGCGGTAAGTGCGGTGAGATGGTACAGATGGGTGATATGGGTTGCAAGAGGGGGCCACTGGGGATGGTGGGTCCTTTCCGGATGGTTCTCCTCATCCGCTGGAGGATTTGTCTTCCTCCATGGGTTCCTCCTTGTCTGATTCTTCCATGAGCTCCTCGGAGGGGTCCTCTTCTTCAGACGGTTCTCCTTCGGTGAAAACCTCCGTGACTTCAGGGCTCATGGGGGTGCACTCATCCTCAGAATCGGACAAGATGATTATGGTATTGTTCGACATGTTTTCAGCTATCAAGGTCCATTTATAGTCTTTTAGTTAGTTAAAATATTTTCAAAAATCAGTAAAATTTAGGTGCAGTTATAGTCTAGAGTACATGCAACCTAGTTCACTATAACTATGGCTCTGATACCAATCTGTCACACCCCGTTACCCCGATTGGCAACGAAGCGTGACGTCGCGGAAGCGTAACCATAATCATAACGAACGACCACTATATGGACGTTTTCAAAAATACATCGATATAACTTTGAAATATAGAAATGTTTTACATCACCAACATATAGTGTAAGTAGTTCGCAAAAATACAGAGATTTAAATACAAAATTAAATTAACCAAAATAATGCAAATAAATCTCCGATGGTTTGAAAATGAATGCGATTTCATAAGTACGGAAGCTTGAAAATACTTTCGATGCGATGCACTTGCCTTAATTTCCTGAAAATACACGCTAAAATACGTCAACAAAATTATTGGCGAGCTCATAGGTTTACATGTAAATATGACTTGTATGGACATCAATAGTTGAATTTGAATTTATAAAATCATAATTCCATGTTATGTATTACATAAAAACCATCATGCAACCGAAACTTAATTATGAGTTTGCCATGTGCAGTATTCTCATACGTAATACCGTAATGTTAAATATATATGCATTCCGCCGTTAGCCGATATGACTAACCCGAATACGGGACATGACTCCCGATAGATCTATCCACAATATATTCGCGCTTACAAATAAATGTAACTAACGGTTCATGATATGAGGGCTGATGGAACCACACATGTAATACATAATAGAAATGAAACAGTTTCCGTGTCCATATGAAAACGTAGCATGTATTTCAACCCCAAAACATAACAGTGTGAAAATAGAGGCTATGAAGACTCACCGAGCGTGTGATGGCAAAATATTTGCGAAAAATGCAAGTTTACGTTCTTTGATGGTTGATGCACCGGATGAGTTTAATCGAGTCATAAATGATAATAGGGACTTAATAACTATCATATATGATAATATGTATATATATGGGTTATTATGTCTTAAATCACCCAGCATTATAAGTTTATAAATTAAAACTCACTTAAAACATCAAGTTTATATATATATATATATATATATATATATATATATATATATATATATATATATATATATATATATATATATATATATTCCAGCTTTTCGAAGGTTTTTCGGCCTACTTTGAGGCTGATTTTGACCAAGCTCCAAAACGATTTAGGCTTTGGTTTTCTTGGACAATAAACTACTATATACAAAGAATTTTTAAAGTCAAGAACGGCCATTTTTCGAGGTGTTTAGGTTAGGGAAAAAGCTCGTTAAAAACCCTATGTTGGCCATTTTTGAGCTGTCAAACTTTCGGGTTCCCAAATAATATCTGGGGGTTCTAAACCCCATAATAAATTATGAAAACTTCCAGATATTTAAGACATAGATCTAACCTTTGAGACAAGAATCAACTCATTTTCTTAAGTTATGAATTAGTTATGATTTTTCAAAGTTGATGCAACTATTCTGCCGAAATTCCGTATTTCATACGCTTGAAATAACTTGTGATTCTTGTTGTTTATTCAAAGACTACTTGTATAAAAGTTATAAAACACATTTATATGACTTGTTTTAAGATGATCATCTACCTTTGGTCGAATTCCCATATAACAAGTTATTCCGTATTGGGATGATCATCTACCTTTGGTCGAATTCTCATATAACAACAGTTATCATACAACAATCAAGATGGCTCCTTTTGAAGCTCTATATAGAAGAAAGTGCAGAACTCCTACCTGTTGGCGCGAAACAGGTGAATCGCCAATAGCGGGTCCTGCCCTTCTACAGTTGACTCATGAGAAGATTCAACTTGTCAGAAGAAAAATCCTTGAAGCTCAAAGCAGGCAGAAGTCATATTATGATAATCGTCACAGATCGATAAGTTTTGCAGTTAACGATTGGGTGATGCTGAAAGTATCTCCAATGAAGAATGTGGTGAGATTCATAAAGCGGAATAAGCTAGCTCCGAGATTTATTGGCCCGTTCAAAATTGTTGAAAAGATAGGGAATCAATCCTATCGTCTTGAACTGCCAACTGACTTAGTTGGAATACATCCTGTATTTCATGTTAGTCATTTGAGAAAAAGCTTAGCCGATGAAAGAGAAGTGCAAATACCACATGTTAATGTGCAAATCGATGAAAAGCTTCGAGTGGTTGAAGAGTCGGAATGTATTCTGGACTCGAAAATCAAAAAGCTTCGAATAAAGAAATACAGATGGTGCTCGTCCAGTGGAAACACCACAAAGGTTCGCATCAGTCTTGGGAATCTGAAGATGTCATGAAAGCAACATATCCCAGTCTGTTCGAACATAGCTAACTTCGAGGACGAAGTTTGTGCGTGGTGGAGCCCATTCTGTAACAACCTAACTTTTGGACCAACTTTAATTTCAGTATTCGAGCTAATAATGTAATTTTATTACATTATTTAGTTTTTAATAATAAGTTATGAATTATTTAATTAAATTATATAAATGTTATAAATTATCAAAGATGATTAAATTAAAAGAGATGTAAAATACAAAAGTTTAGTGGGTTAATTGCAAATATAACTGATTAAATATATATAAACCAAATAAATGGATTAAATGCCATTAAAACACACAATTAAAGAAATTGACACACACTCTCTCTACTCTCTCTCTCTCTACAATCGGCAACTTCACAAATTATTCAAGAAAAGTTCATAAATTTCCATCAATTAAGGTTTTAATCAAGAAGGAGTTACAAGAAGCAATAATCAACAACAAACTACAACGAATTTGAGGTAAAAATCCATTTAAATTTCAATATTTTACAAATTTTGGTTCGGTTTTATGAAAACCGAAAATCCAAGAATTTTACCATGAAATTGTAGTGCATGTATGGATTTTTAGTAGATTATGATGAATTGAAGTTAGTAGATGAAACAGAAACAAAATT
Organism: Centrapalus pauciflorus; assembly: GCA_020465985.1. Classification (NCBI taxonomy): domain Eukaryota; kingdom Viridiplantae; phylum Streptophyta; class Magnoliopsida; order Asterales; family Asteraceae; genus Centrapalus; species Centrapalus pauciflorus. The sequence goes on from JAANYP010004339.1 coordinate 290,952, forward strand.
CGTGGATTGGATTGTCCAAAATAAGCAACAAATTTGAAATTTTTATAAAAAATATGTTCTTGACAAAAAGTTTATATTTTGGACCATTTGATCAAATTATAGTGTTTTTTATAGGGAAAAATGTATAAAAACAACCCAAATATGATAATATATCAATATATTAAGTTGCATATTAATAAAAATGAATATAGGAAGATTTTAGTAAAAATCCGTATAAACACAAGTATGAACATGAAGAACAAATTCTGGAAAATATGAAGAAGAGAGATCCGAATTCGGTTGAATCCGAATTCGGATGAGGAGCCCAATTCGGATCTGCTTCGGATGAGTTGTCTAGTTCGGGTCTCAATTTGAATAAATGCAATTCGGATTATCCTAATTCGGTCCCGATGTCCTAATTCGGATATTACACTTCGGATCTTAAGTTTCGGTTGGTCCTAATTCGGGTTAGCCATTTGATCCGAATCCGGGTGCCTGATCCGAATTGGTCCGAATCCGGTGAATCTGAATCTAAATGTTTTATTTTTTATACTTTAAATCATAAATAAATGATATTTTATAATTGTAATGTCCATAAATAATGATGAAAGATTTATGAATTTAAGCAACATGATACATTTATATTTATATATATATATATATATATATATATATATATATATATATATATATATATATATATATATATATTCTAAGAATTTAAAGAAACAAAGAAAGGAACTAATGATATGACATGATATGATTCTGGACAGGATCAGTTAATTTCTGAACATAGATTTAAACGATTTAAAGATATTGAAAGCGGGTCAAAGATTTGAAAAGAAAAGCCAGAGCTCTGAATAAAGATAAAATCCTGAGATAACTCAGGTGGTGGATTATAAATCTGCTTGAATAAAGAACCCAGACCAGTGAGTTATAGATATTCAGCCTTTCATGCAAGATTTCCGGTTGAGACATATTGTTGATGATAGATTACTTTGACATTCATATATGAATGTCATTTCCTATGACATTGCATTTACAGTTCATTTCAGATATTGCTGTGAGATTTATTGCTATCATGACATTGATTATTTATGCTTCACTATTGCTCGCACCTTTGACATATCGATTCAGCTTAAGATGATTAGCGTTGAAGGTCTATTGTTCTAGACCATGCTATTTCACCAGTTCTATTGAACTTGGTATGATACTCCGATGTTCCGCCATGTTGATTTACTGGTAGCTAGCCCAGTATGTGGCTGATCCCCACGATTTAAGCGTGAGCGTGGCTTGAACATCATCTGATTCTATGACTACTATGTCTCAATCATGAGGACTGTAGCGGCAGTCAAGATATATCACGCTAGACCCATGATCCGCTTGATAATGCATGTAATCTGAAAATCTATATTCTCACTAAGCTTTGCTTACAGTTGCTATTTGCACTTTTTACAGGAAAAGACAAAGGAAAATCACCTGTTGGACCTAGTTCTTAGGTCTTAGAAGATCAAGACAGAAGTTTTCATAGACCTCTACTCAGCAAATCCTTTTGGTGCTGATTGGAAGATGATAATATGGTGGTCTGGGTAGATTTATCTTGATTGTATGATGACATCAATTACATTAGACTTGTGCCCTTTATAAGTTTAATTTGAAAATGTAATCTGTATTAAACTTAATCTTAATATGTTTGTACTTGTAATTTCAATTCCGCAATATAATTACTCTATCCTAGTTATGGTTGATATCGTATTGCATGATGTGGGACCTAGACTCGTGACAACTGCCCTGTAAGTGGTGGTCTTCACAGGATGGTATCAGAGCCCATAGTTTGAGTGAATCAAGCATAACGTGAGTAATACTTGGTCTCAAACTGAAGCAATACATATGTATCAATCATTTAGGTGGTTTGAACTGAGATAGGATGTACAGACTATTAGGATGGGAAAAAGGGTACATAGATCTAAGTCTATAAACTTATAGTTAAATGATTTTAATTTTCAGTAAAAGATGTCAGGATCAGGTGACATTCCCAACAACATGACCCCACAACAGGTGTTTGAAATGATGCAACAACTTTTAGCCCAACAATCTGAACAACAAAATAAGTATATGCAAGAACAGCTTCAGGCTAGAGATGAGGTCGAAGCAAAAAGACGCGTTGATAAAAAGAATAATTGAAAAGATAAACAAGTCTAGAATAATGAGTCTGATTCTGATAACTCAAACCCTGAAACCCAAATTGAGCAGCCGAAAGGCTGTAAGTTCAAAGATTTCAAAGCTAGTGGTGCCCTTAACTTTGAGGGTACAGTTAACCCAATCCAGGCGATGGATTGGATAAGCCATACCGAAGAAATCTTCAGGATTTCTGATTGTTTAGAATCCAAGACGGTGAGTTATGCATCTGCAATATTCGTTGGTGCTGCCCGTGCTTGGTGGAAAACCCATAGAAGCATATACGGAGAAGAGGTAATACAGACTCTAGAGTGGGATCAATTCTTAGACATGTTCAACGCGAAGTATTGCCCTGTTGATCAACGAGATAAGATGGAGTTTCAATTGATGCAGTTAACCCAAGGAACCAAATCCGTAGATGAATATGAACATGAATTCTCGCGACTCTGTGGCTACTCCTCGTATCAAGTAGCTACTGAGGAAAGAAAAATGAATAGATTTCATGGAGGGCTTAACCCGAGATACCGACATCCAATGAGCGCGATGAAGTATAAGTCTTATCTGGAAATGGTTGAAGCAGCAAGGCAAATCGAGAGAGGATATCTAGAGTATGGCGATCAACTTTATGCTCCATCGACTAACCCGACATGTCCTTCTCCTCCAAAGAAGCAAAGATTCGGAAGACTTTTCAAGCCAAATAAATCACAACCCCAGCAATCTCAACAGTATAGTTCATCACAGAAAGCCCAGGCCTATTCTCTCACAAACTGTAAGGTCTCGCACTACACAGATCTATCTAGACGCGACACACACCAACGAGTGCGGAATCCTCATTAGCGACTTGACGGATATAACACTCACACGGAACACGGAGACTACCACAACGCTGTACGATCGACCACGAACGAACCTACGTGATGATTCTCTCCGAACGAACACAATATCAGCTGATAAACTCGAGATCGCCTTTTGCTAATTACTCACACGAATTCTGCAAAAGTCTAATAATTATTCGAGTTAATCCTTAATTATACTGATCCATTCGAGTTTGTCATGGGACAAACTCGAATCCAGGCCCAAGGCCCATTCGAATTTGTCCTCATGACAAATTCGAATTTACCTTCAATGTTAAATTCGAATCCATGTTGTGTTAGTCTCCGTGTTTCGTGTGAGGATCTATTCGATGTTAAATTTGCCCATGGCCTACCTGTATGAGGATCTATTCTTGATACGTCCTCGACTCTCTTCCCAGTTCTTGGCTTGAGCCTTTCAAATTTCCCTGACCGACCCTCTTTCCTGATAATCTTTGCAATTACTTCAGCATAAGGGTCGTCACCAATATTAATCAGCTCTTTCCATGCCAATTCTTTCACTTCAACCTTCGGCAATGTATTGAAAACTTTAAGAGTTCGCCTTAGGTATTGAAGACCATCTCTCCTTTTCAATATAAACAGCTGCAATTCTCGGTCAAAGAACCAGCTTATAATTCCTCCTGAGAGATTTTCAGCCCCAGGAATCCTCATCTTCTTCTTCATTTTCGGCTTTTCTTTCTTTTGTTCCTTCTTGAACCACAAATTCAGTAAATCAACCTTGGAAGGCTCTTTTTCTGCTCTTTCAAGTTCAGAGTCTTCGACCGAGGCTATCTTGATCTCATCTATATCAATCACATTGTGATTATCTCGCACATACAACTCCGTGATAGGTTGTGAATTTACGATCACCTCGTTGACATTATCGTCCTCGTCTTCTATCACTTCGTCGTCAGATCGCCAATCAACAATATCCTCCGGTACGAATTCTCCTTCTTCCAATTCCTCTACATCATCCTCAAAATCAAAATCCATTATTTCTTCCTCAATGTCTCTCAAGGCGTCTATCATATCAGTTTCATGAGACTTTGAAGAACCCGCCTCACCTCCTTCTCCTCCTTGAACATCAGCCTGACTAGGCTCCCCCTGAACTTCAGCATATAGAGCAGTAGGAAAATCTACTGGCTCATTCTCTTTCTGTGCATTGGGATCATCGCCATCGTCATCTCCATCATGTTGTTCCTCCGGATCTCTACAACTCGTCTCCCCCTGAGCCTTTAGATTTTTCAATAATTGCTCGATAAGGGACCTCATTGATAGGATTTCGGCAGCTTGATCTGCCACAAAGGATTTCAGCTCAAGATTTTCTTCCTCCATCTTTCCAAACGATTTCTTCAATTCAGCATTCTCCTTGTCAACACTCGCATTATGCGACTGAATTTCACCTATTGCTTTTGTTAACTGAAAGATTTGGACTTGCTGGAAGTCAACCTTGCTCCTCAGCTCAGAAAACCTTTGGTTGTCCATGAAGGTTGATGATGTGGATGGTATGGATTGTATGGGAGTGAGGATGATTGGTGGAGGAACGGAATCTTGAACAGGTGTGGTTGTGGAATGGGTTCTGATGGTTGGGCGGTAGGTGTTTCTGGCTCTGGAGCAGAGGCTGATGAAGCTCCCTGCATGAAACGGTGTCGTTTGGCCCTGTGCCGAGGTACCAAAGGTACTACTTCCTCTTCTTTATAATCTGAGTCATCTGACTCCCTTGAAGCTCTTCTCCTTCTAACCTCTTCCTCAACCACAACTAATCTTGATCCATATGTCCCTATGTGAATGGACGGATCTGCAGTCACAGTATATGGGGCCTCATCTTCTATTTCTTCATCTTCTTCTGAGTCAGAGTCTGATTCACTATCTTGTTCAACATGCACATATTCATCTATCTGCCTAAACAGATCTTCTTCCCCTTCAGGTGGTTCCAGAAGTTCCCCAACAAGCTCAGCAGTGATTTGCTCATTTGCATTCAGACCAGATGCCCATATCTCTTCTAATGTTTCCGCCCTTTTATCAGTTTCGCGAGCTACATCTGAAGTACTAGCTTCAACACCTGACGGGCCAGCTTCAACTGTCTCTTGAACTCTACTCGTAGAAGGCCTAGCAGCCTGAGTTTGTCTTGCAGATGGTCTTGGCCTACGTCTCTGTTGCTGAGGCCTCGGTTGTGGCGGTTGCTGTTGCTGCGGTTGATGTGGAACCTGTAAATCCCCTGCCCAGTTGGCATCTTCCCCTACTTGGAAATCCGGATTAATTACTGCCCCAAACAGTGGTGCCTCCACTGGCCTTGCTAATCGCCCTCGATGAGCTTGACAATCTGCAAAAATGCGCTTATCAATCACCGCAACACTTTGAATGTCATTCATCGGTGGCAAGTTCGAAAGAAAATGTCTGATCAGCATCATGACGAATCGAGGATAAAGCAGAAATCTTTCTCTGTCCGGAGCTGTTATTTGTTGAACAAACTCCGTAAAGAACATCTCTGAGAAGCTAAACCGTTGATTGAAAACCAATGCGATCATTCCTGACTGAATTTTTGACACAATGTAGTCAAATCCTGCTTTCTTTGCGGCAAAACATACCATAAACACGTGTGCAAGATATCGCCACTGTCCTATCAGCCCGCTCTTCATGAAAGAAGACTTAGCCACGTCGAGGCTGTACCCCATTCTAACAAAAGCCACCTGCCTGATTGATAACGGGAAGTCAATCGGCCCATTCTCTTGTTCTTGAGATCCCAGCTGCAACACTTGACGTAACATATCCGCTGAAAACACTAGAGGGTGTCCAGCGACCCTCGTCCTCAATACTATCGGAGTAACTGTACAGTCCACACGCAAATGATCCCAAAACTGACGAACGTAAGGGATGACTATCTGAATGTTATGGGATAGAGCATATGCAATCCTTGATCCACTCAAAAAATCCACCATCTGGCGATAGGCTTGAGCCTCTGGAATCGCATGGTCAGGAGAGATGACCATGTTATGCTTGGGAACAAAAATTCTATCTGCCATGTCTGCACAATACAGCATATAAGATATTAGAATTATTAAAAAGAAATAAACTTGTTTAAATTCAATTTTGTTTTATTTTGAACTTGTATAAGTACAAAAGCCAACACTTATGAATTTCCACAAGTTTGATTTAAATTTTAATCAAATAATTCGAATATAATGACAAACTCGAATGACAAATTCGAAGCACCACTCATTCAAGATTAGTGACTTATTCGAGTTTAGTGACAAACTCGAATCTAGCCAAGAACAAACTCGAATGAGTCGGTCACTTTAATCACAATACTCCAAGATTTTAACCATTTTAGACGTAGAAAATCACATCCATTAGTCCTAATAGGTTCTAATCAAAGATATTTGTAATCAATTTGACATTTTGTCGGTTCAAAGTTTGTTATTTTGAACTACAAACTTTCCACCATTAAAACTTAAAAATCCTTTAATTTTGGCTCAAATGGAGTTTAAACCACCTAAATCTTGTACAACAGTATTGATTATACCTAGATTTGTTGGTAATCTCGAACACAAATGGAAAAAAGTCGACAAATAGTGTGAAACTCGAAAATCGGCAAAGTCGAAGGAACAAAGTCGAATTCTCTCTGATAAACTCGAAGGGTCAAAGTCGAAGGTAGGTGATTTATGACTATCACTGTTGACCTATTTATACCATCCTCCTTCGAGTTTGTGACCTTTCTCGAGTTTACTGTCAAACTCGAGGCCCAAATTCGAATGTATATTCGAATTTTGCTTAGACTCGAATTTAATCTGAAAATTTTGAAAATATTGAAAATCTTTGAAATGAATTCAACTTTTACAACCTTTTCGTGTAACGACATAAACTATGCCAAATCTTTTTCCCTAAGCACAAGATTTTCACGCAATGTTTATTTTATTCAACTAGGAATGCACCCTCAGTAAATTTTGACCTTTTTCCTAAAAATTAAAATTAAAATTAAAATTAAAAATAAATTTTAAAAATAAATTAAAGTAAAAATTGTGAACAAAAATTAAACTTAGACTAACCTACATTATTTAAAATTTACAACCTATACTAAAAACTTAGCAGAATATTTTTGACGAGCATAGTCAAAGAAAGGTTCAATCAGATAGCGGCGTCAAATACGCACTTTCAGTACCTAAACTTTCACACTTAGGAATTTTTGATTCCTTTGATTGTTTGTCGTGACATACAATTCTAGCCGATTGTTGGTATTATTTTCCCTTTAAACATGTTACATTTCGGAATATCCCTTGGCCTTTTTATTTTTCATGAAATTATCTTACGTGACTCATACATAGACATACTTTTATGATCAAGGCATACACACAATGATTTTCACTTTTTGGTATTTGCAAACTTTCTTTAAAAGGCAAACATCGGACACAGGTCTGTATTTACATACAACAAAGTGTCTTAGTTTGTCTTAAGTTTTATTTTTTAAAGCTAGCAAGACAGCGGTGACAGGTCTGTACCGACGTACAACAAAGCGACATGTCTTGCTAACTCGAATCAAAAACAGAGACAACAGGTATGTACTTACGTACAACAGAGTTACTTGTTTTGACTCTTGACTCAGTATAATCTTTTCTATTCTTTCCATTTTAAGATGTATCTGATGTTGCTATACATCCCCAGAAAGTTTGCATACCTCATTTATAATCAATGTCTGTATGTCTCTAACATAAAAATTAAGACCGATTGGTCATACATCTAAGTTAGTGACACGTTTGACTTTTTCTTGAATATTTTATTAGCCTTGAGACTCCCTATATGTATTATGCCTACCAACATATCTAACTAGATGATGTATAACACTTAGAATTTTAGGTGTATTATGTGTGAAAGCTAAAAACTTATAGTTTGTATTAACTGTGCTAATTCTCGTCACTTTGAACCTATGCATCTAAGACATTAACTCTTTTTTCGCTATTCTCTTTTTTTTTTCTTTTTTTTTTTAATTTTTTATGGTTTTCTCTCTTTTTTTCTTTTTGTTTTTCATAAGGAATAGCAAGAAAATACTATAACCTACTAACTTACTAAAAATAGAAACTATCCTAAGTTACTAAACTTACTATAAGAAGAAAGAAAGATTACTGCTATAAAAGGAAATAAAATTCTACTAAGTTCAATTCACTCTGGGTTACGCATTCCATTTAGTTGAATCAAATACTCAAACCGTGACTTATCAAAAGCTTTGGTAAATAAATCAGCATTATTATCATCCGTTGCCACTTTTACCAGCTTTATTAAGTTCTTTTCAGCACAATCACGTATAAAATGATGCCTTATGTCTATGTGCTTGGTTTTATTATGTTTAACTGGATTATTAGTTATAGCAATTGTAGACTGGTTATCTATCCTAATAGGAGTATGAGTGTAAGTCAAACCGTAATCCTGCAATTGTTGTTGTATCCACAGAACCTGTGAACAGCAACTACCAGCAGCAACGTATTCGGCCTCGCACATTGACACAGCTACCGAAGTCTGTTTCTTGCATTGCCAGGAAACGAGTCTCCCTCCTAGGAACTGACAACCTCCAGTTGTTGACTTGCGCGTCAAGCTGCATCCTCCGTAGTCTGAATCCGTGAACGCCTCCAATTCCAGATCGCCCTCCGCGTGATACCAAAGTCCCAGCTTCGGTTTCGACTTGAGGTATCGTAGAATCCGCTTCACAGCTTTCATGTGCATCTCTTTCGGATTAGCTTGAAACCTAGCACAAATACAAACAGCAAACATAATGTCAGGTCTTGAAGCAGTTAAATACATAAGTGACCCAATCATGGCCCGATATAACGTCGGATCCACATCGGTATCACTTTTAGTACTCGGTCCGAGATTGTGATTCACTTGAATCGGCGTGCTGAAATGAGCTGTCAGTTTTGTCACTTCCATCCCGAAGCGCTCTAATATGTCGTGGACATACTTCGTCTGATGGATAAACATCCCCTCCTTCTTTTGGTCAACTTGCAAACCCAGAAAGAAATTCAACTCACCCATTGCACTCATCTCGAATTTTGACTTCATCACCTTTTCAAAGTCCTTGCACATTTGCTCGTCTGATGATCCAAAGATGATATCGTTGACGTACACTTGTACCAAGATGAAGTGTTCTCCTTTTCGCTTCACAAACTGCGTACTGTCTATCCTTCCTCTTTCGAACCCATTTTCTAACAGATGGTTGGACAGAGTCTCGTACCACGCCCTTGGTGCTTGATGCAATCCATACAGAGCCTTATCTAATCGATATACTCTGTCTGGATATTTCGGATCTGTAAACCCGGGCGGCTGCTCTACATACACCAGCTCCTTCACTTTCCCATAAAGGAAAGTACTCTTAACGTCTAGCTGATAAACCTTAAATCCCTTGAAGGAAGCAAAAGCCAGAAACAAACGAATTGCTTCCAACCTTGCTACTTGCGCGAACACCTCATTGTAATAGATTCCCTCCTCTTGGTTGAAACCCTTTACAACTAACCTTGCCTTGTTGCGAGTGACTATACCCCGATCGTCTCTTTTGCACTTAAAAACCCATTTGGTTCCTATTGCTATTTCCCCTCGAGGTAATGGAACTAACTCCCACACTTCTAGTTTCCTAAATTGTGACAGCTCTTCCTGCATCGCTTCAACCCAAGAGTTATCTTTTAGTACCATTTGCACGTTTTTCGGCTCTACTTGCGTGATGAAACAAGAATAGAGGCAGGTATGAAAGGCCTCGGAGTCATTTATCATCGACAACAACACAGTGTTGTTATTTAAACTACTCCTAGTCCTCACACCCGCATTAGGATTTCCTATGATGCTTTCTATAGGATGGTTTTTGTTGATCCTAGATGTCTCTATCTCGTCAACTCTCAGATTATCTCCTAAATTTGATCCTATTTCACCTAACAGGGGAACGACCTCAGATTCCACATTTTCTTCCTCGTGGACAGTTTCCTCAGAGTTGGAATTTGTTGTCTGAGTCTGATTCTCATTTGTAGGTGCTTCTGAATCAGTGACTTCTGGAGATCCATCTTCAGTTGAAGTAGGCTCGGATGTTGATTGAAATGTGGTCCTCGGAAAGCTATGACCCTCGTCATTCAGATTCAACGTCGCCATGTCCTTTTCGATGGTACCTGCATTTTCATCCTAAGGAATGTTAAATGACTCAAACAGTTTGTCATAGTCAAATATCCATTCCGGACCTGTTTGGGGTTCATGTGTATAACTTGTGACTTCAATGTTATACACAATCTCTACTGTACCATTAGTTTTGTTAAAAACCCGTTTGTTTGGTGAGTTCGGCACATAACCTAGGAAGTATCCTTCGTCAGCCTTTTCACCAAACTTAGGTTGATGTTTTGTTCTTAATAAAGTACATGGTACCCCAAAAGGTTCAAAGCCAGTTAAATTAGGTGGCCGTTTATTCAAAATTTCATAACAGGTTTTGTTCAAAGATTTGACAGTAAGGACCCGGTTTAAAATATGGCATGCGGTATTCACTTCCTCCCCCCAAAACATGGTAGGAAGCTTTGAATCCGAAAGCATGGTCCTTGCTGCCTCAATCAATGTCATGTTCTTTCGTTTGGCCACCCCATTTTGTTGTGGCTCATAGGGTGCACTAAATTGATGCACTATGCCCTTTGATAGGCAATATACACCAATTACAGTGTTTTTAAACTCAGTTCCGTTATCACTACGAAGTCGTTTAACCCTTGTTACATATGAATTCTCCACTTGGTCTAAGAACCCAATGAGCTTGGAAGTCGTCTCGTCTTTTGTACCTAGAAAGAAAACCCAAGAAAAACGTGAGTAATCGTCAATAATAACTAAACAATACCAACTACCACCTATACTCCTTTTGTTGATTGGTCCGAAGAGGTCCATATGCAACAAATCGAATGTGGCAGCGATGGAGTTCTGAGTCTTGGACTTGTGCGCCTTCTTATGTTGTTTGCCCTTCTTGCAAGGTAGACACTTATCCTCGAACTGAAAACTCTTCATAGGCATACCTTGCACTAATCCATGTTTCATAATATAGTTCATCTTTCTTAGGTGCAAGTGTGCCATGCGTCTGTGCCACAAAACCGACTCAGTCTCTGAAGCTTTAGATAACAAACAGATTGGTCCCATTGAAGATTCAGGCTTGTTCATGTCGAGCATATACAAGTCATTCTTCCTTGGAGCCCTCATCAATATCCACTCTTCAGGTATCTTGAACCCCGGTTTTAGCACCAACGCCTCAGTATCAGTGAACAGCACTGAATTCTTTTTATCACAGATTTGAGACACACTAATGAGATTATGAACCAGTTTATCAACGTGATAAACTTGATCCAATTTGATCGTCCCATTAGTGACTATTCCAGTACCCGTGATGTTGCCTCCCTTATTGCCCGCGAATGATACAAATCCCCGATTCCCTCCCTTGAAGTCTATAAGTAGACTTCTTTCCCCTGTCATGTGCCTGGAGCATCCACTGTCGACGAACCATTTGTTGTTTAGACCTGTGGTTATCTCCTGCACATGAAAGAAAATAGGTTAGTTATCACGGGGAACCCAAGCCATAACTGACTTGGTAATACCATTCTCGTCCACATACTTAAACTCTTTCAAATACCCATCTCTCCTTTCAGGTGACTTGGGTCTTTGAACTGGAGTTTGTTGTGGTGCCGAGTGATTTAAGTTCACTCTTTGCCTTTGTGTAGGCATTTGCTGTGGAGCTCTTGAATAATTACTATTATAATTCATGTCAGACTAATATCCCTGTGTGAAGACCTCCCCTTACAGGGCAGTCCTCAGAGTCTAGGTCCCACATCATGCAACACGATATCAATCATAACTAAGATAGAGTAATTTAAGTTGCGGAATTTCAGATTACAAGTACAAACATTAGGATAAGTTTAATACAATTTTAGTTCAGATTACAATTTTTAAAATAAACTAATAAAGGGTACCATCTAATCTAATACATGTCATCATACGATCAATTCAAATCTACCCAGACCACCACAAGTATCTTCTGCCAATCAGTACCGAAGGGTTTTGTTGAGTAGTGGTCTATAGAATACTTCAATCTTGATCTTGTAAGACCTAAGAACTAGGTCCTGCAGGTGACTTTCCTTTATCTTTTCCTGTAAAATATTAAACAACAACTGGTAAGCAAGGCTTAGTGAGAATATAGATTTTCAGGTTACATGCATTAATCAAGCGGATCATGGGTCAAAGCGTGATATGTCTGGACTGCCGCTACAGCCACTCAATGATTGAGACATAGAACTCAGGGAATCGGATGATGTTCAGCCCACGCTCACGCTTTTAGTGGAAGCTATCCACTCATGCTGGGCTAGCTACCAGCGGTCTTCATGGGGGAACATCGGAATATCAATACCAAGTTCAATAGAACTGGTGACATAGCTAGGTCTAGAACAATAGACCGATAAAGCTAATTATTCTAAGCTGAATCAATATGTCAAATGATGCGATCAATAAAGAAAGCATAGTGATCAAAGTCATGATAGCAATAACATATGAAATGAACTATAAGTACAATGTCATGTGAAATGATAAGTCAAATTAGCTATCATGATCCACAGGGCATCACCGAACCATGGTGTGCACAGGTCACAATCCAGCTGAGCATTCATGAATGTCAAATAAACTGTCATCAACAATATATCTCAATCGGAAGTCTAGCATGAAAAACTGAATATCTATAACTCACCGGTTCTGGGGTCTTTATCTAGCAGATTTACAATCCACCACCTGAGTTATCTCAGGATTTATCTTTAATCTTGATCTATATGATCTCTGGCTTTTCTTTTCAAATCAATGACCCACTTTCAATATCTTTCAATCTTTTGTTCAGAGTTATCTGAACCTGTCCAGAATAATTATTGTATCATATCATTAGCTTTTAGATTATAAATCATTATTTCATCTGATCTGATCTGATTACTGATAACTCATCAATAATTGTTAGTTCCTTTTCTTTGTTTCTTTGAATTCTCAAAAGATATATATATATAGATATATATATATATATATATATATATATATATAATCATGTTGATTTATAAATCTTTAATTACTATAATCATTTAATTCATGGTTCTTGTATTTATAAAAATAATATCTATTTGTGATGTTAAAATATCAAAACACAAGGCTCGGATTCGGATTCATTAAATTCGGACCATCCGGATCAAGCACCCGGATTCGGACATATCCGAAATGGGTTAACCGGATTCGGACCAGGCGGAACCGAAATGAGCATTGTCCGAATTACACCATCCGAACTCGGGTCATCCGAGTTCGGACCACCTTTCATCCGAATTGAGAAATCCGAATTGGGATATCCAAAATTGGTTATCCGAAATCATGGGTCCGAAAATGAGCATCACATCCGAATCATAGGGTCCGAGACAAAGGGATCCGAATTGGTGCTTCTTATCCGAATTCGGACTCAGCCGAATTCGGATCCCACATGTTCATAATTTCCCAGAATTGTTCTTGGTGTTCTAAGTCACATTCATACGGATTTTTCATGAAAATTTACAAAACTTATTTTCATTAACATGCAACTTAATATAATGTTATATTATCATTATTGGGTTGTTTTTATATCATTTTCCTTATCAAAAACATCACAAATTCATCAAGATCTTCCAACTTATATATTTTTGGTCTAGAACACATTTTATCAATAAAAATCCGATTTCTTCATTATTTGGATGATCCAAGTAACAAATTTTGTTTCTATAACTTTTATATACTTCATTTCATCATAATCAACTAAAATCTTACACATGCATTACAAATTCCATGTTTTAAATTTCTTGGTTTCGGTTTCACACAAAACCGAATTAAACATACATATATTTCAAATTTAAAGGAATTATTACCTCAAATCTTTGTAGTTTGATGATGTTGGTTGATTGTTGTAACCTTCACTTGAGTTCAAATCTTCAATTAATGCACAATTTATGAACTTTTTGATAAATTTTGAAGGTTGGCCGTAGGAAGAAGAAAAGAAGAGAGAGAGAGTATCAAATTCTTAATTGGGTGATAATGAGAAGGTAAAAAGACTTTATGTCTCTTTTTTTTTATTTTCAACTTTCTGAAATTGTCACTTTTGATCTCTCAACATCTAATTCTTTTTAGTTAACCAACTTATCTTTACTTTTTATCATTTCTAATATAACTTATATTGATTAAATATTCTCATTACCTAATTAAAATTACAATACAAATAATGTAATAAAATTACATTATTGAATCAAAGACAGAATTAAAGTTAAGTAAAAAGCTAGGTTGTTACAGAATGGGCTCCACCACGCATAAACTTCGTCCTCGAAGTTAGCTATGTTCGAACAGACTTGGATACGTTGCTTTCATGACATCTTTTGATTCCCAAGTCTGATGCGAACCCTTGTGGTGTTTCCACTGGACGAGCACCATCTGTATTTCTTTATTACGAAGCTTTTTGGTCTTCGAGTCCAGAATGCATTCCGGCTCTTCAACCACTCGAAGCTTCTCATCAATTTGCACATTAACGTGTGGTATCTGAACTTCTCTTTCATCAGCTAGACTCTTTCGTAGATGACTAACATGGAATACAGGATGTATTCCAGCTAAGTCAGTTGGCAGTTCAAGACGATAAGATTGATTTCCTATCTTTTCAACAATCTTGAACGGGCCAATAAATCTCGGAGCTAGCTTGTTCCTCTTTATGAACCGAACCACATTTTTCATTGGGGATACCTTCAACATCACCCAATCGTTAACTGCAAAACTGATCGATCTGTGACGATTATCATAATACGACTTCTGCCTGCTTTGAGCTTCAAGGGTGTTCCTTCTGACAAGCTGAATCTTATCATGAGTTAACTGTAGAAGGGCAGGACCTGCTAAAGGCGATTCACCTGTTTCGCGCCAACAGGTGGGAGTTCTGCACTTCCGTCCATATAAAGCTTCAAAAGGAGCCATCTTAATCGTGGAATGGTAACTGTTGTTGTATGAGAATTCGACCAAGGGTAAATGGTCATCCCAGTTACCACCCAGATCAAGAACGCAGGCACGGAGCATATCTTCCAGAGTTAGGATAGTGCGTTCACTTTGGCCATCTGCATTAGGGTGATAAGCTGTACTCATTGAGATTCGAGTACCCAACCCGTCTTGCAGTGCTTTCCAAAATCTCGAAGTGAAACGACTATCACGATCAGAGACGATAGATTTTGGCACACCGTGACGTGAAATAACTTCGGTGATGTACATCTGTGCCAATCTATCAAGGGAGTATGTCTCTTTCATCGGTATGAAATGTGCTGACTTCGTTAATCGATCCACGACTACCCAGATGGAGTCGTGTTGTCTCTTGGTCTTTGGCAATTTCGTGACAAAGTCCATGGTTATATGCTCCCACTTCCACTCAGGAATTGGCAGTGGTTGCATATCCCCGAAGGGCTTCTGGTGTTCTGCCTTAACCATTTGACATACTATGCAGCTTTCAACGAATTGACCGATGTCTTTCTTCATTCCTGGCCACCAATAATCCGCTTTCAGATCGAAATACATCTTCGAGCTGCCAGGATGAATGGATAACTTGGACTGATGGGTTTCAGATAGAAGAGTGTTGCGGATTGAACCATATTTAGGAATCCAGATTCGGTTTCCCTTGAGACATTGAAGTCCCAAATGATTCATAGACAGAAATTGAAGTTGCCCTTTGAGATTTTCATAACAGATGTTCTCTTCTTTCAAGGCTTCGGCTTGAGCAGATTTAATATCTTCAATGATATCAGAAGAGAATACAATTGGGGTCAGGGCATAGCAACACTTTTCCGGATAGACTTTCCTACTCAATGCATCCGCGACCACATTGGCTTTGCCGGGATGATATAGGATCTCGCAATCATAGTCCTTGATAAGCTCCAAGGACCGGCGCTGTTTCATGTTCAGATCCTTTTGAGTAAATAGATGTTTGAGACTTTTATGATCGGTGTAAAGCTGACACCGAGTCCCATAAAGATAATGCCGCCAAATTTTAAATGCAAAGGTAACGGCAGCCAACTCAAGATCATGAGTTGGTGCACTTTTCTCGTAATCCTTCAATTGCCTTGAAGCGTAGGCAATGACTTTTCCCCTTTGCATGAGGACACAACCTAAACCAGTACCAGATGCATCGCTATAAACGACGAAGTCATCATTGCCCTCTGGTAAGGCTAGGATTGGCGCTTGAATGAGTTTCTGCTTCAGAGTTTCAAATGCCTCTTGCTGTTTATCAGCCCATACGAAAGGTGTATTCTTTCGTGTTAGCATCGTAAGTGGCACAGCAATCTTCGAAAAGTCCTTAATGAATCGCCGGTAGTAACCAGCCAATCCAAGGAAACTTCTGATTTCGGAGGCATTGCGAGGCGTTTGCCATTTTTGAACGGCCTCGACTTTGGATGGATCAACAGAGATGCCTTCGCCAGATACAACATGGCCAAGGAATTGAATCTATAAAGAAATCAGAACAGAATTCAAGTTTTTGAAACAACAAACGCTTTAAGAAATAACTCGTGACAACGTAAGATTTTACCTGTCTGAGCCAAAACTCGCATTTTGAGAATTTTGCATAGAGTCTTTCATTTCTCAATAACTCTAGCAATTGACGTAGATGAACAATATGATCAGCCTCCGTTTTGGAGTAAATCAGAATATCGTCTATGAATACGATAACTGACTTATCCAGCATTGGTCTGCACACTCGATTCATGAGGTCCATGAACGCCGCTGGTGCATTCGTTAATCCGAAAGGCATTACGAGAAATTCGTAATGACCATATCTTGTTCGGAAGGCTGTCTTTGGAATATCCTCCTCTTTAACTTTTAGCTGATGATACCCAGAACGAAGATCGATTTTTGAGAAATAGCTGGCTCCTTGTAGCTGATCAAATAGATCATCAATTCTGGGCAGAGGATGTTTATTTTTAATTGTGACTTTGTTCAACTCACGATAGTCAATGCACATTCGGAGAGTTCCATCTTTCTTCTTTACGAACAAGACAGGTGCACCCCACGGAGATGAACTCGGTCGGATAAATCCCTTCTCTAACAGATCTTGCAATTGCTTTGACATTTCCTGCATTTCTGCAGGCGCAAGTCTGTAGGGGGCTTTAGCGATGGGAGCCGCACCAGGAACTAAGTCGATCCCGAATTCAACTTGTCGTTCCGGTGGCACTCCAGAAATGTCATCAGGGAATACGTCTGGGAACTCACAGACGATCGGAATATCATACACTGATTTCTTGTTGGCTTCCGGGGTGGATTCAGACGAGACATAACAAAGATAAGATTCGTGACCCTTAGAAAGATATTTACGCGCTTTCTCAACCGATATAAAACAATGAGCACCTTTACGCTTGTCGCCTTTAATCTCTAACACTCGGCCGTCTGAAGTCTTGATTCGGATGATTCGGCGGTTGCAGACAATAGTAGCCTCGTTGTTCGTTAACCAATCCATGCCGATGATAACGTCGAACTCTTTTAGCGGTATCGGGATAAGATCGAGGTTAAATACAACGTGATTAACGAGTAATGTGCAATTTCGATAAACGGAATCAGCCACAACGTAATTGTTACTGGCTGTCTCTATGTCAAGTATAACAGGAAGCTTTGAAGGAAACATAGATAATCTTTGCGCAAAAGTAGTCGAGATGTATGAACGGCTTGCACCGGAGTCGAATAACACACGTGCAGGTATTGAGTTTAATAAAAACGTACCGGTAACCACATCCGGGGTTTCTTTCGCTTCCTCCGCCGTTATTTGGAAGGCGCGGGTCCTAACAGTTGGAGTTGCAGCTGAGCTTTTCATTGTAGAACCTCCAGCTGATGATTGTGATTGACCTCGTTGTCCACTGTGGCACTGATACATGAAGTGACCACGCTTTCCGCATTTAGCACAACCAAGACCTCGTTGGGGGCACTCTTCTCTACTATGGCCGATTCTGCTACACACATAACACGTGACATCGTCTGGATTACACAATCCCATATGCGATTTTCTGCATCTCTTGCAGAATCGTGGTTCATTTGTAAGCGAGTAAGCTTGAGCTTTTTGTGGCGAGCTGTACTGTTGAGACTGTTGGGCTTGCTGAGTCTGAGATTTATTCGGCTTGAAGAATCTGCCAAATCTTTGCTTCTTTGGGGGAGATGGACAAGTCGGGTTCATTGATGGAGCGTAGAGTTGATCGCCGTACTCTAAATATCCCCTCTCAATCTGCCTTGCCGCTTCAACCATTTCGAGATATGAATTGTACTTTATTGCGCTCATTGGGTGTCGATATTTCGGGTTAAGTCCTCCACGAAATCGGTTCATCTTCCTTTCTTCCGTAGCTACCTGATATGAAGAATATCCACAGAGCCGTGAAAATTCGTGCTCGTACTCATCTACAGTCTTGGTGCCTTGGGTTAACTGCATCAGTTGAACCTCCATCTTGTCTTGTTGGTCAGCAGGACAATACTTCGCGTTGAACATTTCAAGAAACTGGTCCCATTCTAGAGTCTGGATGACCTCCTCACCATAAATACTTCTCTGGGTCTTCCACCAGGCACGGGCAGCACCCACGAACAGAGCAGATGCATAACTCACTTTCTTGGACTCCAAGCAATCGGAGATTCTGAAAATTTCTTCAGTGTGACTTATCCAATCCATCGCCTGGATTGGGTTGACTGTACCCTCGAAGTTAAGGGCACCGCTAGCTTTAAAATCCTTGAACTTACAGCCTTTCGGCTGCTCAATTTGGGCATTCGGAGTAGAGTTATCAGAATCAGATTCATCGTTCTGGATTTGTTTATCTTTTCTTTTGTTCTTTTTGTCAGCGCGTCTTTTTGCTTCGGCCTCATCTCTAGCCTGAAGCTGTTCTTGCATATACTTATTTTGTTGTTCAGAATGCTGAGCTAGTAGTTGTTGCATCATTTCATACATTTGTTGTGGGGTCATGTTGTTGGGAATGTCACCTGATCCTGACATCTTTACTGAAAATTAAAAATCATTTAACTATCAGTTTATAGACTTAGATCTATGTACCCTTTTTCCCCATCCTAACAGTCTGTACATCCTATCTCAGTTCAAACCACCTAAATGATTGATACATATGTATTGCTTCAGTTTGAGACCAAGTATTACTCTCGTAATACTTGATTCACTCAAACTATGGGCTCTGATACCATCCTGTGAAGACCTCCCCTTACAGGGCAGTCCTCAGAGTCTAGGTCCCACATCATGCAACACGATATCAATCATAACTAAGATAGAGTAATTTAAGTTGCGGAATTTCAGATTACAAGTACAAACATTAGGATAAGTTTAATACAATTTTAGTTCAGATTACAATTTTCAAAATAAACTTATAAAGGGTACCATCTAATCTAATACATGTCATCATATGATCAATTCAAATCTACCCAGACCACCACAAGTATCTTCTGCCAATCAGTACCGAAGGGTTTTGTTGAGTAGTGGTCTATAGAATACTTCAATCTTGATCTTGTAAGACCTAAGAACTAGGTCCTGCAGGTGACTTTCCTTTATCTTTTCCTGTAAAATATTAAACAACAACTGGTAAGCAAGGCTTAGTGAGAATATAGATTTTCAGGTTACATGCATTAATCAAGCGGATCATGGGTCAAAGCGTGATATGTCTGGACTGCCGCTACAGCCACTCAATGATTGAGACATAGAACTCAGGGAATCGGATGATGTTCAGCCCACGCTCACGCTTTTAGTGGAAGCTATCCACTCATGCTGGGCTAGCTACCAGCGGTCTTCATGGGGGAACATCGGAATATCAATACCAAGTTCAATAGAACTGGTGACATAGCTAGGTCTAGAACAATAGACCGATAAAGCTAATTATTCTAAGCTGAATCAATATGTCAAATGATGCGATCAATAAAGAAAGCATAGTGATCAAAGTCATGATAGCAATAACATATGAAATGAACTATAAGTACAATGTCATGTGAAATGATAAGTCAAATTAGCTATCATGATCCACAGGGCATCACCGAACCATGGTGTGCACAGGTCACAATCCAGCTGAGCATTCATGAATGTCAAATAAACTGTCATCAACAATATATCTCAATCGGAAGTCTAGCATGAAAAACTGAATATCTATAACTCACCGGTTCTGGGGTCTTTATCTAGCAGATTTACAATCCACCACCTGAGTTATCTCAGGATTTATCTTTAATCTTGATCTATATGATCTCTGGCTTTTCTTTTCAAATCAATGACCCACTTTCAATATCTTTCAATCTTTTGTTCAGAGTTATCTGAACCTGTCCAGAATAATTATTGTATCATATCATTAGCTTTTAGATTATAAATCATTATTTCATCTGATCTGATCTGATTACTGATAACTCATCAATAATTGTTAGTTCCTTTTCTTTGTTTCTTTGAATTCTCAAAAGATATATATATATATATATATATATATATATATATATATATATATATATATATATATATATATATATATATATATATATATATATATAATCATGTTGATTTATAAATCTTTAATTACTATAATCATTTAATTCATGGTTCTTGTATTTATAAAAATAATATCTATTTGTAATGTTAAAATATCAAAACACAAGGCTCGGATTCGGATTCATTAAATTCGGACCATCCGGATCAAGCACCCGGATTCGGACATATCCGAAATGGGTTAACCGGATTCGGACCAGGCGGAACCGAAATGAGCATTGTCCGAATTACACCATCCGAACTCGGGTCATCCGAGTTCGGACCACCTTTCATCCGAATTGAGAAATCCGAATTGGGATATCCAAAATTGGTTATCCGAAATCATGGGTCCGAAAATGAGCATCACATCCGAATCATAGGGTCCGAGACAAAGGGATCCGAATTGGTGCTTCTTATCCGAATTCGGACTCAGCCGAATTCGGATCCCACATGTTCATAATTTTCCCAGAATTGTTCTTGGTGTTCTAAGTCACATTCATACGGATTTTTCATGAAAATTTACAAAACTTATTTTCATTAACATGCAACTTAATATAATGTTATATTATCATTATTGGGTTGTTTTTATATCATTTTCCTTATCAAAAACATCACAAATTCATCAAGATCTTCCAACTTATATATTTTTGGTCTAGAACACATTTTATCAATAAAAAATCCGATTTCTTCATTATTTGGATGATCCAAGTAACAAATTTTGTTTCTATAACTTTTATATACTTCATTTCATCATAATCAACTAAAATCTTACACATGCATTACAAATTCCATGTTTTAAATTTCTTGGTTTCGGTTTCACACAAAACCGAATTAAACATACATATATTTCAAATTTAAAGGAATTATTACCTCAAATCTTTGTAGTTTGATGATGTTGGTTGATTGTTGTAACCTTCACTTGAGTTCAAATCTTCAATTAATGCACAATTTATGAACTTTTTGATAAATTTTGAAGGTTGGCCGTAGGAAGAAGAAAAGAAGAGAGAGAGAGTATCAAATTCTTAATTGGGTGATAATGAGAAGGTAAACAGACTTTATGTCTCTTTTTTTTTTATTTTCAACTTTCTGAAATTGTCACTTTTGATCTCTCAACATCTAATTCTTTTAGTTAACCAACTTATCTTTACTTTTTATCATTTCTAATATAACTTATATTGATTAAATATTCTCATTACCTAATTAAAATTACAATACAAATAATGTAATAAAATTACATTATTGAATCAAAGACAGAATTAAAGTTAAGTAAAAAGCTAGGTTGTTACACCCTGAGCTCTACCCGGTGCGTGATGTCTAACAGGAGTGTGTGACCTAACCGGAGTGTAAGCTCTGCTAGGTGTTGTGCTCCTATATTGTTGTTGCGGTCCAGACCTAGATTGATTAATGACTCGATTTGGTGAATTAGTCCTAATCACTTCTTTTGGTCCACCTTTCACCGGTATTTGTTTCACATCAGTTTTTGGTGTAGCCTGCACAGTTTTCTCGGTACTCTGAGAACTACTAGTGCTCGCAACACTTGTAGAAGGCTTAACTTGTTCTGACTTTCCTGTCTTAGGTGTATTGTCAACTTTCCTATACGGACAGCTAGAAGCAACGTGCCCCCTTTCGTGACATCTAAAGCAAGACATTTTGTCAATAGACTTCTTGTGTGTGCCCTTTGACTTAGGTGTCTCACTAGTGTTTGGTTCTTTTGGTGCATCTATAGTGACTGGTTCATCATCCTGATCATTAAAGTCAATTTTGTGTTTTCCTACAGGTGTATCACTAGAGGATGGCACAAATTTAACTTTCTTGATCTTGACATTAGTATCAGCCACCTTAGGTACATTTTCCTTTACAGGTTCAGACACTGGTTCCGATATTTCCTCTAAGTCTACTGATTTCTCAGTTTTCTCCTGAGGTTGAGGGACATAGTTGTCATTGAACGGTGGAGGACTCTCATGATATCCTAGACCTACAGGCTTTTTAGATTGACGTTGTGCATCTAAAATTTTCCCTAGGTTAAGAGATGAGTTCCTAAACTTTTCAAGTTTACTATTTGTCTCAGCTACTTTTACCTTAGACTCAGCTAGCTCTATGTCTTTGGTTTTCAGCTCCTTGGTTAATGCCTCAACATGTTCATACATGAGTTCTAACCTAATGCACTGTTCGCTCAGTTTGTTCTTTAGAACTATAACATCCTGTGCATCAGCCTTAAGTTTATCCCTAAGATCTTGCTTTATATCTACTAGGCTAGCATTATCTGTTTTTAATATTTCATTCTGAGCAGATATGTTTTGATGTGATTCTAGTACTAAATTTAACCTATCGTTCGATGTAGCACATAAAACACACAACTCATGGAAAAGAGAAAAGTTCAGACTTACCTTGGTATGATCTGATTCCACGTAGGCCATCTGAGCGGCAAACTCCAGAATTTTCTGATCATCTGACTTCTCTACCCACATCGGGCTGCTTTCATTCTGACTGCTGTCCCCTGTGATTTGCTCTGCCCCTTCACCTACAGTCTTAGTAACTTCAGCCATAAAGGCTCTAGCGTTCGATTCTGGATGTGTACTCCAGTCATAAGTGCCGTCTAGGTGTCTGTCTGATGTGACATTAGATAACAGACCAGCTATATTTGCTTGACTGGTAGAAGTACTCGGAAGATATTGCGCTTATGATTGGTTCCGATACTGTCCCTGATTCTGATACTGTCCCTGGTGATTTTCTACCTTCGGTCTCTGACACTCTCTAGCGAAATGTCCTAACCCTTAACAGTTGTAGCATTTAACCTTGGACTTATCGAATCCAATCCTATTGTTACTCATATTCAGATTTCTTCCCGTCCTTTTGATGAACCTCTTAACTCTCTGAGTTACCATGGCCAGTGGCCATTGTAGATCCATATCTTCAAGATCGTCAGGGTCTACCTGATCGTAATCCTCATCCCAAAGTGCAGGATCGTTGATTTTGCCCTGAACGCAATTGTCGTAAGCGGCCACAAATGAAGCCAACAGATTCAGATGGTCTTCAGCCGATTTTGCGCTGATAGGCATCTTAGAATATCCCTGAGATGTAGATGCCGGTGTAGCCTGATGCTGCTGTTCTTCTGGTCTAGTAAACCCTAAGAAAGCCCTACTCTGTGCGTCCTCTGGCTCAGCCGGTGACGATGTTTCTCCCGAGAAGAAGGTTGTAGTTGTCTTCATTTCAGCTGCTACTGAAGGTTTTGATTTTCCGAAATACATTGCTGGATTTTGAACTTGTTCATAATCCGTTTCTACCTTCAGTAACTCAAAATGATACGCCCTCAGCGTTCCCACCACATTCTCAGAGTATAATATTTATCCTCATCATGCTTAATCAAAGCCACGTACATCGCTCATTTGGCCGGTAAAGCATCCAGAAGCTTATTATTCTTCTCAGTGTCACTATACTCAATATCATGACTGTCTAACTCAGTCAGCAGATGATAGAAACGCGTGATAGTGTCTTCCAGCTTTTCATCCTTCAATGCTTTGAAGATCGCAAACTGCTGCTTGAGCATTTCCATACGTTTCCTTCTAACCCTCGGGTTACCCTCACATCGTTTTTCTAGTGCCTCCCACAGCTCTTTAGCTGTCTTCTGGTTTCGGAAGGTGTGTAGTATGTCTTGAGGTAACGCCATTCTAATGATAGCGTATGCACGGTTCTCTGCTTCAAACAGCTTTTTATCGTCATCCTTCATTTTAGAATAAGGAACAACCTTTTGTCGTCCTTCTACCTCAGCTGTCGGTGGAATGTATCCCTCGTCGATACAAATCCACATGTGCATATCATTAAATCGCGTGAAGTCGGCAAACTGATCCTTCCACCAGTAATAATCTTCAAGTTTCATCAACTTTGGCGGAGTATTTGCTTTTCCGACCTCGTGATCCATCTCAAGAAACCGTTGTAGACTTGTCATTGTTTCAAAGATAATTGAATTTAAACTTAATTAATTTAATTCGAAATTAATTTAAAGTAATTCTTTCGAATTTAGGTAAATTCGAATATAATTAAATTTAAACCTATTTGGGATTAAATTCAAGTTAAGTTCTTAAATCCAATTAAAGTCGAAATTAATGACAAATTCGATGATCTCTAAATTCGAATATCCACTTAAATTCGAAACTCACTAAATTCGAATCCCAATAAAATCGAATGTCCCCTATTCGACTTTGTTGCAAAGTCGAAATCCAAGATAAAGTCGAAATGGACAAATTCGAAACCTCTTTTTAGGAAACTCGAAAGGAACGTATTTTGGTCAAACTCGAAACTGAGCAAAACCCTAATTTCTCCTTAACAAATTCGAGCGTCGCAAATTCGAAAAACGGCTAATACCTTGAGTTTTTCACGTTTTTCAGATTAAATCAATATTTTTACAAGAAAAAATATTGATTTCGATCAAAAATGTGAATAACAACAAAGTATTTCCCGGAATCCTATTTGATAAGCTCGAAAAACACAAAAAACACGTGAGATTAACCGTCCAAAAGCGTCAAGAAACCTAGGATGTATCTTTATGAACACGAAGAACACCCCGTAGGCTCTGATACCACTTGTAAGGTCTCGCACTACACAGATCTATCTAGACGCGACACACACCAACGAGTGCGGAATCCTCGTTAGCGACTTGACGGATATAACACTCACACGGAACACGGAGACTACCACAACGATGTACGATCGACCACGAACGAACCTACGTGATGATTCTCTCCGAACGAACACAATATCAACTGATAAACTCGAGATCGCCTTTTGCTAAACACGAATTCTGCAAAAGTCTAATATTTATTCGACTTAATCCTTAATTATACTGATCCATTCGAGTTTGTCATGGGACAAACTCGAATCCAGGCCCAAGGCCCATTCGAATTTGTTCTCATGACAAATTTGAATTTACCTTCAATGTTAAATTCGAATCCATGCTAAATTCGAATTTCACATGACAACTTCTATTTAATTATATGTTTTAACTTATGTTTGAATTAATCTTTGAACTTTATGTTTGAACTTCTTGTAATACATTAGATCAAGTTCAAACATACAATCAATAACTATCAAACACATATAAACACATATATCAAACACTAGTTCATATTCAAACCTTGTAACATGACTAATACAAAATGCTAACTTCTTTAGACTGCTATCGTCACACAGGGTGTACTAACACAAACGAACCACGATTCTGCAAGAGATGCAGAAAATCACATCTGGGATTGTGTAATCCGGATGACGTCACCTGCTTTGCATGTAACAGAATTGGCCACAGCAGCGAAGAATGTCCCCAGCGAGGACTTGGATGTGCAAAGTGCGAAAAGCGCGGACACTTTATGTATCAATGTCGTAGTGGACCACGAGGCCAATCACAATCATCAGCTGGAGGTTCTACGATAAAGAGCTTAGCTGCAACTCCGACCGCAAGGACTCGAGCATTTCAGATAACAGCAGAGGAAGCGAGAGAAACCCCTGATGTAGTTACGGGTATGTTTTTACTTAACTCAATCCATGCTCGTTTACTATTCGATTCCGGTGCTAGTCGTTCCTTTATATCGACTACTTTTGCTCGAAGATTATCTAAATCTCCATCGAAGCTTCCCATAGTACTTGATTTTGAGACGACCAGTAATTATTACATTATGGCTGATTCCGTCTACCGTAATTGCACTCTGCTTGTCAATAACATAGTGTTTAACCTTGATCTTATCCCGATTCCATTGAAAGAGTTTGACGTCATCATCGGCATGGATTGGTTAACGAACAATGAGGCCACAATCGTCTGCAACCGCCGAATCATCAGGATTAACACTTCAGATGGCCGAGTGATGGAAATCAAAGGCGACAAGCGAAAAGGTGCTCACTACTTCATAACTATCGAGAAAGTGCGTAAATGCTTATCTAAGAGTCATGAATCCTATCTGTGTTATATCTCGTCTGAATCCGCTTCTGAAGATAACAAGAAACCCATTTCTGATATTCCTATCGTCTGTGAGTTCCCAGACGTATTTCCCGATGATATCTCCGGAGTGCCACCAGAACGTCAAGTTGAGTTCGGCATTGACTAAGTTCCTGGTGCGGCTCCAATTGCTAAAGCTCCCTATAGACTTGCGCCTGCAGAAATGCAGGAAATGTCAAAACAATTGCAAGATCTATTAGAGAAGGGATTTATCCGACCGAGTTCATCTCCGTGGGGTGCACCTATCTTATTCGTTAAGAAGAAAGACGGAACTCTCCGTATGTGCATTGACTACTGTGAATTGAACAAAGTCACCATCAAGAACAAATATCCTCTGCCCAGGATTGATGATCTATTTGATCAGCTACAAGGAGCAAGCTACTTCTCCAAAATTGATCTTCATTCTGGGTATCATCAGCTGAAAATAAGAGATGAGGATATTCCAAAGACAGCCTTCCGAACGAGATACGGTCATTACGAATTTCTCGTAATGCCTTTCGGTCTGACAAATGCACCAGCGGCGTTCATGGATCTCATGAATCGCGTGTGCAGACCAATGCTGGATAAGTCAGTTATCGTATTCATAGATGATATCCTGATTTACTCCAAAACGGAGGCTGATCATGTTGTTCATCAGCGGCAATAGCTAAAGTTACTGAGAAAGGAAAGACTCTACGCAAAATTCTTTAAGTGCGAATTCTGGCTTAGACAGGTACAACTTTATATTGTCTCGAGCTATTTCCTGAGCATTCTTTGATTGAATGAAAACTTGAAATTTCACTCTGATTTCTTTCTAGATTCAACTCCTTGGCCATGTCATATCTGGCGAAGGCATCTCCGTTGATCCGTCCAAAGTCGAGGCCGTTCAAAAATGGCAAACGCCTTGCAATGCCTCTAAAATCAGAAGTTTCCTTGGATTGGATGGTTACTACCGGCGATTCATTAAGGACTTCTCAAAGATTGTTGTGCCACTTACGATGCTAACACGAAAGAATACACCCTTCGTGTGGGCTGATAAATAGCAAGAGGCATTTGAAACTCTAAAGCAGAAACTCATTCAAGCGCCAATCCTAGCCTTACCAGAAGGCAATGATGACTTTGTCGTCTATAGCGATGCATCTAGTACTGGCTTAGGTTGTGTTCTGATGCAAAGGGGAAAGGTCATTGCCTACACTTCAAGGCAATTGAAAGACTACG
Organism: Centrapalus pauciflorus; assembly: GCA_020465985.1. Classification (NCBI taxonomy): domain Eukaryota; kingdom Viridiplantae; phylum Streptophyta; class Magnoliopsida; order Asterales; family Asteraceae; genus Centrapalus; species Centrapalus pauciflorus. The sequence goes on from JAANYP010004339.1 coordinate 318,667, forward strand.
AGAAAAGTGCACCAACTCATGATCTTGAGTTGGCTGCTGTTACCTTTGCATTGAAGATCTGGCGTCACTATCTTTATGGGACTCGGTGTCAGCTTTACACCGATTATAAAAGTCTCAAACATCTATTCACTCAAAAGGATCTGAACATGAAACAACATCGGTCCTTGGAGCTTATCAAGGACTATGATTGCGAGATCCTGTATCATCCCGGCAAAGCCAATGTGGTCGCGGATGCTTTGAGTAGAAAGACATATCTAGAAAAGTGTTGCTATGCCTTAACTCCGATTGTATTTTCTTCTAATCTTATCAAAGACATCAAATCTGCCCAAGTTGAAGCACTGAAAGAAGATAATATTTGTTCTGAAAATCTTAAAGGGCAACTTCAATTTCTGTCTACGAATCATTTGGGACTTCAATGTCTCAAGGGTACCGAATCTGGATTCCTAAGTATGGTTCTATTCGCAACACTCTTCTATCCGAAGCTCATCAGTCCAAGTTATCTATTCATCCTGGCAGCTCCAAGATGTACTTTGATTTAAAAGCTGATTACTGGTGGCCAGGAATGAAGAAAGACATCGGTAAGTTTGTTGAAAGCTGCAGAGTCTGTCAGATGGTTAAGGCAGAACATCAGAAACCCTTCGGGGATATGCAACCACTACCGGTTCCTGATTGGAAGTGGGAGCATATAACCATGGATTTCGTCACGAAATTGCCAAAGACCGAGAGACAGCACGACTCCATCTGGGTAGTCGTGGATCGATTAACTAAGTCAGCACATTTCATACCGATGAAAGAGATATAATCTCTTGATAGATTGGCACAGATGTACATCGCTGAAATAATCTATCGTCATGGTATGCCGAAATCTATCGTCTCTGATCGTGATAGTCGTTTCACTTCGAGATTCTGGAAAGCGCTGCAAGAAGGGATGGGTACTCGAATCTCTATGAGTACTGCTTATCACCCTAATGCAGATGGCCAAAGTGAACGCACTATCCTAACTCTCGAAGATATGCTCCATGCCTGCATTCTTGATCTGGGTGGTAATTGGGATGATCATCTACCTTTGGTCGAATTCTCATATAACACAGTTATCAAAGAACAATCAAGATGGCTCCTTTTGAAGCTCTATACGGAAGAAAGTGCAGAACTCCTACCTGTTGGCGCGAAACAGGTGTATCGCCAATAGCGGGTCCTGCCCTTCTACAGTTGACTCATGAGAAGATTCAACTTGTCAGAAGAAATATCCTTGAAGCTCAAAGCAGGCAGAAGTCATATTATGATAATCGTCACAGATCGATAAGTTTTGCAGTTAACGATTGGGTGATGCTGAAAGTATCTCCAATGAAGAATGTGGTGAGATTCTTAAAGCGGAATAAGCTAGCTCCGAGATTTATTGGCCCGTTCAAAATTGTTGAAAAGATAGGGAAGCAATCCTATCGTCTTGAACTGCCAACTGACTTAGTTGGAATACATCCTGTATTTCATGTTAGTCATTTGAGAAAAAGCTTAGCCGATGAAAGAGAAGTGCAAATACCACATGTTAATGTGCAAATCGATGAAAAGCTTCGAGTGGTTGAAGAGCCGGAATGTATTCTGGACTCGAAAATAAAAAAGCTTCGAAATAAAGAAATACAGATGGTGCTCGTCCAGTGGAAACAACACAAAGGTTCGCATCAGTCTTGGGAATCTGAAGATGTCATGAAAGCAACATATCCCAGTCTGTTCGAACATAGCTAACTTCGAGGACGAAGTTTGTGCGTGGTGGAGCCCATTCTGTAACAACCTAACTTTTGGACCAACTTTAATTTCAGTATCTGAGCTAATAATGTAATTTTATTACATTATTTAGTTTGTAATTTAATTAAGTTATGAATTATTTAATTAAATTATATAAATGTTATAAATTATCAAAGATGATCAAATTAAAAGAGATGTAAAATACAAAAGTTTAGTGGGTTAATTGCAAATATAACTGATTAAATATATAAACCAAATAAATGGATTAAATGCCATTAAAACACACAATTAAAGAAATTGACACACTCTCTCTCTCTACTCTCTCTCTACAATCGGCAACTTCACAAATTATTCAAGAAAAGTTCATAAATTTCCATCAATTAAGGTTTTAATCAAGAAGGAGTTACAAGAAGCAATAATCAACAACAAACTACAACGAATTTGAGATAAAAATCCATTTTAAATTTCAATATTTTACAAATTTTGGTTCAGTTTTATGAAAACCGAAAATCCAAGAATTTTACCATGAAATTGTGGTGCATGTATGGATTTTTAGTAGATTATGATGAATTGAAGTTAGTAGATGTAACGGAAACAAAATTCGTGGATTGGATTGTCCAAAATAAGCAACAAATCTGAAATTTTTATAAAAAAATATGTTCTTGACAAAAAGTTTATATTTTGGACCATTTTGATCAAATTATAGTGTTTTTGATAGGGAAAAATGTATAAAAACAACCCAAATATGATAATATATCAATATATTAAGTTGCATGTTAATAAAAATGAATTTAGAAAGATTTTAGTAAAAATCCGTATAAACACAAGTATGAACATGAAGAACAAATTCTGGAAAATATGAAGAAGAGGGATCCGAATTCGGTTGAATCCGAATTCGGATGAGGAGCCCAATTCGGATCTGCTTGGGATGAGTTGTCTAGTTCGGGTCTCAATTTGAATAAATGCAATTCAGATTATCCTAATTCGGTCCCGATGTCCTAATTCGGATACTACACTTCAGATCTTAAGTTTCGATTGGTCCTAATTCGGGTTAGCCATTTGATCCGAATCCGAGTGCCTGATCCGGGTTGGTCCGAATCCGGATGACCAATCCGGATGGCCCGAATCCGGTGAATCTGAATCTAGATGTTTTATTTTTGATACTTTAAATCATAAATAAATGATATTTTATAATTGTAATATCCATAAATAATGATGAAAGATTTATGAATTTAAGCAACATGATACATTTATATATATATATATATATATATATATATATATATATATATATATATATATATATATATATATATATATATATATATATATATATTCTAAGAATTTAAAGAAACAAAGAAAGGAACTAATGATATGACATGATATGATTCTGGACAGGATCAGTTAATTTCTGAACATAGATTTAAAAGATTTAAAGATATTGAAAGCGGGTCAAAGATTTGAAAAGAAAAGCCAGAGCTCTGAATAAAGATAAAATCCTGAGATAACTCAGGTGGTGGATTATAAATCTGCTTGATAAAGAACCCAGACCAGTGAGTTATAGATATTCAGCCTTTCATGCAAGATTTCCGGTTGAGACATATTGTTGATGATAGATTACTTTGACATTCATATATGATCAGCTGAATTGAGACCTGTGCTCACCATGGTACGGTGATGCCCAGTGTATCATGATAGTTATTTGATTATCATTTCCTATGACATTGCATTTACAGTTCATTTCAGATATTTCTATGAGATTTATTGCTATCATGACATTGATTATTTATGCTTCACTATTGCTCGCACCTTTGACATATCGATTCAGCTTAAGATGATTAGCGTTGAAGGTCTATTGTTCTAGACCATGCTATTTCACCAGTTCTATTGAACTTGGTATGATACTCCGATGTTCCGCCATGTTGATTTACTGGTAGCTAGCCCAGTATGTGGCTGATCCCCACGATTTAAGCGTGAGCGTGGCTTGAACATCATCCGATTCTATGAATACTATGTCTCAATCATGAGGACTGTAGCGGCAGTCAAGATATATCACGCTAGACCCATGATCCGCTTGATAATGCATGTAATTTGAAAATCTATATTCTCACTAAGCTTTGCTTACAGTTGCTATTTACACTTTTTAAAGGAAAAGACAAAGGAAAATCATCTGCTGGATCTAGTTCTTAGGTCTTACAAGATCAAGACAAAAGTTTTCATAGACCTCTACTCAGCAAATCCTTTTGGTACTGATTGGAAGATGATAATATGGTGGTCTGGGTAGATTTATCTTGATTGTATGATGACATGAATTAGATTAGACTTGTGCCCTTTATAAGTTTAATTTGAAAACTGTAATCTGTATTAAACTTAATCTTAATATGTTTGTACTTGTAATTTCAATTCCGTAATATAATTACTCTATCTTAGTTATGGTTGATATCGTATTGCATGATGTGGGACCTAGACTCGTGAGAACTGCCCCATAAGTGGTGGTCTTCACATTATATATTTATAAACACATTTGAAGAAAACAACTTATAAAACAAAAACTAGTGATTTATAAACTTGAGTTTTATGAAACTTGTTGTTGTTGGTGATTATATATATTATGCAAGACTTATATAAACGTAAATGTATGATGAAATAAGTTATATTTACTTAATTTTATGTTTTAGAAGAATAAAAATGGATAGACGCTTGATCTTGAACTTAATTGCACAAAAGAACTCTTAGAATATTTGAACAACAAAAATTGAAATTTGTGTGTTTTTAAGGGCTTGGTGTCCAGATTTTAGAGGGAGAGAAAGAGAGGATTTTTGCTTTGAAGGTGTGAAGAATGAAGTGAAGTTGGGGTCTTATTTATAGAGGAGAAAAAAGGTGGTGAAATGATGAAAATAGTGTAAGATCTTTGGTGAGTTGAAATGAGAGGATTTGATGGTGAAGTGTTGAGTAAAAAAATACATTTTATGGTCCTTGTGTACTCCATAGAGCCGGCCTATATGGGGGTATTATGATGCATTTTTCTTTTTTTTTTTTGTATAAAAGTATTTAGAAATGTATTCTTGTATTTCCCTTGTAATTTCATAAATACTTTTGGATGCATTGTTTTAATGAATTGTTTTAGTCTTGCATAATTAATGTTAAGTAAGTGTATTAGTATATGATTAGTGTTACTAATCATAATTTAATTATGTACTTAGTTAAATTAATCCTTCATATCATAAATCGATCGGATTAATTGATTTGCCGATTCATCGCACCAATGAAATTGATTCTAATTGAGTTGAATTTCTTTATGAACATTGTTAATCACTTTGATTTATTTGCTAATGACCACTGATTAGGTTATAACTGGCTATTAAATACTGATTAGGTCATAGTTGCTAACCTGGTTTAATGTCGGATGTTACACTAATCTAATGGACTCAGCACAAATAATAATACCACGATAAACTATCTTGCTTTTACCAATCAAAACATACAATCATAATCATAGCCGAATGCTTATCATTTGCATACATATAATAGATCTCAATCAATACAAATAAATCAAAGCATGAGAAATTAAAATAGAGTAAACTTAGCCGTAGATCCTACCCAAACGGCTAATGGGATTAGCCGCTCATCGTATGCTCTTCACAATCGTAGATCTGAGACATCTCATAGCTTTCGAATCACCGTCTTCGTTCTCGTATCGTAGATCCACTACGGCAGGGCTTCGCCAACTCTTTCACACACGTCGGGACTCTTCTCCAAAGCTGCCCTCGACCTCAAATTATAGAGGAGTCGATATTAGGGTTTAGCTGGAAAACGTGTTTTTGCGCCGCCTAGCGCAGGCCTGCGCCCCCCCCCCCAAACGCCCGGGTGCGGCTAGGGTTACCTGGTATACGCTGGAATGTATCTGGACAGCTGGAATTCTTCTGTTGTGGAGTGCAGGGTGGCGCAGGCCTGCGCCCCCTTCGGCTCGGTTTGCTCTGAATTTCCTCGGGAGGCTTTCTTTTAATATCTTGATCCTGAAACACAAACTTGGAGTAATAGTATGGATTTTACGAAGTATCAGTGCTTAAATTGAACATAAAATGACTCTGAAACCATATAAATTACAGACTCATCAAAGCTCATATATGTAATTGTAATGATATAATATTCAGGTTGAGAGAGAATTAGCGATCTCCAAAGAAAGTGTTTCAGAAACCGTAAGGTGGATTTCACATGGACCACGCACCACCACACTGAAACACGCTGCATATAACATCAAAGGGTATACATTTCGTACTAAATGTAGTGACGGCAGCGTTTACCAAAACAGCGGGGTTAGTGCTGTGACAGACGATATGCACATATCCAAAGGAGTAGCAACCACAAGCCGCAAATTGTATTATGGCATTTTGCAAGAAATATGGGTACTAGATTATCGTTTCAGGCAACTCCCTCTTTTCAAATGTGATTGGGTTAACCATCAGGCTAGTGTGGTTAAATGTGATCGTAAGCTTGGTTATACATTGGTTGACCTGACTACTTTAGGCCACAAGCTTGATCCATTCATATTAGCCTCACAAGCACAACAAGTGTTTTATGTGAAAGACCAGAAAAATAAAAAGTTGTCTATTGTCTTCAACACACCTCCGAAGAATTAATGAGATATATATGATGAAATCGATGAGCAATTTAGCACCGTCATTCACCAGCACAATGATAACATTTTGCCACGTGTGGATGAACGTGACTTGGGTGCTGAATCAAGAGATGATTATTATCGAACCAACTGTGAAGGTATTATTATACGAAAATCCAAGTGATCGAACCATGTCGTGCGCTGGAACCATGTCTTGTAACTTACCTTTAATTAATTAATTTATGGAATGATTATCTGTACGTATCTTAATTCAATGTGACTTCGACATTTTATTTTATGGGGCAATAAATTATTGTAGTGGAATATGATTTAGTCACATAAACCATTATGCGACCATATAGTATCTGCTTTTGGCTACACTGAAATCGTGTGTGACCATATACTAGAATATGATTTAGTCACACATAAAATTACTTCATATGACCATATAGTGGAATATGATTTGGTCACCCAAAAAATTATTCAAGTGACCATATAGTTACATATATTATGATTTAGTTTTATCATTCATGAAATTGAATTGATTGTATATAACCTAGGTTCATGAAATTACTTGATTAATTTTAACCTAAGTTTTATTATTCACTAAAGTTAAATTGAGAAATCCTGTTAGTGCAAATCTAGAACTGTTACTTCAATTTCTCAAGCTGTTAGTCCATTTTTTAAGCTGTTAAGTGTTTTATTACATCAGTTTATAAACTTACTTAATTATTTTAACCTACGTTTTATTATTCACTTGAGTTAAATTGAGAAATTCTGTTTTCGCCAATCTCGAACTGTTAGTTCAATATCTCAAGTTGTTAGTACATTTTCTCATGCTGCTAATTGTTTTATAAACTAAGTTTATAAAATTAGTTTATTAATTTTAACCTAAGTTTTATTATTCATGGAATGGAATTGAATTGATTATATATAACCTAAGTTTATAAAATTACTTGATTAGTTTATATCCTAACATTTGACATTCTAGCACACACTACACTTTAGACACACATACTAACTTATGTGACCATATAGTATCTGGTTTTGGCTACACTGAAATCTTGTGTGACAAACTCGAGTTTATAATTTAGTCATATAACAAATTACTTCATGTGACCATATACTGGAATATGATTTGGTCACCCAAGAAATTATTCAAGTGACCATATAGTGGCATATGATTTAGTCACACAAAATGGCACTTGATGTGACTAATACGTATTAGATTTTTACATTCTAACACACACTACACTTTAGCCACATATAATAACTTATGTGACCATATAGTATGTGCTTTTGGCTACACTAAAATTGTGTGTGAGAAACTCGAGTTCATGATTTAGTCACAAAACAAATTGCTTCATGTGACCATATACTGGAATATGATTTAGTTACACATACAATTACTTCATGTGATGTGGCACCCTTGCCACAACAACCACCAATTACAATACACCCAGGATTAATCACCCACATACATTAACATAATGATCTGATAACCTAAATTAAGTGCGGAAGCATTTTAAAACATAAATACGTAGTGCAACAAGTGTTAAACACCCTACGGTGCTATCAGGTACCAAGTCTAGGTCTACACACCCATACATTTATTACAATCATCCAGAATATATTACAACATTTGTCCCACAATATAATTACCATTTGTCCCACAATATAATTACCGATTAAATAGCAGATATCTTCCAAATCTTCCAAATCGACCTAACTAGAAGGTCCAGCCGTAGATTTTCCTTTGCCTGTAAAAATACAACAACTAAAACGTAAGCGAATGCTTAGTGAATACAAAGATTGCGCATATTATAAATATTTATGAAGCCCAAGAGTAACCCCGACGACAAACGTCGTATACTCTCTTCGTACACCAAGTACGGACCAGAGCCGCAGCCCCTTCGAGCCCAAGGCTCGGCATTTACACATACCATCTGAGACAAACGAACGATCGGGGATGACATACTGCCTACCGGACCTGGAGTGATCAGCTCCAGCGTCATATAGCGCAGTAACATCAGAGTAATCGATGCGACCCACCGGTCCATCACTAGATGCACAACAATCGAACGGACATGCAACAAGTAAGAATGTGCATCTAAATCTACGCAAGTTAGTAGAAATCCAACCAAACAAGTGAAACAACAGGTCTCAGCAGGCAAAGCTTAACATAAATCAGATATAATCATGCGAAATCTACTGTACTCACAGTGGGTGCGTATTATCTTTAAACCGATATTATTTCTCTTCGGGCTTTCAACCGGATTCCACCAAGTACCCCACTGTGGGTTAAACAACACCACAAGGGACCTGTTATATCAATTACAACAAATTCCTCATATCATTATCCGTTTAATTCATAAAAATCAAGTCTCGTAAGTTTTGCAACGTTTTCCCCCATTTCGGGTCTACATTCAAATTTAACCCATAACTAAATTTGAAACCCATTTCAAGTTCACAACTTGTCCTTTGAATAATTCTTGCCATTTTATGTGTTGTTTATAAGTTCCATTCAAATTATACAAGTTTAGAGAGTATATTTCTCAATTTTAGGCATTAAACTCGAATTTAATGGGTTAGATTCGAAATTAATCATCAGATTCGAACCCCATGGTCAGATTCGAACCATACTTCGAATCTATCATCAGATTCGAACTCATCTTCGAATCTAATGTCAGATTCGAAGCCTCCCCCTTAGAATCTAATAGTACAACTTCGAATCTAGTACCAATCTCGAGTTTGTTCTTATATTTCGACTCTGTTCTTGACATATTCGAGTCTGTTCATCATTTTAACTTAAATCCTTCATTTCTAAGGCCTAAAATCAGTGTTATATCATGTATGATGCATATATTCGATTCTACTATGCATATAGTATCATAATCCAGCAACATTTCAAGCAAAACAAACTTAAATTTGCATAAAATGATAGATTCGAATTCTTAGTTACTTTAAAACCGAAACCATAAACTAAAAAGGTTCGATTCTTACCTCAATTCGTATGAAATCTGAAATCCGTTTGTAGATTGTTGTTGTACTCTTCGATATCTTTCCGATGACGTATAATTCTCGAAAATCCGACGGTCGGTTTGTGATTTATCTTAGAGAGATGTAGAGAGAGAATTCTAGAGAGAGAGTCTAGAGAGAGAGAGAAATGGTGAAAATGAAGCCCTTTTGCTCTTTTATTCCAATTTTCACCATTTTGCACATTTCTCCCCTCGACTTAACCGGTTCCATAAAATACTGATTTAATCTTAAATTTATCATAAATAACTTTTAAATTCATAATAATCCACAAAATTGATTCTGAGTTCAATTTTCTTAAAAATAACAACAAACTTTGCTAAATATCCAAATACAAAATAATCACCCAAATTCAACTTTAAATATAAATTTTCCACTTAATTAGTCAAAATACATCAAATTGAATCCGTGGATGTTACAACATGGGCTCCACCACGCTCAACTTCGTCCTCGAAGTTACTCGGACTCAAACAGTTTCGGATATTTTCTTAACAATTCTGACTTAGTTTCCCACGTATGATTTGCTCCTTTATGATGCTTCCAACGTACAAGCACCATTTCTATCTCCTTACTTCTCAATTTCTTCATCTTAGTGTCTAACACACACTCCGGCTCTTCAACATATCGGAGCCTTTCATCAACTTGCAGTTCAGTATGGTCGGCCCAATCCTCGTTACTAGAAGTAAATGACTTCCGAAGATTTCCAACGTGAAACACCGGATGTATGCCCGACATCTCTTCAGGCAATTCCAAACGGTATGACTGATTCCCCACTTTTTCGATTATCTTAAATGGTCCGACGAATCTCGGAGCCAACTTGCCTCTCTTAACAAAACGAGTAACACCCCTCATGGGTGATACTTTCAAATAGACCCAGTCATTCACTTCAAAATTGATCGGCTTGTGCCTCCGATCATAGTAGCTTTTCTGACGATCCTGGGCCGCCTTCATGTTCTGCCTAATCAACTGTATCTTCTCGTTTGTTTCCTGTAGCAAGGCCGGCCCAGCGATTGGTGTTTCACCCGTTTCTCTCCAACATGGTAGGAGTCCTACATTTCCTTCCATACAAAGCCTCGAACGGAGCTTTCTTGATCGTAGCGTGGTAACTGTTGTTATACGAAAATTCTATGAGTGGCAGATGATCGTCCCAGTTGCCACCGAGATCTAACACACACGATCTCATCATGTCTTCAAGCGTTAAGATGGTCCGCTCACTCTGGCCATCAGTTTGCGGGCGGTAAGCTGTACTCATTGCTATCCTTGTCCCTAACCCTTCTTGCAAAGCCGACCAAAAATTTGAAGTAAACCGGCTGTCCCGGTCCGATACTATGGACTTAGGCACTCCATGCCTAGAAATAATCTCGTCCATATAAATTTTAGCCAACTTTTCTAAGGAGTAACTTTCTCTTATCGGTATAAAATGTGCGGACTTAGTTAATCTATCGACTATCACCCAAACTGCATCATGTTGGCGCCTAGTCTTCGGCAGTTTTGTAAAAAAATCCATAGTAATGTGCTCCCACTTCCATTCCGGAATGGGAAGCGGTTGCAGACTGCCATAAGGTTGTTGATGCTCAGCCTTTACCAACCGGCAAGTCCTACATCGTTCCACATACTGACCGATATCTTTCTTCAATCCCGGCCACCAAAAGTCTGCCTTTAAGTCGTTGTACATCTTTGTGCTCCCGGGATGTACAGAAAACTTAGATTGATGTGCCTCCTCAACGATCACATTTCTCATACCACCATATTTCGGCACCCAAATTCTTCCGTACACACCTTTTATACCAGATTCACTCGTTTCCATATTCTTTAAATGTATCCTAACATCCTCAGCTCCAATATTCTCCTCTTTCAAGGCTTCTTTCTGAGCAGCCTTGACATCATCAATTATCGTGGAGGTCAACATTGTAGAAGTCATCATATAACAAAAATCCTTAGCATACGCTTTCCGGCTCAAGGCATCGGCTACTACATTAGCCTTTCCGGGATGGTACAGTATCTCACAATCGTAGTCTTTAATAAGCTCCATAGACCTACGTTGTCTCATATTAAGTTCTTTCTGGCTAAAGATATACTTCAAGCTCTTATGGTCCGTGTAAAGTTGACACTTAGTACCGTACAGGTAGTGCC